>JAPTMU010000580.1:0-44292 GCA_028583405.1 Pogonophryne albipinna
TATATTTGTTTTCGTCCGTGACCACGACACCATCTGCGATCGATTAACTTGTGGACAATGATCCCTCGCTCTACGCCTCCTGTACCCAGTCCCGGACTGGCCATCGGGAGGACCGGGGGGTTTCCTGATGGCCTGGCCTGTTAAGTGGCCTGCCTCACACAGGGTGACTGGCTGTCTACATGATGTGGTCTCCGGACATGGCCACTGTCATACAGATCATAAATCAAAGCCGTTGATTGGTCTCTGTGTGTCATTCAAGCTCAGGATAACCTCAGCTCAGGTGAGGTAAAGGACTCTCTGAGTGTTTAGGTAGTTAACTTAGTCTAAGTTCTCAGTGGGTCTCAAACGGTTTGGTCACCATTTATGTAAACACATATTTCCATTTGAGAGGGTAGTGATTAGTAAAATATGCATGAATAAAAAATAAAAAAGTTAACTAGGTGAAAAAAGGTAAGATACACTTTTAAAACTTGTTGAGAGCTAAAACTAGTCTTTGCTGCTGCCTCAAAGAGGAGCAGGGGGGAGAGGAGGGAGACAGGAGAGGCTGGTTCAGGAGCACAGACACACTTACAACTATAAATGAACCAAAAATAAATAAACAAGTTTCAGTGTTTTTTTCATATTGGAAATGGGATGTTATTGGTTATGGTCATGATTTTATGATTATTGAAATGTATACAGTTCTGTTTCATATAGGTGTTTCCATAGATCTAGTCTCTTTATTTCCCCCTCAAAATGCACCAGATTGATGCATTTAACTCCAACATTTAAAAAAAAATCTTACCGGGGGAGCATGCCCCCGGACCCCCCTGGACGATTTGAGGTCCATCCCCACTTTAAATCACATTGATAGGTTCCTAAATACATTTACCATTTAAAAAAAAAATAGTAACCCATGTCCATATGTTTATTTGTGGGTAGTAGATTTAAACTATAGGGCTATCACTATGGGTCCTGCCTGTATCTGTTCGCTCTGCCATGGCGTGAAGGGTCTGCTAACAAGCGACCAACAGAAAGGTTCATGTTGTTGCACGTCACGTCACCTCACTATTTGATATAAGACTAACATTCCTGACAATAGATCTCAATAGTCATCTTTTATGGTGTAAATGCATTTTTAATAATAACATTTTTGAATGGAACATTCTCAACATGAATGCATAAATCCAAATAAATATAACTTAAATATGTGGGAAAATACTGTGTTTGAAATGTGTAATTGAAATTAGATGCTAGCTTTTTGTTTTGATATATATATATATTGTATTCCAGTCTCCCTTCAGATATGTTAAGTGGCATGGCATTCAACACAATGCTGCTCACCTCCTTCAGTTGGGAGAAAAGCTGGTTCAGGTTCAGCCTTATGGGGGTACAGGCCTGCTGAGCCTAGAGATGGATCTGTTGGTCCTGGCACCAGGGGGAGGGACAACTGATTTAGTATGAATAGCTGCTAATAATCTGCCTGTATTTGTTAAATGTCAGCTAAAAGACCAGTGCAATTAAAAACCTGTATAGATATTAACAGTACTTAATGTCAGCTTAGTAAAAAAAAACATAACAATTATTATTTACAATGGACTAAGCTTAGCTAACAGACATAATTCCACCAGTCATGGACCACACCCAGGTATATTAACGGCCGCCCAAGTATATTTCACGACCCATTTAGATTATTATTTTTTTTTTAATAATATATATATTTGTTTTCGTCCGTGACCACGACACCATCTGCGATCGATTAACTTGTGGACAATGATCCCTCGCTCTACGCCTCCTGTACCCAGTCCCGGACTGGCCATCGGGAGGACCGGGGGGTTTCCTGATGGCCTGGCCTGTTAAGTGGCCTGCCTCACACAGGGTGACTGGCTGTCTACATGATGTGGTCTCCGGACATGGCCACTGTCATACAGATCATAAATCAAAGCCGTTGATTGGTCTCTGTGTGTCATTCAAGCTCAGGATAACCTCAGCTCAGGTGAGGTAAAGGACTCTCTGAGTGTTTAGGTAGTTAACTTAGTCTAAGTTCTCAGTGGGTCTCAAACGGTTTGGTCACCATTTATGTAAACACATATTTCCATTTGAGAGGGTAGTGATTAGTAAAATATGCATGAATAAAAAATAAAAAAGTTAACTAGGTGAAAAAAGGTAAGATACACTTTTAAAACTTGTTGAGAGCTAAAACTAGTCTTTGCTGCTGCCTCAAAGAGGAGCAGGGGAGACAGGAGGGAGACAGGAGAGGCTGGTTCAGGAGCACAGACACACTTACAACTATAAATGAACCAAAAATAAATAAACAAGTTTCAGTGTTTTTTTCATATTGGAAATGGGATGTTATTGGTTATGGCCATGATTTTATGATTATTGAAATGTATACAGTTCTGTTTCATATAGGTGTTTCCATAGATCTAGTCTCTTTATTTTCCCCTCAAAATGCACCAGATTGATGCATTTAACTCCAACATTTAAAAAAAAATCTTACCGGGGGAGCATGCCCCCGGACCCCCCTGGACGATTTGAGGTCCATCCCCACTTTAAATCACATTGATAGGTTCCTAAATACATTTACCATTTAAAAAAAAAATAGTAACCCATGTCCATATGTTTATTTGTGGGTAGTAGATTTAAACTATAGGGCTATCACTATGGGTCCTGCCTGTACCTGTTCGCTCTGCCATCGCGTGAAGGGTCTGCTAACAAGCGACCAACAGAAAGGTTCATGTTGTTGCACGTCACGTCACCTCACTATTTGATATAAGACTAACATTCCTGACAATAGATCTCAATAGTCATCTTTTATGGTGTAAATGCATTTTTAATAATAACATTTTTGAATGGAACATTCTCAACATGAATGCATAAATCCAAATAAATATAACTTAAATATGTGGGAAAATACTGTGTTTGAAATGTGTAATTGAAATTAGATGCTAGCTTTTTGTTTTGATATATATATATATTGTATTCCAGTCTCCCTTCAGATATGTTAAGTGGCATGGCATTCAACACAATGCTGCTCACCTCCTTCAGTTGGGAGAAAAGCTGGTTCAGGTTCAGCCTTATGGGGGTACAGGCCTGCTGAGCCTAGAGATGGATCTGTTGGTCCTGGCACCAGGGGGAGGGACAACTGATTTAGTATGAATAGCTGCTAATAATCTGCCTGTATTTGTTAAATGTCAGCTAAAAGACCAGTGCAATTAAAAACCTGTATAGATATTAACAGTACTTAATGTCAGCTTAGTAAAAAAAACCATAACAATTATTATTTACAATGGACTAAGCTTAGCTAACAGACATAATTCCACCAGTCATGGACCACACCCAGGTATATTAACGGCCGCCCAAGTATATTTCACGACCCATTTAGATTATTATTATTTTTTTAATAATATATATATATATTTGTTTTCGTCCGTGACCACGACACCATCTGCGATCGATTAACTTGTGGACAATGATCCCTCGCTCTACGCCTCCTGTACCCAGTCCCGGACTGGCCATCGGGAGGACCGGGGGGTTTCCTGATGGCCTGGCCTGTTAAGTGGCCTGCCTCACACAGGGTGACTGGCTGTCTACATGATGTGGTCTCCGGACATGGCCACTGTCATACAGATCATAAATCAAAGCCGTTGATTGGTCTCTGTGTGTCATTCAAGCTCAGGATAACCTCAGCTCAGGTGAGGTAAAGGACTCTCTGAGTGTTTAGGTAGTTAACTTAGTCTAAGTTCTCAGTGGGTCTCAAACGGTTTGGTCACCATTTATGTAAACACATATTTCCATTTGAGAGGGTAGTGATTAGTAAAATATGCATTAATAAAAAATAAAAAAGTTAACTAGGTGAAAAAAGGTAAGATACACTTTTAAAACTTGTTGAGAGCTAAAACTAGTCTTTGCTGCTGCCTCAAAGAGGAGCAGGGGAGAGGAGGGAGACAGGAGAGGCTGGTTCAGGAGCACAGACACACTTACAACTATAAATGAACCAAAAATAAATAAACAAGTTTCAGTGTTTTTTTTCATATTGGAAATGGGATGTTATTGGTTATGGTCATGATTTTATGATTATTGAAATGTATACAGTTCTGTTTCATATAGGTGTTTCCATAGATCTAGTCTCTTTATTTTCCCCTCAAAATGCACCAGATTGATGCATTTAACTCCAACATTTAAAAAAAAATCTTACCGGGGGAGCATGCCCCCGGACCCCCCTGGACGATTTGAGGTCCATCCCCACTTTAAATCACATTGATAGGTTCCTAAATACATTTACCATTTAAAAAAAAAATAGTAACCCATGTCCATATGTTTATTTGTGGGTAGTAGATTTAAACTATAGGGCTATCACTATGGGTCCTGCCTGTACCTGTTCGCTCTGCCATCGCGTGAAGGGTCTGCTAACAAGCGACCAACAGAAAGGTTCATGTTGTTGCACGTCACGTCACCTCACTATTTGATATAAGACTAACATTCCTGACAATAGATCTCAATAGTCATCTTTTATGGTGTAAATGCATTTTTAATAATAACATTTTTGAATGGAACATTCTCAACATGAATGCATAAATCCAAATAAATATAACTTAAATATGTGGGAAAATACTGTGTTTGAAATGTGTAATTGAAATTAGATGCTAGCTTTTTGTTTTGATATATATATATATTGTATTCCAGTCTCCCTTCAGATATGTTAAGTGGCATGGCATTCAACACAATGCTGCTCACCTCCTTCAGTTGGGAGAAAAGCTGGTTCAGGTTCAGCCTTATGGGGGGACAGGGCTGCTGAGCCTAGAGATGGATCTGTTGGTCCTGGCACCAGGGGGAGGGACAACTGATTTAGTATGAATAGCTGAATGAATCCCCCCCCCCCCCCCCCCCCCCCAACAAGGGGACGGGTAATAACCGGAAAAGCATGACATGGGACCTTTAAAGTATAACATCTCACACAATACATGTATGTTTATATATTTTATACATTTATTGAAGCACCAAAAACCACTTGTTTGAGATAAATAAGTGTCCAAAATAAAGGAAAATGTTAAAACCAGACACAGAAGGTAAAATAGACACAAAGCGAGCATGGCACTTAATTTTATTCAAATCAAAAATGGATGAATTACTGAGATAATACCAACATCACGTAACATGTGAATCATATCTGATCGATAATCACATGATTAACAAGTCGTATTCCTGCTGTCGGCTGCTGCAGGGTGAGGATTTGACAAACAAAGATTAGCCTGTACAGAAAATATATATTATTAAAGCATCTGATTCTCTAAAGCAGCTGGAACTGAGAAATGGGGAAATCAAATGAATGTTGAAGCAGTTTGAACGTCAACACACATTTAGACACCGTATCAGCAACCAAACAAACAAAAGGGAAAAATAAGAAGATCTTGTCACTGCTGTTCCTAGTGATACATCTTTCCCATAGCAGCTGATCACATTAATGGAAGCATGATGCACCATTGTGGATTTACTGGTTTTAAGTGTTAAATCTAACCTCCCACTCTCCACCACAGGGCTTTCAGACGACTCAAACACGGGGTAACACTTTTTTTATTTAAAAATCAGGCCACAGTGGCAGCTAAATCTGGTAATACCAATTTAAAGATATATTAGGGAAGACACGCTATAACAGAGTTCATTAATGATGACATTAAACACATGTCCTAGCTCCAGCAGGCGTTGAAATAGCGTGGAACTCACTTTGGTTCAATCCTACAGGTAATTACAATCTATTGGCAGTAGCTAGATTATGAAAAACAAATACACAAACACGGCCATAAGGGTTCACTGTTGAGATAATGAAGCCATGGCACTTCCGTGAGTGAAACACAAAGTGTGCGTTCAGCTTTAAATCGAGTAACGAACTCAGAGCTGTCGGCGATATTAAGGAGTCATGTTAGCGTTTCAAACACCGTCTGTTTCCACGAGGAATCACACATCTTACACGTTAATCCATTGCATAAGTATAGAGACAAAGACACAACATGTACTAGCTATTGAACGCGTTATCGTACCGAGCTAGAACATAAATCCTCCTGTGGAAAGTGGAACCCTCTAAATGTTTCCTAATAAATAATGTTCCAAACAACACAGTGACATTGCATAAAACAACCCAAGGCACGCGACTCTTCCCTTTGTGTACAGGATCTATGAGGTGATCTACCCGGCAACAGCGTGTTCTCGTAGTGTGGCCCGCTGTGAGTTCGGGCTCCAACTCGCATGTTGAAGCTCTACTCAATTTAAAAAAAAAAAAAAAAAACATCAGCTGTTTAGTGCAGGAACCGGATGCTCATTTTCTGTTCCACGTCCACTTTCTCCAACACCTGAGGAAAGACAACGGAACAAGTTAGTAAATATTTCTGTAATGTTTGATAGACACAGACAGGTTGTAACTGAGCTCACACTGCCTGTTAAGTATTAACTCAAACACAGACAGGGTATATGCAGGAATCCTGAAGTCACATGTAAAACCTTTTAAGACCTTTTTTAAGACCCTTTCCATACATTTTAAGACCTCATCGCCACTTGGAGTTCTAACCGTTTACCTTGGCGACACACTTTACCTCACATTGACTATATACAGTATTGATTGTCCTTCCTCCTTATCTTCCAACCATTTGGACGCAGACTTGCATTTCCCCATAACGATGTTGTTTAACAACCGGCGTAAACGGCGCTTCGCGCTATCAAGCAGTGAGCGTGCGATGTCCTGTTCAGATGACGTAAAACCCAACGGGATGCCATCAATAAACTACACAGAATCACACCTAGGGATGGGAACGATTAATCGACTATTCGAAATTATTCAGGTATTCGAATAATTATTCATGTATTCGAATATGAGTTATGAATATTTTTTTGGGAGTGATGCCTAAGTTGATTACATATTATCAAATTTAATAATTCAATGTATATGTATACGACAGTGCCATAGCTAAATGTGTTAGGTGACGTCTAAAGGTGTGTTTTGCTCCGCTCACCGGTCCCTCACAGCGGGCAGAGCTGCAGGTGCTGATCTCTCTCTCTCTCTCTCGTCCGGTTATACTTCACTCGCGTTTATGTCCAAATCCATCAGATCTAGTTCTAGCCAATGATATGGCTGCTGCCCCTCCCTACATACAGATCACGCAGACTCAAACCTCATCTTAGGCCCAAATGTGGCGCAAATGAGCTCTGCAGCCGCTGCGAGGTTCCGGCGCTAACAGTTCATGAGCGTGCTCCCCCGCCCGCTGTCAACACTCGCGACACATGGCCAGCCTAAACAACAATAAGCGCTGCTTGGCAACCGTGTGTGGCGGCAAAGTGCAGACATTTTGACTGGAGAGATTTAGTTTTGCCGGTATTCAACATATTTTACCAGTCATAGTCCGGTAATTATTTACACTCTAAGAAGAGTCCTACTCAACAGACATGGCGTCAGAAAGGAGTAATGTGTGGAAATATTTCGACCAGGTTAGTGAGTGCGGTGTAGAGGTCAAACTATGCCAAATTAAACTTATATACATGCTATACCTTGCTATACCCGCAACCTCCGTTTCAGCTGAGAGGGTCTTCTCTACAGCTGGGCTGATTGTGAATCGCCTCCACACATGAAAGCTGTAGGCCTATAGCTGTCAAACTGTGATCACCAGTTCAATACATTTGACACATTCGACTTGGTTTCTACACTTATTTGAACATGTATGTATTTTTTTTAAATTATTGGAAAAAAAATTGGTAAAAAAAAAAATAGGATATGTACATTTCGGTTAACCGGTTAACCGTTTTTTGGGGGGTCGAATATTCGAATATACATTTGCTTTCAAATTCCCATCCCTACTACACACCTACGCAATGATTACATTCAGGCAGACTGTAGAATACAACCTCTTTGGACCATTTATAGACTTATTGGAAACAAGCTACAAAATGTAATACCTTGGAAAATGCAGTTTAATAGCCTTAGTTTTCGCTAAATCGATTGATCAACTGTTAATACTTTTTAAGACCCCGCGGACCCCCTGATAGAACATTAAACATTCACTCTGGGAATGAAACAGTATGTGGAATCAATTTCAATAAATACATTTGAACCAACTTGTTAGCATTTGTTCAAACCAAAATAAAAAGTAAAACCAGATTCATTTAAATGTTCTTGTAAATGTTGTGCATCTTGTCTTTTCATAGTAACTTAACAAGGATAATAGTTTTGCAAAGATTGCTTTGTTACTGTGTTTATATCAACTGTAATGTATGGTGCCGTTAGGTCATATACCATCTGGGTCTACTTTTGTGTGCAGCAATCGAGAGCAGAAACATTTCTATGGATGCAATGAAAACTTTTTCTTTTCAGAGCAATTTGTCATGTTGTTTTTTGGATATTTACATTTCTTGTAAACTTCTCTTCCTTATAGTTTCAATAGAAGTTCTATATTTGCTCTTATTTGAGAAGGTATTAGTAGATCTAAAGCCCGTAGTATAAAGAGATGTATGAAACGTGCCTTGATGAACTCGTTGAAGGAGATGGAGTTGTCTCCGTTGGTGTCCGCCTCCTGAATGGTCCTGTCAGCGATGCTGCCCAGCTGCTCATCAGAGATGTTCACACCCACCATCATCCGTAACACCTGGAGAGAAGTCGTGAAAAAACATGGCAAAGATGAGTGATAGTCCTGATGTCTGCACAACAGTATGTGACCCGCTCCATCGAAATCAGTCGGAAGTCGCAACGGCTCATTTCAAAATAAACGTGGATTCTCTGTTTTTCAGGGTTCGGGTGTTTTGTTTGATTTTAAATAAACAAAGTCTTGGCTTTCAGAATATGAAACTTTTATTTCCAAAATCACGCGATAAATACATGTTTGAAACTTGTAAAGGGAAGAAGACAGCTCTCACTCGCCACTCTGCTGTTCCTCAGCGCCGCCCCCCTCCCTCCGGCTGACATTATGAATGTAAGCGTATAATAATCATAGATAACACGGCAGGGTCCGTTACAGTTTGTTTTCATCTGATTTCAAATAAACAAAGTCTTGGCTTTCAGAATATTAAACTATTAAACTCGGCAAATTCAGATGATAAATACAACTTTGAAGCTTCGGCATAATTACAAGCGGAGAACGGAGTAGCTTGACGTCACAGCAGGCGTAACAACAGCCGGTGTCTCGTGAGGGTTTTCCCCGGGAAACAAACACAATACACACAAACGCAAAAATACACAAACACACACGTATACACACACACTCGCGAGCTTCCCCCAGACCAGTAATCCAAACCAAAATATCTTCCCTCCGTACTACTTTGATCGTTTGCTCCGCTAATAATCAATCAAATGGATTCCAGAGAAGAGGAAACTTTAAAGGCCTTTTTCTCAAAACGATGACTCGGTGACAGTCAGTATATAATGTGACATATTTTGCTTAATATTTGGAGTACAAAAACAATCCTGATATCATTAGAAAGCTAGGAATCTCCTCTTTCCAACAGTGTATACAACTCAACATGTGTCTTCGGGTCAATGCGACTGATTTCGATGGAGCAGGTCACATATGGTGATGGTGTATTTCCGCAGGATAATTTGTAGTAATTATGGTTAAACACACATGACTGTAGCGATTACAGATGAAATACAGTGAGTAGTATTTACTGAATAACACGCAGCATTACACTGAGGCTCGTCGTCACACGAGGCCGGCGACACAAATGTTTTGCGCAAAACAAGAGAAGTGTGTCTGAGTCATTAAACCCAGAGCTTACAGCAATTACAGGTCGCACAATGTCACACAAACCCAGATGGGACAACAAATAACAGGCAGCGAGGCAAAACACAGGACGTTACAGCGTCTGGAGAAATCAGAGTTAAGCTGAGATATCACGTCACTACAGCAGAGGGCAAAGTCTCCTCCTCCACAAGGAGAGCGAGTTCACTTAGTATTGCACAACAGTCTTTGTTCAACACGCAGCAAAGCAAATATTTTAAGAGGTAACAAAGAATTTCCTGGAAGAAAAAACATATTTGCAATCGGCTCCACACACACGGTGACTCTGCGTCTTATTCAGCCGGCCACTCACCTGCAGCAGCTCGTCCCGAGAGATCTTGTCATCTCTGTCCAGGTCATACAGTTGGAAAGCAACTGGAAAAATAAAAAGTAAGAGTCAGGACGGACACAGTGAGATCGCTGTATGAGACCCTGTGAGTGATGGTGATCCCGCCCCCTTTGTGACGGCGCTGTCACTCACACATCAGCTTGTTGGTCCGGCTGTTGAGCGGCTCGCTGACGACGGCGTTCTTGCTCTTCTCGTTGTCCTCGATGGGCCTGAAGTGAGCTAAAGTCCTCATGAAGCCCCGGAAGTTCACCTGGTCCTCCCTGAGAAACAGAGACAGAGACAAATATAAATATACAGCACAATAAAGTGGAAAAAAAAGGATTTAATACAACTGCATGGATGGTCATTTCATTCAATCTTTAATGAATATGCCAATACAAATAATTCAGTGAAATAAATGTACAATAATAATACATGTTTCTAACTATAGCACCACATTCATATATGTACCATTATAATTATTTCCTCATTCATTTATTTATGGATCATTAATGAAATGATGTTATTTCATTAAAAGGTCACCTATCATGCCATCTGTAGGCAATAGCATAGGTCTCAGATATATACAAATATATAAAAAACATGTCTATGAAGTGTTTTGCTCAAAATACCAAGCAGATCACCCATTCTAGCCATGCCTCATATCCCTCTGTTTCAAAAGTGCTGATTTAGGGTATAAAGCTTTAAAATAAAAAGGAGGGGTCTGAGCTCATGCGGGACCCGGCAGCTACTGTCTAAACTAAATGCTGCCGTGATGAAACGCCATATCATGGATTATCAAGGATTCTCTCTGAAACAGTCTGGAGCTCAAAGGCTTTCTCTCTTGCCGGTTATACCACAAGGTGAGTTCCTTTTTACTTCCTGCTTCTTCACACACATGCTCTCCAGTACAGGTTAGCTCTGAGTGTTAGCGATGCTAATGTAAACACTAGGGGTGTTGAAAATAATCGTTTCTACGATGCATTGCGATGCGGACGTGGACGATTCGGTATCGATGCAGTGACGGAAGACAATCGGTTATAGCGTAGTAACGTTGCTTCCTGATTTATTACTATAACGTTTTTTTTGTCTGTCACTTTAATATCAAATCGGTCGGTGACGCAGAGATCAGGGAACAGACGTGACAGCGGCACAGCAACACCAAACACGGAGCAGTCTGCTTTATCCACCAACACAACACCACCAGTCCAGAACCAACAGCAGAAGGACCCGCTCTGAATCACTCCGTGTCGCTGCGGCTCAGGGATTTATGTTTTTCAATCATGTCAGGTTTTTGGTGGATTTAATTAAGTCTTGGATTGCAAAGTATGAATGTCCTCTAGCAATTTTCAGACGATATATACGTGTCGTGTATAAAGTTTGTGAAGGCAGGAGGAAAAAAGCTTCCGCGATCACCGTCTCCTCTCCGTTCCTCCAAACCCCGCCCCCTCCCTGAAAATAATGAGTGACAGGCTGATAGTGACCCGATAGAAACTTTATTATTCACTTAATCACTGAGATATGATGAAGCTAATTTAATCTCATACATTCATGGGATTTATGTAACAGTAAGACAGAGAATGTAAGTGTGCACCCACATGCAGTATTTTTGTTTGTATATGCTATTGTAAATACTCCTGTTGTCTGCTGTGTTCAGACTCATGTCCTGTGTGTGATGCCACATTCAGGACATTCAGTGTCCTTTTTTAACAGAAGACCGTTGCTAGAAGCTGCAGCTAGACTGCAGAAGCATTAGTTTTTTGTTTTTGAGGATGGAACAACTTCACACACAGATATAGGGAGGCTAGACCTATACAATTCATTTATTTTGGTTTATAAATTAATGTCAAGACATTTATGTTATTGATTTCTGAAGCACTTTCTAAATAATAAAAAGAGTTCATATGTATTTACTGCATGTATGCATTGATGAAAAATAAGCCATGTGCAGTACTATAGAAAATTGAGGATGCAACGCATTGGTATGAATCGTGATGCATCGGGATATCGAATTGAATCGAATCGTTGACAGGATAATCGTAATCGAATCGTGAGACCAGTGAAGATGCACAGCCCTAGTAAACACCGACTATATTAAGTCCAAAACAGTCGGGCATTGTTTCTGATAGCAACGTTTCTGATAGTGCTGTGGGTCCGCATTTCAGATATCGGACGCAAATCTGGATCAGCTCCGTTGTAGCCCCGTTTTTAGAGATTTGGGTACGGAGGAAAAGAGAGAGGGTTTTATTTTCTGACGCTGCGTGAGTTCCCCGACCCACCGGGGACACATGTTGATGTAGAAAAGACATCAAAAAGTGCATTTTGCATGATAGGTCCCCTTTAAAGGAAAAGAGGATATTTTTATAAAAGGACTACCTTTTTTTATTTCAAGAATCACATTACATTTAGCTGACGCTTTTATCCAAAGCGACTTACAATAAGTGCGTTCGACCAATAAAAATACAAACTTGAAGAAAACAGAATCATATAAGTACATCAGGTTTCATAGAGCCAAACATTTCAAGTGCTACTGAACTGGCTTTAGATAAGCCAGTTCTTTATTAGTATATAAGTGCTTTGTTAATAATTCTATTGCTCGAAGTGGAGTCGAAAGAGATGAGTTTTCAGTCTGCGCCGGAAGGTGTGTAAGCTTTCTGCTGTCCTGATGTCAATGGGGAGCTCATTCCACCATTTTGGAGCCAGGATAGCAAACCCACGTGTTTTTGCTGATGGGAACTTGGGTCCCCCTCGCAGCGAGGGGTTTGGTTTATGCAGAGCGGAGTGCACGTGCTGGGGTGTACGGTTTAACCATGTCCTGGATGTAGGAAGGGCCAGATCCATTCGCAGCATGGTACGCAAGTACCATTGTCTTGAAGTGGATTCTAGCAGTTACCGGAAGCCAGTGGAGGGAGCGGAGGAGCGGCGTGGTGTGGGAGAATTTAGGAAGGTTGAAGACCAGACGAGCCGCTGCATTATGGATGAGCTGCAGAGGTCGGATGGCACATGCAGGTAGACCAGCCAGGAGGGAGTTGCAGTAGTCTAGGCGTGAGATGACGAGAGACTGGACCAGAACCTGCGTTGCTTTCTGGGTCAGCTGGGGACGAATCTTCCTGATGTTGTAAAGCGTGTATCTGCAGCAACGGGTTGTAGCAGCGATGTTTGCAGCGAAGGACAGTTTGTTATCTAGGATCACACCCAGATTCCTTGCAGTCTGAGTCGGGGAAACAACAGAGGTGCCGATGTTGATCGTCAGGTCAAGAGTGGGACAATCTTTTCCCGGAAGGAAAAGCAGTTCAGTCTTGTCAAGGTTGAGCTTGACATATATTATTTCCTAAAAACGTCCTTGCCTTAAAGGAATATTTATTGAGTTTTTGAGTCTTTATTTGATATTGTATTTAATGGCATCCCATACAGCGTTGTTGTGGCTCAGATTTCCTTTATCCTCGAGCTGTGAGGGCGACACAATGAAACTCACACTAGTCGTAACCCAACACCGTTTAACAGAGTCCATCTCTCCACGTCTGTTCTCAAGTTAAACAACATCTGAAAAACCAGAGCAACAAGAAGACTTCCAGAAACCATCACCAGCCATGGCTAAATATAAAACACCATCTAACTTTTGGGGATTTTAATGATATGTTTGGAAACATCTGGTTTTCCTCTTTCAGAATGATAAAACAAAATGACTGCAGAAAATACAGAAATAAAAACCCAGATGATTTTCTTCTAACACAGTTGGCAGATATACTTCAGGCCGCCACAGCTGATGCCTGTTCAGATCTGTGGTGGTTGTGAGTCAAACCTTTAATAACAAATAACTGATAACTCACCCCTCTGGGAAGAAGGCGTTGATGATTCGGTCTCCCAGAGGATTGATGGCCAACTCAGGAATCCTCTGGAAATCTTCTCGACTGCAGAGAGGAGGAAATATGGCAAATTAATATTAACAAAAGCATGTTTTACAAAGAGATATTATTCATCTAAAACCTTGCAACAATTAAGAAAATATCTTAAACTGGGGTCAACATAGGGGTGCATACCAGTATGCGGTATTATCGAAATACCGGGTACTGGCGGCTATGGTATACCGTACCGAAATCAGATCCGGTTTTCGATACTTTTTTTTTTTTATAAAAGTGAGGCGTTGTATCCTTAAACTCACGCCCAAACCGTCGAAATTACGATGTCACTTTTGCCGTGAAACTCCGCAAACGAGTCACTGTGGAGTGTGGGCCTTATTTAGAAAATCTAAAGTGTGGCTGCATATGACTGCCAGTCTGAATGGTGGGGTCTGTACCAACTGCCAGTCTGAATGGTGGGGTCTGTACCCACTGCAAGTCTGAATGGTGGGGTCTGTACCAGTGGCGTTTTCTCCTGGAGGCCAAGGGAAGCCAGGCTTCCTCTGTTTTTTCGGATTGTAGTTATAATTTAAATAAATAAATAAATACATTTTGTTTTGTTTCGATAATTCTCCTTTCTTTGCTGTGTGTTGCTGCCGGCCCGTCTCTCCCCCATTCTCATTGAGTATTTTACAAAGAGTGACACAAACAGCGCCCCTCTAGATGTTATGGTGAAACAGTAGATTGCACTCACTGTTGCGAGAGGAGGCCAGCCGAATCTGGCTTCCCTTGGTGAAAAATAATTGAGGGATTGACCAATCAGATGAGGCCCACGTGATGCCCCTGCCAACCTGTGATTGGTCAGGGCCATGCCAAGGGAAGCCAGCCGCCTCTTGCTTCCCTTCAGAGGCGGCTGGCGATTTGATTGGACACTGCCATCCAATCAAATCACATCAACATCAGTTTTAATACTGTAACTGTCATCACCGCCGTTAGAAATTATCAAGCAAATGAAGCATTATGGAGGGTGGAGATTTGGCGTACTTAATCAAACATAACTTTACTAAACTTCCGCTACAGCAGCAACTAAAAATTAAATCAGATGACAGGCCAATGCCCGCACTCGAGCTGTGTGTACACAGAGGAAAAAGGGAGAGAATCGGACGTTCAATGAGGACAATTATGTCCGCACGGAGTGGCTAACTGGAAGCGCTAAACTTCAGCGTCTATTTTGCTGGCCATGTCTTCTTTTTGACAAGGATTCGTGCTGCCTGAACAATCCTTGGGCAACTTCAGGATTCATCGACCTTGCCAACCTGTCACGGGCAATTGAGAGGCACGGTAAATCCAAAAATCACAGATTGTGTGATTGTCTGCATACATTAATAAGTAAAATGCTTAAATTAATAAGGAGAGAGTTTCAGCTGGAGAGTGCGTGCGGACCTTTCGGTTAGATAACAGGCGTGTGCAAGTCCTGCATCTGTGTAAAATGATACCGGGCGCTGTAATCACTCATCTGGTTACGTTATTGACCACCCCCCCCCCCCCGACCCAAAACATGGGCTTCCCCTACATTTTCCCCCACGCCACGCTAGGGCTGGGCGATTTGGCAAAAAAATAAAATCTCGATTTTTTCTAACTAATGGACAATTTTCGATTTAAACCTCGATTTTTTTTCTAAACAAACCAGAAATTTAAATACATATTTTCTTTATTAACACAATACAAATAAATGAGATTACCAAGTAGTCTAGGCCTATGTGAACAAATCAGTTGTTCAAGAATAACAAAAATATAATAAAAACAGCACCACGGCACTTGCCTGTCATTAATGTGCAAAGATTTTTTTTAAATCAAACTGAAAAAAAAATCTCTTTTAGGCCATCCCTGAAAAAACTTGTAAAATGAAATACAACAAATAATAAATAATGATAATGAAATGAATAATAAAAAAATACCCTCAAACAAAATAACATCCCTTTAACTTTCTAGGAAGTTGTCTACAGGTTTTTCGCGAGGAAGACAAGCCTGTCTACTGCCTCTGGCTTGAGGCATGCTCTTTGGCATGTTAATGTTACCCCCCGTACTGAAAACCCTCTCCGAAGGGGCACTTGTGGCAGGAATGGAGATATTTCTTGGCCAGATTACTCAGTCTTGGGAAGTTAGCTTCATGTAGCTTCCACCACTGCAGTGGGTCTGTATCAGGGTCTGTCTCAGACGACAACAAATAGGATGACAGCTCAGCATCAATTTTGTCCTGCTCTGACTGGGAGGTAGACTACACTGTCAGGAGTGATGTGTCGGTCGCGAAAGAGCCGGCTCTTTTAAGTGAACGACGGGAGCCGGCTCTCGCCCGCGAACGAGCCGTTTTTTTGTTTTTTTTGCGGAGGGATCTAGATCGGCATGAAGGCACATTATGCAATGTGCACATTATCCCGCTTATTACACATGGCCACATTCTCAACAAAGTAACGACATGACTCCCAATATTAATTGAAATGCTTTTATGGATTTAGAAAATGATTTTATTGATTTAAAAATAGTTTTATGTATTGATTTAAATTGACATGCATCCGCTCAGAAAAGTAGTCCGTTGTTACTGTTTGAACTAACGTAGCAACGGCAGGAACTGCTTCGATAGTGTTTTTGAGGAGCTTTTTGATTACAGATATGAAAACATCGTTGCTTGCTTTAAAAGTAGCACAATTCATGATGTCAAACCTTGGAAAGTATCTAGATATCCCTGCCCTAATGCTAAAGTAACTGCACACTGAATATGTGTCGCCGTTTGATGTCTATGTCTGGACCGCTGCGTAAAAAGGAGGGTTTCTGCCCCATTACTTATCTTCTTACTTCTATAAGAATAAAACACGGAGGACGGAGATCTCTTTTTGTCCCCCTCTTCTGACAGCCCAGCAGCTGATCTCAGAGCACGCTCCCCTCTCCTGCAGGGGGGCGTGCTCAGCTGCAGCTCACAGAATCAGCCCCCTGCAAAAACAGCGCTGGAAAGAGCAAATGGAGCGAAATGAGGCATGGCTAAAATGCAGGATCTTTTTGGTATTTTGAAAAAATATATATATATTTCTATACTTTATATAGGTCGATACAGTAGCCCCTTTTTTAAAAATAGTTTTTATAGGTGTTGCTATCTGTTTTGTGTAGCGTGGTTCTACAAGCAAGTCAATGCATTCATTGGGTGGTATCAGAGAGTTACACGGGTCTGTAAATGCAATGAAAACAATTGGCCACAGCAAATCATTTATATTAAACATGTAATTTTTACTTTACTACAAAGGATGTATTGAATAATTTAAGTGATATATGTGTACACAGAGCTGCAGATCGGGTAGTCACAGGCAATGTGGCTGAGTTTTGTGCGCGTTCGGGAAAGTGAGAGAGTAAGCTTCTACGGAGTCCCTTAAAGCAAAACAAATCTGCGGAGTCTAGAAATGTTTTTAAATCGCGATTTTTCGGTTCAGCCATTTCACAAACCGTAGGAAAGTAAAAATGCAAATTAATCGTTAAAACCGAAAAAATCGCCCAGCCCTACGCCACGCTACTGGTCTGTACCCACTGCAAGAAGTTTATTTCTGGGAAAGGTGTCAACACCAGCCACGTCAGATCCGCCAACACAATCACATCATTCAAACAATCCCTCAAAACTCACCTTTTCACTCTTGCCTTCAACTCCTAATCAACTAACCCCTTGCCCTTATTCCACCTAGCTTAGCACTTTTTTACTTTTGTTGTTATTTTGTTTTATTTGCTTGTAAGCGCTTTGAGGACCAGGAAAAGCGCTTTATAAATGTAATGTATTATTATTATTATTATTAACACATCCAACCTCCAACCAATGTCGTCTCGTATGGCAACCAAGTCCCTTTGTGTTCAGGGAAGCAGCGTGCCAAGCGAGAGAGTGTTCAGTTCAGCAGGTGAGATCCTACGCTGTGAAAGGGCCCGTTTGGATCCAGATGGAGCAGATATGCGATGGGATTTGTTTTCTTTCATCAGGCAAATGTTGATCTTAATGATGCTATTTGTTTTATGTGCAATGCCGAGGTCTCATGATCCGTTATGTGTTCTCTGGTCAGTCGAATCTCAGGTTGAATATTGATTATACTGGTGCTATTTTCTTTTTCCATTGACAAGATGTGCTATTCACGCCTGATGGTTGATATAAATGATATTGCAGAATCTGTTTTTCATTGTTTGTTCAGTACTAAAAGGTCCAAGTCCCACAATTGAA
The DNA here is from genome assembly GCA_028583405.1 of Pogonophryne albipinna. Lineage (NCBI taxonomy): Eukaryota > Metazoa > Chordata > Actinopteri > Perciformes > Artedidraconidae > Pogonophryne > Pogonophryne albipinna. The sequence goes on from JAPTMU010000580.1 coordinate 18,148, forward strand.
TTTAATATTCATTTGACATGTTAACTATATCATAAAGCGCTTCATGGGAGTAATTGCGGGATGATTCAATTTGTCCCTTATTGATATGTATCGGTTGAGTATCGGTATCGTTCAGTGGTATCGTAAAAAAGTCAATGATATGCAACCCTAGGTCAACATAAAAAAATAATATGATAAAGCTCACCCTGCCATTATTCTTTCAAATTTGAGATTTTTAAGAATACAAATCGAGCCCTAGCAAAGGTATTAAACCCCAAATCTGTCCAGACCCTTGAAGCCTTTATCGTTGCATCCTAAATTGTTACAATAAATGAAATTGTGGGAAATAAAGTGTACAGAAGGACTTTAAACCTACTGCCATACATGTTTATGACCACTGTTTACTGTCAGTCTACCAGCTGTTAATTTAGATTGTAATCTTGATTATGATTATTTAAAGGGCTGTTACGACTTCCTGTCGTCTTAACTGTGTTAATCTGTGTTGTATGTAAATGAGCTGTGCGGTTGCCCTGACGTGATTGGCTGCCATCTCCTGGTCCGCCTCCTGAAGATTGTGATTGGAGCACGCCGGGCCCCACGCACTCCAATCGCAGCGCACACCTGCTGGAGATGACTACAAAGCCTGTGACGGACGATCACTGGGGAGGCTCTGACATGTGGACAGACGCCTCTCGCTACTTAGACAGATCTGTTAACTGTGGTTAAACTTGTGTGCCCATCTCCGTGTGATATTGTGTGTTAGTAGCGTCTAGAGTAGCTTAGTTAGAGTGTAGAGTAGTTTAGGATTTTGTGACTGTTGCTGTGTTTTTGTACAGAACCCTTTTGTTAGTTGTACCACTTTTAAAGTGAGGTTTTGTTTCGTTCTTTAGTGCATTAGTATTTATTTTCCCTGTATGCAATTAGACTCATTTTTTAGAGTCCTCCTTTTGTTTGGTTATTTATCAACCTGTGCCCTTTTGGCCTTTTTGTTTGTTCCAGGCTGCACGCCTGCCACTTTGTTTACCCTGCTATGTAAAATAAACCCTTTATAATTATACCAATTCCAACTGGTGTGTGTTGCAATTCCTCATCCCTAGTGAGGACGTAACAAGGGCCCATGTCATGCTTTTCCGGTTATTACCCGTCCCCTTGTGTTATGAAGGTTTTTCAGCATGTAAACGGTCTGCAGAGTCACAAACCCTCAAAGTACACCCTGTAGCGAGTAAAACTCTAACACAGAAAAGACTTCCCCAAAATGCCTCGTTGGAGATTTCTCATTTTCCATTGTTTACTTCCTGGGTACTCTGACGTGGGGATACCCAGAGGCCACACCCTCTGCCAGCCTTTCACGAAACAAAGCTTCTCAAACCTTTCAGCGATTCATGCCGGATATGTACAGCGTAGGGCACTGAAGAACGATGCTGTTCCTACTTTGTTTGGACCAGCGGGAGATTCGGGTACACAACCTGTAAGTATTCATTGTTGTTTGTGTATTTATGATGTTTAAAACAAACGAGGAATCTACCACGACTGTTTAAATGGGTAAACGTTTTTCGGGCTGCTACGTTGGGATGGCGGAGAAATGCTCTCAGCAGACGCATGCTCACAGCGTTCTAAACCTTTTTCTTACTCAATATCAAGCCACACTTATTGTTATTACTTCGGCTGTGAGTGTTTGTGTGTGCTCAGGATGAGTTTCGCTTGTTCTCCTGTATCGCCGACACGGAAGCCTGTCTGCTCGTCGCAGCAACGAGCCTCTCACGTCGCGACCAATCAGAGCACACTGGGCTCACAGGGAGGAGGGGGGGGCAGGAGCTCCAACAAGCCGTTTAGGACAGAGAGTGAATACACAGTAATACAGAGATGCTGTTTGAGAAACCAATGCGATCTATTCTAGTAGACCTCAACAATGGAATTATGATCAGTAGAAATGGCCATGACATGGGACCTTTAATGCTTAGCTAGCGTCTGGTGAGAGATGCCAGGAGACAACAAACAAATAGATAGACCGTTTTTTACATGTAAGGGACATTTGTGTAAATAAAAACAACGGATTATATTTAAAACCAATCGTTCTTCAAGGACTGTATTCAACTACAAGCTTATTAAAAAGCACAACCGTTGAAATGTCATTACATTTTCAAACTGTGTGTGAACCCTGTTGGTCCATCGGCCGTGTGTTTTGGCAACTAATGAATGATAAGAAAGTCACCTTGAGAATAATGTACCTGCGACGGGAAAATACCGGAGAACAAGCAGCACCAAGAGCGTGTTATGTGTAAACAGAACGTCTTCACAGGAATGAGTTCCTGTAAGGGATGTCGTTTTATTTGACACTGATCTGTAAATATGGAAAAGCCTAAAGTCTGTGCAACAGCAAAGTAATGTGTTGGCAGCTTTAATGATTACCTGTTTCTTCACCTATTGCTGTTTCTTTCCAAACTCCAGATAGAGCAGGAAGTTAATCACAAACCACAGAAATGTCACACTGAGGTCCCGACTGAATACTACAAAAAAAAATCCCAAAGTTCTCAGATAATAAGATAAAGATTTAATTATCAATCCCGAATCTGAGAGTGAGTCACACTCTGGCTGATCTTATCTTATACGATTCAATCACTGCACTGTTGGATTTCTATTTACATATAACACTCATTTAATGAAATCAGTTATTTTTAGAATCACAAATCTTGTATTGGTCTCACGGGCGGGACATTTAAAGTGTCAAAACAGCTAAAGGACAGTGCAGATGAATACAAAACAATAGGTAGGATAACATGAAGCAAACACATGAAATAAAGCCTAAATAAGTCAAACCTAATAAAACGTTAAAGCTTTATTTTGTAGTAATTTAATAATAATTATATGAACATCACATGTCTGTACCTGATGTTGACAGACAGAGCCAATAAAAGGAATGCATACCTTGCAGGCATTTTCATTTACATGTTGTTTTGATCCAAAGCGACTCACATACTCAGTACTGTGGACAATCCCCACAGGAGCAATTTGGGGTGAAGAGTTTCAGGGACACAACGACATGCTGACTGCAGCGGGGTTTGAACCTGTGATCCGAACACCAACGCACTAACCACTGCGTCACAGCCCCCCATTTAAATACAATTCATAAAGCAGCAAGTCACTAAATGAAGGGCTTAAAAAAAAAAATGGTAGGCAACCAATGAAAGAGGATGTTTTGAATTACAACAAACAAACACAACAAATAGAAAGAAATAAAAGTCAATATGGTTAAATAAACCTGGTATTGCTTTAAGGAGGATTTACCACACGTTTTTATTTTTAATATATAACACTATAACGAATGACTTGTATATTTATATTGAATTAATAATGTATTTTCTAGTTTATTTATTTATTTTAGGATGAATAGAAAAATATGTTTTTCTACCTATATTTATTTCAGGAGAGTTCAATTTACAGGGTATATGCAGGAATCCTGAAGTCAAATGGAAGACCTTTTTTAAGACCCTTTCCATACATTTTAAGACCTCATCGCCACTTGGAGTTCTAACCACCTTTTACATTACATTGCATTTAGCTGACGCTTTTATCAAAAGCGACTTACAATAAGTACAATCGACCAGGAAGACACAACCTTGAAGAAAACAGAATCATACAAGTACATCAGGTTTCAACGAGCCAAACATTTCAAGTGCTACTCAACTGGCTTTAGATAAGCCAGTCCTTTATTAGTATATAAGTGCTTTGTTAGTAATTCATTGTTAGTAATTCTATCGCTCGATGGAGTCGAAAGAGATGAGTTTTCAGTCTGCGCCGGAAGGTGTGTAAGCTTTCTGCTGTCCTGATATCTTGGCGACACACTTTACCTCACATTGACTATATACAGTATTGATTGTCCTTCCTCCTTATCTTCCAACCATTTGGACGCAGACTTGCATTTCCCCATAACGATGTTGCTTAACAACCGGCGCTATCAAGCAGTGAGCGTGCGACGTCCTGTTCAGATGACGTCAAACCCAACGGGATGCCATAAATAAACTACACAGAATCACACTACACACCTACGCCATGATTACATTCAGGCAGACTGTAGAATACAACCTCTTTGGACCATTTATAGACTTATTGAAAACAAGCTACAAAATGTAACACCTTGGAAAATGCCCTTTAATACTTTTTAATAGCCTTCATTTCCTCTAAATTGATTTATCAACTTTTAATACTTTTTAAGACCCCACGGACACCCTGATTTAAAACCTCCCACAAGATTTTACTGACGAAATGTTTTACTTGACCCACTCATTTATATATAATATGTGTTGCCTTGTTTTTCTGGATTTCTTTCATAGCATATTTCTCTATTTCATAGCCAGATTTATTTAATTCATAGCCATACAAACATGCAGAGATGTTCCCACATGTCTTTTAACATCTGTCCTCCAACATCAATCACATGCTTTTATTACATGGCAATGTAATATGGGTGTTGATGGATAATGTTGTATAATTGTTTTGCTATGACGTTTGTCTTTGCTTTTGTTTGCTTTGTACAGCCCTTCGAGGCACTTCTTGTGTTGGGGCTATAATAAATGTTGATTTGATTTGATTTGAAGATACCTTGTCTCCAGGCCCAACTAATCAGTCACAACACGTCTGGTTTTAAGGTGTTTTATCTCTTTTGTGATTGCTTACCTGAGGGTGCCGTTCTCTCCTTTATCCAGGCTGGTGAAGCGGCTGTACAGACGGGTGATCTGACTGTGGGAGACTGAGGGGGGGACACCAGAGAGAGAGGGGGGAGTCAACCACCATAAAGATAACAGGTTTCCAGTGCTTCAGGCAAAACTACTTTCACCTAAATACTGGAGCTCATTACTCTCCAAGTAGTCTTTTTAAGAGTTTGTACTTGTGCAATATCACCCAGATACACAGCCAAGAGTCATGCAATAAATGCAACTAACGCAACTTCCTTTTCAGTACACTAGTTAAGGACTTTAATGAAATTGGTTTTAGCTGTTGACAGAGACAGACAGAATATAAATTAACATTAGCAGCAAGTATATACATATTCACAAAAGAACTATAGTTCTAACAAACAATATAACAACAATATTGAATAAATGGAATACTCTACAATATAAAATCTCACTAAGCTGCAGAAATATACTACAGATACTTTATGTCACAATGTGTGTATACAGCTAATGTCTCCTTCTTAATCCCCAGAGAACAGGCTTTCAGAGCTTCAGGTAAAACCACGTTTCACCTAAATACTGGAGCTCATTACACAAGAGTGTGTATGTGTGCAATGACAATGAGTCAGGCGATACATGCAATTAGGGCAACTTCCTTTTTAGTATTCACTCATTTGTATATATATTGTTTTCAGGTGGTCCCTTGAGTATTTAAAATGTAACTTAAAACCGTAATGTATTCTTCTAACTCAAATGTAAAGTGAATTCAATGTTTACATAATAGGAGGTTGATAGGCTGGACAAGCAAGATGTACACTGCCTACTATTCTGTATATATTTATATTGTGTATTCAATACATGTACTACATAGATATATATCCTTCATTATTGATACAAATTCACTGTTTTGCGTATTTTGTTTACTCTGCTCGTATGATATCTTTATAGTTTTTTTCCAAAATTGTTATGTGATTTTACTGAAAGAATGTTAGCTTTTAAAAGCAACACATATAAAGCTAATGTCACACAGAAATACACTTACAGCCTGTCTCCTTCTTTATCTCTTCAATCTCCTCTTCTCTGAGTAACGTAGAGGCTCTGGATCCCATGGTGAAAGTTAAAAGGAGTCTTTTAATCCAAAAACCAATCCAGCTGTAGAAGAATCTCAACCAGGATTTATGTTAGAGTTTAGCAAACAAGCTAACGACGCTAACAGCCGTTAGAGCTTCAGTTGGAATCCCAAACGGCTGTTTTCTGTCCTCGCGACGCTGTTTCTCTGAGATATTAAGTTTTTTATGGTAAATATTTTCAATAGTCTGTCGTGTATTGATACTACGAGGAGGGCTTTTGAGATTCGTCTGGGGTTTCTTCCTGTTTTACGGGCTTTATACATCCATGGTGGGCTGGAACTAAAGAGGCCGCCTCCCCTGTCACAGCAGGGTCCGCGGGGAAAGGTAGCGGATTCTTCTGCCTGGTTGAAATGTGATGCTTAAACCTTGTTTACAACTCTATTTCAATCTAAAATAAAGCAAATAATTACGTTTTCAAAATAATACAACAAGAAAAAGATATACAATGGTATTAATATCCGCCAGGCCAGCTAAAGAAAAGTTAGCTGAACGAGGGGAAACAGCATTCTGCTCAGGTGACCGTTTCAACCGTAACAGCACAGCCTTCACACACAACTGCTTTTGAAGATTATTTCGTTCCTCTTCAAATAAATACAAAACTACGCCTATTAAATAACTTAATAACTACATTGGGGATTAAATATATACATATGTGGAAATATAAAGCTGCACAATACTTAGATGTAAGTCAGACATGTGCCACTAGATGGCGCACTTTCATAATTTCACATGGAGTCACTCAGAGTGATCTGGTTATGGTGAGATATTTCAAATGAAAAAAAACTTTATTAATAATTACATATTACTCTTATTTATTATGTATTCATCTTCTCACTATAGTGCAATAGGGAACACTAGGCAGGTTATTATGTGACGATAGGCCCAAGAGCAAATACATGCAAATCAACCCCAGCAAGGCACAGAGACTTTGTGGTGGTATTTTCTCTTTTTGGGTGTTTTGTAGTCGTTTTGTGTCACTTTGTATTTGCTTTGCAACATTTCATAGTAGTTGTGAGTCTCCTTGTGTTCCTTGCAGCTGTTTTGCATTACATTGTATTTGTTTGGTTCTCTTAATGGTCAAGTTTCTTCATGTTTTGTGTCTCTTTCTGGACATTTTGTGGTACTTTGTGATGTATTTTCCTCCTTTTTTTGTTGGATGGTTTGTGTAATCCGTTAACAATACACAGGGCAACAATTTCAAATATGGAAACTTCGTATTATTATATATTTTCATATTATTACACGGCTTAGTTGTATACTCGATTCTGATTGGTCAATTCAGATTCAGAACATGTGACACGCTAATCCAATACTACAGACCGCTGTCAAGGACTATAATGACCGTTAATAATTTTGCTAAATGTAAATATTCTGTGTCATTTCAAACTGTGTGTATTCTTTCTGATTTTGCATGTAAAAAATCCCATTAAATGAGCAGAATTAAAAAAAGCCCTCATACCGTATAAAAGGGAAGGGATAAATGGGATTTCATTTAATTCCCTCATGGATCTGACATTAAATATGCTTAAAAATCCCTCCCACAGAAAGATATATCCTGTTAAATACACCATGAAGCTCTCAGGGATCCACAATCCTCATAAAGCTGACGGTGGTTAACGGTAGAGGATGTGTAACTGTCTACGGTAGATTATTTGAACACCATACAATCCCTTTTCTGAAGACTAGCTACTGCTAATGTGTGACGAATACCACAATGTGAAATACTAGCGTAATTTTGACAATATGGGATAATAACAGTAGGCATTGCATGTCCACAGAGGGAAAGAAATTGTGGAAATACGAGTGACTTTTTTGCATTAGATTTTATTTCAAGATCCCAACAGTCTCTTGAGGTTCAGCAAACATTCAGTGTTCAGCGGGACGTCCTCTACATGCCAATCATCCATTCATTTCAGGCCGTCCATACCACATATAAAACTAAGAGCAAATGTTATAATTGTCTATCTTATGTCCTAAAAAGGGTAAAATATCCACAATATTGATCACAGTGATGGTGCAACTCATCATAAAACAGGTTTAAAAGTTCTCAGCAAAATCAAAAATACATCACAAGGTAAAAACACAATAAGAAGTGTTGATGAAACGGTGACTCCACGTCAGATTGATTTGTAAAGCAGTGCAAAGAGAAGCTCGTCTCCTCTGGTTCTCCCACATGAAGGAGAAGAAGCAGTTTAAGGATTTTTTAGAAACCCCTTTGCTTGCTAAAATGACACACAGAGTCCATGGCGCGCAGGATGCTGCAGAGAGACAGAAAAACACAATTTCAGTATCAAATATTCAACTTTTAACAACCAATAATTCAATTTTCCTTTGCCTTCTTAAGGGGAGACACTGCAGGTGAATAGGGGACATCTTTTTCCTTGCTAACAGATATCATGAAACTTCCCCACTTCATTTCTGACATTAAGACAATCATTTAATATATTACAAGTTTTCTGACAGGTTATATTTAAATACGCAAATTAGGCATTATGTAGTGATTACTTCTGGTGAATATAGGAGAAATCTGTTGGCAAAAAATTGTAAAATAATCGCCTGAATGTTGATTTTGCATGTGGTATCTCCTCTTCAAATGTTGTGTATCTTTACATAGAAGAACATACCTCTTACCCTCTACTGGTGACTCAAAAAGAAAAGTATAAAACCAACAACAAAGTGTTTTATTTGTTGTTTAGTGGAGCGTACCTGTCTGCAGGGTATCCTCTCTCACACAGGTTCACCAGAGCGTACAGGTGTCTCAGAGCGTACTCAAACTGAAACACAGGAACACATCACATGAGGAAATAAATGGACATTTAAAGGTCACCTATCATGCTATTTTTAGGCAATAGCATAGGTCTCAGATATATAAAAAATATAAAAAACATGTCTATGAAGTGTTTTGCTCCAAATACCAAACAGATCACCCATTCTAGCCATGCCTCATATCCCTCTATTTCACTTCCTGTTTCAAAAGTGCTGATTTGGGGATAAAGCTGATTATAAATTAAAAAAAGGAGGGGTCTGAGCTCATGCGGGACCCGGCAGCTACTGTCTAAACTAAATGCTGCCGTGATGAAACGCCATATCATGGATTATCAAGGATTCTCTCTGAAACAGTCTGGAGCTCAAAGGCTTTCTCTCTTGCCGGTTATACCACAAGGTGAGTTCCTTTTTACTTCCTGCTTCTTCACACACATGCTCTCCAGTACAGGTTAGCTCTGAGTGTTAGCGATGCTAATGTAAACACCGACCATATTACGTCCAAAACAGTCGGGCATTGTTTCTGATAGCAACGTTTCTGATTGGGCCGTGGGTCCACATTTCAGATATTACATCATATCGGACGCAAATCTGGATCAACTCCGTTGTAGCCCCGTTTTTAGAGATTTGGGTACGGAGGAAAAGAGAGGGTTTTATTTTCTGACGCTACGTGAGTTCCCCGACACACCGGGGACACATGTTGATGTAGAAAAGACATAAAAAAGTGCATTTTGCATGATAGGTCCCCTTTAAATATTAAAGAACACAGTTTATTTCCCCCTGGTTGTGGCATTCAAAATGTCAAATATTTCCAGTGAAAAGGGAAAGGAAACATCTTTCTGAATGTACAGATGTGGGAAAGTACGCAAATATTTAAATTAAGGTACGATCAATGTAGGGTGAAAGCTAATAAGAATAAAACTTCCTTCCTTTTAATACTTTCTATATCTGGACTGCAGGGTTACTCTCAGGTCACTGTTTCTCATCCTCATCTTGTTTATTTGTTACACTTATGCAGAAGTAAAACCATATTAATAACTGAAACTGCTTCATAAATCTGTCTACTGTGTCCTGATACGGAAACAAATAAATACAAAACTACTTTAAACATTTTAATAATCAGATTTAACTGAAAAAATTTCCTCAAAAAATACCCTTGTTTCTTTCTGTTGCTGTTTTGTTAATTTTAACTTAAAAGGGTAACTGTGCTGTGGTCCAGATATGTGAAAAACACTTTGATATTTAGTATTAAAAGAGACATTTAAGACTAATTTCTATTCTAGATTTGGTCAAAGTAAACCATAATTACTTTGAGCAATTTAAATTATATTGAATATAAAAATTCAGCCAAAATATCCAATCTTCTTGTTGTCATTGTTTACTCCAATGTTTTCCTAATACAGAAAATACAGTATTTAATACTTAGTTTACTCTTTTGGTGATTGTTCTCTTTTTAAAACTACATTTGATAAAAAAAACTGGTTGGAAATTGGAGTCCTTAGAATATAGAAAAAACGTATCTTAGTAGAATATAGAAATAATCTTATCTTATTTTTCGAAACTACATTTTACTCTCGTCTTTAAATCTGTGCCGTCTCCTAACTATGTTAAAAACCTTGTTAAAGAACATTTTGAGTCAGTTTTTATTAAATAATTAGTCATTGTTATTTTATATTTTATATTGTTGCATCGACTCAGTTGTCTCGTGTCTTGTCTGTCAGAGAGAAACTATTATTTAACCTGATCAAATGTTATATGTTGCTGCATGTACCTTTTAAAGTTCTTAAACAATCTGAGGGGAACTTCTTGTTGTTTATTTTTGGAAAGCACTTTGAGCTGCATGTGTTTTATGAAAAGTGCTATATAAATAAAGCTTTGTTATTATTTGTATTATTATTATTGTTGGTGCAGAGATGCCTCTCTCTGTGCAGCCGTACCTCCGTCTTGTGCCAGTTGAAGCAGTTGTGTTTGTAGTGTGTGAGCGCATTCATGTAGCAGCGGGCCTGAGTCAGATCAGATCTGGAGTTCAGGACCTCCTCCGTCTTCAGCTGGTTCCCCGTCACCTCCTCCACCACCTGGCGCATAGTCTCCGCCATCATCTCCTTCACCTGCACACACACACACACACACACACCACACACCACACACACACACACACACACACACACACACACACCACACCACACACACACACACACACACCACACACACACACACACACACACACACCACACACACACCACACCACACACACACCACCCACACACACACACACACACACACACAACACACACACACACCAACACACACACACACACACACACACACACACACACACACACACACACACACACACACACACACACACACCCCATCAGAAATCTGTAATAGCTCCAAAGAGCAATTCAATATCTACAGGAAAGTAAACATATTTAAAGGTCCCCTATTATACTGTTTTTCATCAATATATTACAGGTCTCAGATATATACAGAGCATGTCTCTGATTGGCTGAAACACCAAACAGATCATTGCAGCATTACCCATAATCCCCTCTGTTTCAGCTCTGTTTCCAAAGTGCTGATTCTCTGTCTGTTACTTTAGATGAAAATAAGGAGCCCCTCCCCACGCCCCTCTGAGAGACATTTGGTTACAAAGAACTCAATGGTGCTCTAGGAGGAGGTTCAGGTGATAAGGTGGTTTATGACATCATAAAGTGGCCAAAATCTGATTAGCTCATTTTCAGACAGGTTTTTATAGAAATGGATCAAAAAGAGAGAAAATCTTTGTTCCTGAAACATTCAGAGTCTCTTTCCACAGAGGGGACACATGTTGATGTAGAAGAGACATGAAGAAGAGGGGACACATGTTGATGTAGAAGAGACATGAAGAAGAGGGGACACATGTTGATGTAGAAAAGACATGAAGAAGAGGGGACACATGTTGATGTAGAAGAGACATGAAGAAGAGGGGACACATGTTGATGTAGAAGAGACATGAGGAAGAGGGGACACATGTTGATGTAGAAGAGACATGAAGAAGAGAGGACACATGTTGATGTAGAAGAGACATGAGGAAGAGGGGACACATGTTGATGTAGAAGAGACATGAAGAAGAGGGGACACATGTTGATGTAGAAGAGACATGAGGAAGAGGGGACACATGTTGATGTAGAAGAGACATGAAGAAGAGAGGACACATGTTGATGTAGAAGAGACATGAAGAAGAGGGGACACATGTTGATGTAGAAGAGACATGAAGAAGAGGGGACACATGTTGATGTCGAAGAGACATGAGAAGAGGGGACACATGTTGATGTAGAAGAGACATGAAGAAGAGGGGACACATGTTGATGTCGAAGAGACATGAAGAAGAGGGGACACATGTTGATGTAGAAGAGACATGAAGAAGAGGGGACACATGTTGATGTAGAAGAGACATGAAGAAGAGGGGACACATGTTGATGTAGAAGAGACATGAAGAAGAGGGGACACATGTTGATGTCGAAGAGACATGAAGAAGAGGGGACACATGTTGATGTAGAAGAGACATGAAGAAGAGGGGACACATGTTGATGTCGAAGAGACATGAAGAAGAGGGGACACATGTTGATGTAGAAGAGACATGAAGAAGAGGGGACACATGTTGATGTAGAAGAGACATGAAGAAGAGGGGACACACGTTGATGTAGAAGAGACATGGAGAAGAGGGGACACATGGTGATGTAGAAGAGACATGAAGAAGAGGGGACACATGTTGATGTAGAAGAGACATGAAGAAGAGGGGACACATGTTGATGTCGAAGAGACATGAAGAAGAGGGGACACATGTTGATGTAGAAGAGACATGAAGAAGAGGGGACACATGTTGATGTCGAAGAGACATGAAGAAGAGGGGACACATGTTGATGTAGAAGAGACATGAAGAAGAGGGGACACATGTTGATGTAGAAGAGACATGAAGAAGAGGGGACACATGTTGATGTAGAAGAGACATGAAGAAGAGGGGACACATGTTGATGTCGAAGAGACATGAAGAAGAGGGGACACATGTTGATGTAGAAGAGACATGAAGAAGAGGGGACACATGTTGATGTCGAAGAGACATGAAGAAGAGGGGACACATGTTGATGTAGAAGAGACATGAAGAAGAGGGGACACATGTTGATGTAGAAGAGACATGAAGAAGAGGGGACACACGTTGATGTAGAAGAGACATGGAGAAGAGGGGACACATGTTGATGTAGAAGAGACATGAAGAAGAGGGGACACATGTTGATGTAGAAGAGACATGAAGAAGAGGGGACACATGTTGATGTAGAAGAGACATGAAGAAGAGGGGACACATGTTGATGTAGAAGAGACATGAAGAAGAGGGGACACATGTTGATGTAGAAGAGACATGAAGAAGTGGATGTTGCATAATAGGTGACCTTTAAGTAAATGTTAACAGAACGTCAGTTATGAAGGTGCAGGGGGATCAGATCTGAGGTGTGTGTGTGTGTGTGTGTGTGTGTGTGTGTGTGTGTGTGTGTGTGTGTGTACCTTCAGGTGAGAGTTGATCTCCATCAGCAGTCCTCGGACCTCCTGGATGTCGTTGCTCTTCATCATCTTCCTCCTCAGGACGGCCAGCGGGACGTCGGGGCTGGGCGTCAGGTCTCTGTCCGCGATTGGCTGCAGGGTCATCGGGGGGGCGGGCCGAACACCTAACTTAGAGTTCCCCTGGAAGGCGATGACCTTCATGTGAGCCAGAGTCTGGGAAGAGGGGAGGAAATCACTCAAGATCAGTTTCAAAATGTTATGGATGTTCTTAGTTCAGGTGTTTAACAGACTGTTAAACACCTGAACTAAGAACATCCATAACATTCACCTGTTTGCAACTTACACATTATGTATCACTTGTATATAGACTCTTATGGCGCTACTTCTATTCTATTTGATTGTATTTACTTGCACTATTTTATCTGTTTTATTGTGTTGCACTGTTAGAGGAGCCTGTGACCTCAGATTTCCATCGACATAACTACACTGCAGCTATGACACGAATGACAATAAAAAGCCTTGAAACTTGAAAATAAAAGCAGGAAACGTGTTTTTCCACCTCCATTACTGTTGGAGCTGTTCATTGATTTGTTTTTAATTAAACATGTATTTTAGTATCCAGTGACAACAAGCAGAGCACCAGCAATCACTGATTACATCCGTTGGGCCGTTTCATTTTGAGTTTGTTTTGTTTATTGTTTAGAGAACAACTGCACCCGCACTGCGAGGGGGACCCAAGTTCCCGTCAGCAGAAACACGTGGGTTTGATACCCTGGCTCCAAAATGGTGGAATGAGCTCCCCATTGACATCAGGACAGCAGAAAGCTTACACATCTTCAGGCGCAGACTGAAAACTCATCTCTTTCGACTCCACTTCGAGCAATAGAACTACTAAGAAAGCACTTATATACTAATAAAGGACTGGCTTATCTAAAGCCAGTTGAGTAGCACTTGAAATGTTTGGCTCTATGAAGCCTGATGTACTTTATGATTCTGTTTTCTTCAAGTTTGTATTTTGTTGGTCGAACGCACTTATTGTAAGTCGCTTTGGATAAAAGCAATGTAATGTAAACAGCCGCTACACACAGTTAACCTACACATGACCCTGATTACCAAATGTTTGGAAACAGTAAAATATTTCAGGTTAAAGTGACTAGAAATTAACTGGGAATAGTGATCCGATTCTTTTGAACGGCTCTTTGGTACGAACGAAGGGAACCGAGTCGTAGTTGGTGAGAGCCCTTTTTTCTTTTTTTTTTATCGTCGCCTGCCATAAATCCACTCGCCTTTACGGCAACTTGCTTTCCTGAATGCCGTAGATGATGGCATAACGCATGCTGCTTGAGTAGTAGTTTGGCAGGCTGAGAGATGTAGAAAGTAATACAGCAATACAGTCAATGATTATCCTGGTGGTTATTTCGCAGATAAACCTAGTAACCCCGCCCCCTTAAAAAAAACCGGCTCTTTTGAACGGCTCTCGGAAAGGAACGGAGCCCTAAGATCCGGCTCCCTTCAAAGAGCCGTAATTCCCAACTGGAAACCTACATATTATAACAAGACGGTACTTAACCTATCTACCATCTCTTCCCAACAAGAGAAGGCAAACCCTGCAGCGACAGATAAAGAAATATATAAAGTATCTGTCACATGGTGGGTATTTCACTTCCCATTCCCCCTCCTCTTGTGTGTTTCTCTCCTCTTCCTCTCACCTTGTTTCCAAACTGCTTCACGTGGCTGGTGTTGGTGTGGCTCTTCACGATCTTAAACTGCTTCGCCAGAGTTTCCTTATTCAGGTCCTCCTGGAAACACAGAGTGAGACAAACACATCAACAACAGTTTCAGAAAAATAAGAAACTAAATGTTTCCAAAAATGTCTTCTAATGAAGTTCAAGCTTCTGTTTGGAGTAGTTTATATATTGAATGGCAGCAGGTGCTCTCAGTGCTTATGCAAAGTACACAGGTTTTGTTCTGCTGGTTAGAAACTTAAGAGTTGCACTTCCTTTTCCTTTTCCTCTCTCTCTGATACCAGAAAATACAGACTTCATACAGTCTGAGTTGGTATTGCATAGTGTTGTAGAAATGTATCGTTACATCTAATGTAATCATAAGTATTACTGTAACTTCGGTCTCTGTTTATTTCCCACAGTTTGATGTAGCCTCTGAGGAGACTGAGGGCTTTCGGGGTGCCGGAGCGGGCCCTCCTTCAGACATGTTATGACTCTGTTGTGGCATCAGCCATTTTCTATGGTGTGGCCTGCTGGGGCAGCAGCATCTCGGCTGCTGACGGGAAGAGACTGAACAGACTGGTAAGGAAGGCCAGCTCTGTCCTGGGGAGTCCTCTGGACACTGTGGAGGTGGTGGGAGACAGGAGAATGGCAGCCAAGCTGTCCTCCCTGCTGGACAATGTGTCCCACCCCCTCCAGGACACCCTGTCCTCACTGTGCAGCTCCTTCAGCGACAGGCTGCTGCACCCCTGCTGTCTCACGGAGAGATACCGCAGGTCTTTCCGTCCTGCAGCGGTCAGACTGTACAACCAGCACAGCCCCTAGTAGACCCCCCCCTCCCCTACACACACCACAATACAGACTCTATCACCCCTTGCTGCTAAATACCAACAAACTATGTGCAATATGTGCAATATATAGATGCCGTTAATAACTGTGTAATATATACCTGGCTGCTAAATCCTAAGAACTGTTACAGGATGTGTATTTTTTTTTTAATTATGTAACTTTTTATTATATCATAACTTAGTACTTTTTTTTAAATGCATCTCACATATTTAACATGTGTAACATTAAGCTGTCTGTGGCTCTTTTTCCTGCTGTAAATGCGCACATTTCCCCTCCGTGGGACTAATAAAGGTATTCTGATTCTGATTTCCACTTCCTTAGAACAGACAAACGGCTGTCTCTACAACCATTGGTTTGTAATTAATATGTATGTGAGTTTCAACCATCTGGTCAACACTTCCTGTAATGTAAATCCGCTTGCTGAGGACCTTCCCCTTCCCTCCTTCTGTATGAAGTGTTTGTATTTTCTGTGGTACGTTGTCAGATCTTGTACGAACCTTTTGGTGCAAGACCCTGTCCTTTCAGCTGAAATAGATTAACTCTGTTAAATGCTGTTTGACTTTTATTGACTTTATTAAATAACAAAACTTTGCTTTACTATTATTTGTTCATTTCTTGTTTTTGTGTGGAATTTCCTCCACACTTAGTTTTGTTGAAATGTTATATCTTAGCATGCAAAGTACTGTACGGAAATACAGTTAACTTTTAATGGAGTATTTTTACTGACAACATACATCTGTTTATAATAGCAGCACTAGAAGGATTTCAAGTATCATCATTTGGAAACATCTGATGTAAAAATGTAGTTTTATATTTCAGTCCTTTGGAAGTAAAATCAGGTGAACTACAGTTAAATAGTAAAAGCTAAAAGCAGATGAAATGTCACTCGTGTGTCGTGTGAACAATGACATTTTGATATGATGTTCAGTAACAGTAATGGTTCAAAGACGACCGCACTCAGCCACAGTGAAATAAAACTGCTTTTTGAGACATTTCAAAGTAGCATTGAATTCAAATTGCCTTCATATGCAAAAAGCACTCACAGGAAGTAAAGTGTGCATCCGGTTCAGCTTCATTACTGTTAGTTATTAGATCTTATTGATCACAGACTTCCTGATTACTTTACATCTCCAAACACGGCCTAAGTTACAGTTAATGCAAACTCTACAGCTTCGATCCACCTGCTGAAATACAGGGAAGCTTTGGTTGTGAAACCCCTCACATTGTCTTCATCACACACACAATGTTTCAGACCTATTCTCATAATCCTAAAATGAAAAGCGTAGTTTGACAAAGAAGCACCCACCACGTCGGAGTCCTCCATCCAGTTGACGCTGTACCAGTCTCCCAGGTAGGTGTCCCTCTTCTCGTCGTAGTAGCAGGCGTACGACGACTCGTGGGAGTTAGATGCTGTCGTGGAGTAAACTGAAACACAGACATGTCCTCAGGTTAAACTGGGGAAGAGCTTGGAAGAGAACTATCATTTAGCAGCAGGTGAAGCTGGTCCAAACACACAGAGACAGGTGCATTGGACAGATTCACATTAAAGTTGTGACTCCTGAGCACACTGACTAACTTGGAAAAAATATTCATTTGTGACGTTAGAGCTTTGCTGGGAAAATACTCTTCCAATCTGAGAGTAACATGATAACAAAGGTATCCCAACTGTAGCTGTGAACATGACAGGATGTGTGATTACCTAGAAGAGCATCAGGACTGTTTGAGGCATATGATAGCTATGTGATTAACATGATGATTCAGCCTCTATGGAGATAGACATATGACAAGCATGCTCATTTCTGACGTGGAGCTAATCTGAAGTAAACATTGAATACTGCTTTCTATTCCTCCATCTTGTGACTGTGTAACTCCCTCTCTTGGATATCAGCATGTGAAGGACACTGTTCAGGAACTAGTTGATGCTCTGTATGTGATGACTCCTTCCATTCTGGAGAGGATCACAGATACATGGATCCTGAGATTGAAGCTCAAGCCGGGGACCAGTGATATTTTTCTAAAAAGCGTCATCAGGCAAATGTTTTTAAGTGAGTTTCAGTAAAGGGAATATTTCAGAAGTTTGTTTTAAATATTCTTTAATTGTTATGACTTAAAAACAGGTGAAAATCGGTAATAATTTGTGTTTTTTTAACGGTTTATTGTTGCACATATTCTGACTTTTTTTAAATTCTACATTAATTAGTTGTTAATGATTTGTATAAACAGTATTTGGATGACTAACATACATTTAAAAACGTGTTAAATGGTTAATAAATACTTTGTGACGCACCTATACACATTACTAAGACACACAGATAATACTTGTTATAGTGGTTAATAATTGGGTTGTGGTCCATCTCTCTGTGTAATGTGTATTATCTATTTGACAAACAATTCATACAAAAATAATGTGGTAATCATAAAGAAATACTTACTATAGTTTATAAGATGTTATGACAATAATTAAGTGTCCATAAAGAGTTTATTTAATTAAAATGTAATTGTTATCGTCTATTCATGAATATTTATAATTGTTTGTTTGCCAGTAAAATAACTACTACTAACTCTTCTTAAAGGTCCCATGTCATGCTTTTCTGGTTATCACCCGTCCCCTTGTGTTATGAAGGTTTTTCTGCATGTAAACGGTCTGCAGAGTCACAAACCCTCAAAGTACACCCTGTAGCGAGTAAAACTCTAACACAGAGAAGACCCGTCTGTGCTGCCCCAGAACGCCTCGTTGGAGATTTCTCTTTTTCCATTTGTTTCTTCCGGGAACCAAAATGGACCAATCCGCGGAGCTCCTCACACACCACGAGGGGTGGGGACCTTTAGCGTACATGTTCAACTAACAGGGAGTCCCATAGACTTGCATAGAGCTCCCTGGTTGGTAATAGACGAGATGGGATGGCGGAGAAATGCTCTCCGCAGACCCATTCTCACAGCGTTTATAAACCTTTTTCTCAATATCAAGCCACACTTATTGTTTTTACTTCGACTGTGAGAGTGTTTGTGCTCAGGATGAGTTTCTCGCTGTATCGCCGACCCGGAAACCACACCAGTAAGCCAGCTCACTGAGCAGCGAGCCTCGCAACGTCCCGACCAATCAGAGCACAGTGGGCTCACAGGGGGGGGGGGCAGGAGCTCCAACAAGCCGTGTAGGACAGAGAGTGAATACACAGACTATACAGAGATGCTGTGAGAAACCAATGTGAGTTTGGAACATTGCACAATGTACATTTATTCTAGTAGACCTTGTGACGACCCCTGCCTGTGTGTGTGTGTGTGTGTGTGTGTCTTTAAGGTTCTCTCCTGTGGCTGATCAGTGGGGATTGCGGACACCTGGCGGCTGTGACTGGAGGGTTAAAAGAGCCTTGACTGAGATCCACACTCTCTCTCCCCGCCGAGGACCGGACCTCGGAGAGCAGCCACGACGATTATTATTATTTGTTTTGCTTTGCCCTTTGGTTACTTTTGGCGCAATAAATACCTTTTTCATATACGTGCTGGTCCTTCCCACGCTTTTTGTTATGGCTAAGAGCCAGGCCATGACAGATGGGGGCTCGTCCACTTCTTCTATCTATGATACAGCGACGGATAGGTAAGATTTGTGTTAGGAGTTGGTGCGCGTGTATACAGTTTGTTGGAGGCGCGTTTGCAGTGCGGCCAGTTTCTTTGTTTCGGCTCGTTGTGGGAAGGACATATTAGATCGTTGTTTGGGGACTGATTTGATTACTTTGGGAGGCTTTGATTAGTTTGAAATTATGTTTCGGGAGAGTGGTTGCTAGTTGTTCTTGGGCGTGGTCAGCTGGTTGTTTGTTGGTGCGTTGCAGGTGGAGCAGTGCGGAGCGGTGCGGAGTTTTCCCTGGCAGGTTAAGCGGCGGTTCCCTTGGGATTGTTGAGCGGGGTGTGTAGTGTTGCGGAGAAAGTGGTTGAAGCTTCGGCTTGGGAGCATGGCCGTGGTCTCAGTAGTGTTGCTAGCTTGCTAGTCGCTTTGCTGGGCCAGCGGTCTCCAGTGCATAAATACCCACCACGAGTAACTGCATGAAGACTAGGGGAGGAGATTAGTCAGTGGGAGGGTGATAGTTAGTGGGGAAACTCCAATCAAAAAGTTAGTGTTGGTCCACGTTGGACGCATAATAAACGCTGTGGTGTTTGTCCGGTTTGTTTTTGTTTGTTTTTCCTTATTTCTGCGTCAAGGTCCGGTGAGGGGTCGTTGTAGCTGAGTATGGCTGAGGTAGAGGCATTTATTAAAGCTCCTTCTCAGGAGTCGCTTGGCACTTTTTCGAGAGAGCAGCTGCTCTTGATTGCTGAGCATTTCTCTGTGTGTATTGTCGGTGATAAAAGGGCGAAAGAGAGCATAAGGGACTCTATAGTGTCGACATTAAGGGACACAGGAGTTTTTGCTGCAAAGGAAGAGGGGGTTTTGGTAAAACCTTTTGTTCAGGCTAGTGCACTTTCTTTTGAGCAGCAGAAGGAAATGTTGTTGTTGCAGCATGAACGTGACCGGGAACATGACAAAATGAAGTGGGAGCATGACAAAGTGAAGTATGAATTGGGATTTGAAAAGGAGATCGCAGTGGAGCGGATGCGACAAGAGACTGAGAAAGCCAAGATAGAGTTGGAGGGACATCGTCTGTCTATTCTCAGAGATAGCGCGTTGTCCGGTGAGGGGCTGGGTGAACAGGTGCCCAGGTCTCCTCATCGCTTTGATATTAATAACCTGCGCTTGCTGCCTCACTTTAATGAAAGTGATCCCGACACGTTTTTTTTTTATTTGAACGTGTAGCTAGGGCTAGAGATTGGCCTGATGCAGACTGCGCTCTGATGCTTCAGTGTGTTCTCACAGGGAGAGCACAGTCTGCATATTCCTCGTTATGTCTGGAAGATAGCTCTAGCTGCAGTAAAATAAAATCGGCGGTGCTTAGAGCATATGAACTTGTGCCAGAGGCCTATAGACAGCGTTTTAGGTCCTTTGAGCAAAAACGAGATCAAACATATGTGGAGATGGCGAGGGATTTGTCTGTTCATTTTAAGCGTTGGTTAACTGCTCTGGAGATCACTTCTTTTGACGATTTGTGTGAACTCATGATTTTGGAACAGTTCAAGAATATTCTTCCTGACAGGATTGCTACTTACGTAACAGAACACAGGGTCACTTCTGCGGCTCAAGCTGCTGTGGCAGCTGATGAGTTGGTGTTGCTTCATAAGAGCAGGTTCGGAGGGCGCTCTGGGGCCCTAACTGTTTGTGAGGGAAATGGAAGGGATGTTGGGATGGATCCAAGGAAATTGAGTTTGGAAAAATCTGATGTGGATAAAAGAAACGATACTTGCAACTACTGTCGGGAAAAGGGCCATTGGAAGGGAGTGTCCTGTGCTCAGAGCAAAATCCAAGGGAGGAGGGTTTTTTGTTAAACCGATTGCATTGGCCGCTCCGGTGAAAAACTGCTGTGTTGCCGATGTGCTTACAGCCCACTTATGTGGATCAGATGTTTTGGCATCGTATGCCCCTTTTATAAGAGACGGCTCTGTGTCATTGGTAGGTAGCGATGTCAGAGTTCCAGTTAAAATCTTGCGGGACACAGGGGCTTTTGACTCCTTTATTGTGGATTCTGTGTTGCCTTTGTCTGAGGAAAGTGATACTGGTGACACGGTTCTGAGTCGGGGGATGGGATTAAAGGTTCTCCCTATTCCTGTTCACAGGATGTATATCGACTGTGATCTTGTTAAGGGTGAAGTAGCTATTGGTGTACGTCCAGCTTTGCCAATCGAGGGGATACATTTCATTCTGGGCAACGGTTTGGCAGGTAGCAGAGTCTGGACTGATGTTTCCCCAGCGGTTTCAGTCACAGGCGGTCTGGTTGAGGCGGGGTCTGAGGAGAGCTCTGCAGTGGGGTTAGACGTTACGTCCTCTTGTGTGATCACTCGTGCTATGGCCAAAACAGATCATGACTGGTCACCAGATGGAAAGTCTGGTGAGGCGGTGGAGGTTCCATCTTTGTCTGAGTTTTCGGTATTACTTGCACACAATGAAGTTTTAGACGAACAACGTCAGGATTCTTCGTTGAAGGAAATTTTCGACCGTGTTGTGCCGGTTGCAGAGCTGGAAAATGCTTCAAGTGGATACTTGTTGCATAATGGCTTGTTGTTTAGAAAATGGGTTCCTGTGGCTGATGGTGGTGGGGTGAAAAATGTTTTCCAGCTGGTGGTGCCAACTAAGTTTCGTCCTCTTGTCCTGAAAGTCGCACATGATGAGTGGGGACACTTTGGTGTTCGGAAAACATACTTGAACATCCTGAAACACTACTTTTGGCCACGTCTGAAAAGAGATGTGTCGCAGTACATTAGAACATGCCACGTGTGTCAGTTAACAGGGAAACCAAACCAGCAGGTTAAACCAGCACCACTACAGCCGATACAAGTGGTAAGTGAGCCGTTTACACACCTCATTGTGGATTGTGTGGGACCATTACCGTGTTCAAGGTCTGGTTGCAAATATCTGCTGACAGTGATGTGTCAAACCACTAGGTATCCAGCTGCTTATCCTTTGAGGTCGATTACCACTAAAGCGGTGGTTAAGGCTTTGTCGCAGTTTATTTCGATATTTGGTATTCCTAAGGTCATCCAGAGTGATCAAGGCTCCAATTTTTCGTCTCACATGTTTGGTCAGGTGTTGAAGCTTTTGAAAATTAAAAAGAACCAATCAACAGCGTACCACGCCCAAAGCCAAGGTGCCTTGGAAAGGTTTCACCAGACATTGAAATCCTTGTTACGTGCATACTGTACGGAACTAGATGGAGACTGGGAGGAGGGTCTTCCATGGTTAATGTTGGCTGCAAGGGAGGCGGTACATGAAGGTACGGGGTTTAGCCCTAATGAGTTGGTTTTCGGACATGCTGTACGGGGTCCCTTAGCAGTGCTGAAAGAGGGGTGTGTGGACACTGAGCCACCACAGAGTTTAGTTGATTACGTGAATGGATTCAGACATCGGTTGGTGGTAGCCTTGAGTATGGCACAGGAAAAGCTGTCAGTTTCTCAGCGTAAAATGAAGAAGTTGTATGACCGTGGTTCGGTACGACGGGAGTTTAATCCAGGTGACCAGGTTCTATCCCTTATGCCTATTGTTGGTTCCCCATTTCAGGCTAAGTATTCAGGTCCGTACACTGTCATTGAAAGAAGGTCTGACCTAAATTATGTTGTGGCAACACCAGAACGGAGGAAGACCAAACGCCTCTGTCATATAAATCTTCTGAAACCTTACCACCGGCGTGAGGTTAATACAGACACAGAGAGGACGAAGGACAGGGTGCATCCAGCTGTGGCTGTGACGTCACTTGGGTTGATGCATGAGGGAGATAGGGTGCCTGAACCTGATGATAGTTTGCTCTGTGGTCGTTTGAGAAATTCTGAATCCCTGGGTAATTTAGATGGGTTGTTTTCTCATTTGCCGGAATCGCGACGTGAGGAACTCTCAGTATTGGTACACAAGTATCTGTGTTTGTTTGGAGATACTCCTTCGCAAACTGACTGGGCTGAGCATGATATTGATGTTGGAGACGTTCGGCCAATTAAGCAACATTTTTATCGCATGCCACCAGTTAAGCGCAAATGTATTTTGGTGCCGAAGCAGGACGGAACACCTAGGTTCTGTACTGATTTAAGGAAGGTGAATGCGGTGACGAAATCTGACTCTTTTCCTTTGCCAAGAATGGATGATTGTATAGATCAGGTGGGATCTGCGAGATATGTTAGCAAGTTTGATTTGCTGAAGGGTTATTGGCAGGTCCCTTTGTCCAAGCGGGCGCAAGAAATATCCGCATTTATCACACCAGCTGGACTTTATTCATATAAAGTGATGCCATTTGGGTTGAAAAATGCTCCCGCTACATTCCAACGTCTGATGAATCGCGTGGTGTCGGGTTTAGAGGGCTGTACTGTGTATCTAGACGATTTAGTAATTTGCAGTGATACTTGGTCTTCTCATGTTCAGCGCATCGAGCTGTTGTTTGAACGATTGGCGGAGGCACACCTGACTATTAATTTGGCCAAATGTGCCTTTGCAAAGGCCACAGTGACATACCTTGGCCATGTGGTGGGTCAGGGTTGTGTGGCTCCAGTTCTGGCCAAGGTCAGGGCAATATCTGAATATCCACAGCCCACAACCAAAAAGGAACTCCAAAGGTTTCTGGTATGGTGGGTTACTACAGGAGGTTCTGTGAACATTTTTCCACTACAGTGTTTCATCTGACTGAACTTCTTAGGGGTAAGGTAAGATATACTTGGTCGGTTGACTGTCAGAGAGCGTTTGATAACGTTAAATCTCTTTTGTGTTCCTCTCCGGTACTGGCTGCTCCATGTTTTGACCGACCTTTTAGTCTCGAAGTAGATGCAAGCCAGGTCGGAGCGGGTGCGGTTTTGCTCCAGGGTGACAATGAGGGGGTGGTGAGACCAGTCAGTTTCTTCTCAAAGAAGCTTAACTGCTACCAGAAAAATTACTCAGTGATTGAGAAGGAAGCATTGTCACTCATCTGGGCGTTGCAACATTTCAATGTATATGTGGGAGCAGGAGGACCATTGTGGTGTACACAGATCATAATCCTCTGACTTTTCTGCATTCAATGAAATGTCCTAACCAAAGATTGACGAGGTGGTCTTTGTTCCTCCAGGCTTATAATCTGGATGTTAGGCACATTAGGGGATCGGACAATGTTACTGCTGACGCGCTATCGCGTGCTCCATGGCACTAAGTAGGTGTTAGCTGGACCTTGATGTTTATTTATTACCTGTGTTACTGTTGGCTAAATCGTTCTCGCTCTGCCCATCTTTTTAAAGTGTGCTTCTCAGATATCTGTGTTGCTAAGGATGTGGCTGGTTGCTGAAGGTGGAGTTGCGGTAATGGGTGGTATGTTACCATTAGGGTTCGTGAAGATAGGGAATATATATATATATTTTTTTTTTGTTTTGTTTGATGACTCTTTATCTGGGATGGGGTTGGCTTGTTATATCGGTGGTCCTGGGGACACCGATTTTAAGGGGGGGGGTGTGACGACCCCTGCCTGTGTGTGTGTGTGTGTGTGTGTCTTTAAGGTTCTCTCCTGTGGCTGATCAGTGGGGATTGCGGACACCTGGCGGCTGTGACTGGAGGGTTAAAAGAGCCTTGACTGAGATCCACACTCTCTCTCCCCGCCGAGGACCGGACCTCGGAGAGCAGCCACGACGATTATTATTATTTGTTTTGCTTTGCCCTTTGGTTACTTTTGGCGCAATAAATACCTTTTTCATATACGTGCTGGTCCTTCCCACGCTTTTTGTTATGGCTAAGAGCCAGGCCATGACAACCTCAACAATGGAAATATGATCAGTAGAAATGGCCATGACATGGGACCTTTAACAAAATGTTGTGATTTTCCAGATTATTCCTTTTCTTGGTACTTTGTCCTGAATTAAATACAAACGGGTCACCAGATTCTCACTTCTCTGTCAGGGTACGGATGAAAGTGTGTTTTATATAATAAAGGGATGTAAAAACGTGACACTCATGAATCACGTCCTGCTATATTCATCACATGGCACACTGCTCACAGATTACCACACACCATAATGCTGACCTCAGTGTTTAAATACACAAACCTGAGTCTGACCCTCAGCACAGACACGACAGTAGACGTTAAAAACAGGAAGTCAAGTTCATGTAGTCGGAGGATTAGGAAACTCATGGATCGACACTTTTTTATTGATTAATGAAGATTTTAGCATCTCTTAGGTCAGGGGTTCCCAACCTTTTTTCCCAAGAGCCCCCCCAAATGACTCCTGTTGGAAGTCCCCCCCCCCACACACACACAGGGGGGGGGGGAAACAGCGGTAATTAAAGTTTAAAAGTCTCAAAATGCTACAACTACTGTCACAAACTGGATGAATGTGAAGTATTTTGTTAAAGGAGGATGAAAGCGTAATTAAGGAGCACTATTGGAGTGACTTTGATGGTTATTGGACTCAGGATTAATTCATTTGGATTCCCGCTGTATGAAGAAATTAAAGGACGGCGGAAGTGGAAACAATTCACAAAGGGATTAAACTGTTTAAAACACATGCTCAAAGTAAGCCGGATTTTACCGATGTGTTTATGTGGATTCAAAAGTCGTAAATAATCAAAATGGAGGAGACCGATCTGATTGGAGCAACTGTGACGAATAATCCAACTGAAACCGGCATGGACAATGACTATGTTTTAAACATGTGCTTATCCAGAGAAGCCCGGTTTGGACACTTTACGGGCAGAAGAAACATTTCTATTAAAGAAATAATTATACATTTCTGTCTTTTTATGCCTTTAATACTAACTTGAATTTTAATTCAAATTAATTAATCAACTATTTTTTATATTTTATTGTAATGTAGAGACAAGGCTTTTAGTGACAATCATGTATTGCCTTACAATTATATGTAAAAAAAATTAAGAAAAAAAAAGTCTAAATATGATATTTGCCTCAAATC
>JAPTMU010000581.1:3555-30129 GCA_028583405.1 Pogonophryne albipinna
AGGTCTGCCTTATGGACAGATTTAACATGTGATTTGTCGTTTAAATGTACAAATGTCCGCACAATGGAAATGTGACGTCAACTTATAATGCAAAGTCCCTGCCACCGACAGGACAAATTTGACCAACTGTACCTACATACTTGGGGGTGCTCTACGCATGTGTCTGTGTCCACCCCGTGGATCATGGACATTACATTTGGGGTCCACGAAGCAAACACCCTGCTAACAGCACTGATGATACCCGCATAAAAGCGCTGATCTGAGGGTAAAATAATCGTCATTCTGTATATAAATATGCTATGTCAATATCCTGGACATTTCCTTTTAACTTTGGGGTCCACGAAGCTGACACCAGCAGTGATACCCGCATAAAAGCGCTGATCTGAGGTAAAATAATCATCATTCTGTACATAAATATGCTATGTCAATATCCTGGACATTTCCTTTTAACTTTGGGGTCCACGAAGCTGACACCAGCCGTGATACCCGCATAAAAGTGCTGATCTGAGGGTAAAATAATCATCATTCTGTATATAAATATGCTATGTCAATATCCTGGACATTTCCTTTTAACTTTGGGGTCCACGAAGCTGACACCAGCCGTGATACCCGCATAAAAGCGCTGATCTGAGGGTAAAATAATCATCATTCTGTATATAAATATGCTATGTCAATATCCTGGACATTTCCTTTTAACTTTGGGGTCCACGAAGCTGACACCCTGCTAACAGCAGTGATCAGCACTGACAGTCATTTCAAAGGGTTTTAAATCGTTTTTTCACTTTTAAAAACAGCTTTCTGCCCTGGAAATGATTTCTAACCATTATTACCGTTATGGAGGGGCTGCAGGAAGACTTTACCCGGCTTGTAAGCACTCATTCGGGGTAATAAAGCCAAGTGCATCACCCTGGAGCTCTTTGTAAGCCTTCTAACCATTATTACTTATGGAGGGGCTGCAGGAGACTTTACCCGGCTTGTAAGCACTCATTCCGGGTAATAAAGCCAAGTGCATCACCCTGGAGCTCTTTGTAAGCCCTTCTAACCATTATTACTTATGGAGGGGCTGCAGGGAGACTTTACCCGGCTTGTAAGCACTCATTCCGGGGTAATAAAGCCAAGTGCATCACCCTGGAGCTCTTTGTAAGCCCTTCTAACCATTATTACTTATGGAGGGGCTGCAGGAGACTTTACCCGGCTTGTAAGCACTCATTCCGGGGTAATAAAGCCAAGTGCATCACCCTGGAGCTCTTTGTAAGCCCTTCTAACCATTATTACTTATGGAGGGGCTGCAGGGAGACTTTACCCGGCTTGTAAGCACTCATTCCGGGGTAATAAAGCCAAGTGCATCACCCTGGAGCTCTTTGTAAGCCCTTCTAACCATTATTACTTATGGAGGGGCTGCAGGAGACTTTACCCGGCTTGTAAGCACTCATTCCGGGGTAATAAAGCCAAGTGCATCACCCTGGAGCTCTTTGTAAGCCCTTCTAACCATTATTACCGTTATGGAGGGGCTGCATGAACACTTTACCCAGCTTTCACACACTTCTTCCTGGCTAAGAAAGCCATGTGCATCACCCTGGAGCTCTGCCTGTGAGTGTGGGACCCTGCCTACAGCAGTGAACCTGCTGCCAGCATTACAAACATATTAATCAGGCATTTTAACACTTTTTTCCATGAAAATTATTTTTAATCACTATCATGGGGCTATATAAATCAAATTCCGGGTAATTAGGAGCACAATTGTACCTTTTACTATTTAAATGTATTTGTATTATATATTTTTGGGCTATTAAAATGACATTTCTGGGTGACTTTGTCAGTTTATGGAGCTTAGTCCACAATTCCCGGAGGTTCCAGGCCGAATTTGGGAGCTCATAGGCGGCCTGCCATGCGCCCCCACCCGTGGAAAGCAAAAAAAAGTAAAGAAAACGGTCAATTATATCTTAAAATAGTCAAAAATGAAGTTTTTTAAAATTCTCGAAAAAACGGCTAAGTGCCCACGGAGGAGGGCTAAAAAAAACTCAAGTCTTAGGCGCTTCCGGCGGAAGCCCCGGACACAATTTCACCCCCACCTTTCATTTTACAAGGGAGAGGGGTTTCGAGACCTCCCTTCCTCCGTCAATATTTCTATTCATCTTTTCCAAGCTACCATCTGCACGAAATCAGAAACCCGGTTTTTGAGAGCACTTAGAAAAAAAACGGCTGTTTCACATCATGGAGGAATGTGTCCGCTACAAGAGTGCTTTGGCTCGGATACAATTGTTGCCTGGAGGACCCCCAATCATGGTTCTTAACACACTTTAAGTTTTTGAACGTGCCTCTGGAGGAATACAAGGGGCGTTGTCACGTAATTACGATACACTATTTTGGGATACAATTTATCCATTTTCACCCCTTCCTCTGGTTCTTCCAAAAGTTAACTTGCTTTTTCTGCCTCTGGAGGAATGTAAGGGGAGTTGCCAGGGGACTTTACCTGCATTATGGTGCACTATTTTCGGATACATTTTATCCATTTTCACCCTTTTCTATGGTTCTTCCAAAAGTTAACTTGAACTTTTTCTGCCTCTGGAGGAATGTAAAGGGAGTTGTCAGGGGACTCTACCCGCCTTATGGAACACTATTTGGGGTACTTTTATCCATTTTCACCCCTTTTTTATGGTTCTCCAAAAAGATAACAGAGTATTTCCAGACTCTGGAGGAATGTAAGGGGAGTTGCCAGGGGACTTTACCTGCATTATGGTGCACTATTTTCGGATACATTTTATCCATTTTCACCCTTTTCTATGGTTCTTCCAAAAGTTAACTTGAACTTTTTCTGCCTCTGGAGGAATGTAAGGGAGTTGCCAGGGGACTCTACCCGCCTTATGGAACACTATTTGGGGTACTTTTATCCATTTTCACCCCTTTTTTATGGTTCTCCAAAAAGATAACAGAGTATTTCCAGACTCTGGAGGAATGTAAGGGGAGTTGCCAGGGGACTCTACCCGCCTTATGAAACACTATTTTGGGGTACTTTTATCCATTTTCACCCCTTTCCTATGTTCTCCAAAAGATAACAGAGTTTTCAGACTCTGGAGGAATGTAAGGGGAGTTGCCAGGGGACTCTACCCGCCTTATGAAACACTATTTTGGGGTACTTTTATCCATTTTCACCCCTTTCCTATGGTTCTCCAAAAAGATAACAGAGTATTTCCAGACTCTGGAGGAATGTAAGGGGAGTTGTCAGGGGACTCTACCTGCATTATGAAGCAGTATTTTCGGATACATTTGGCGGCTTTTCATGGTTCTCCCAAAGGCGAACTCAGACTTTTTCCTGATTTCTCACTGATCGAATGGTAAACGCGACCCGCCATCGGAGGGCCTTCTCCCCCGGTCCACGTGCCGGTGCTTTGGCTGTCGGTTCCTCCGAACTGCGGGTTCGACTCTAACGGCCGGGAGGGTGTGCTGTGTGGGGGTAACCCTGCGTGTCTCTTCCCTCCCGGGCCGCCCGATATGAAGCGTGACCGAGACGAACCGTCTGACTCAGGGGTCCCACCACGGGTCCCGCAGCGGGACGGAGGTTCCGGGCTGGAACCACCCCACCTCCGCCGCGCTGCGCCCGGCAAAAACTCATGTTTCTCTTACCCTCCACTGTTGCATAGCGGCCTTCGTCGGCTGCGGCATTCAGCAATTGGCCTTGCTCCGGGCACCGGTTCCCCCGGGGACCAGTGTTCGGTGGCTTCACATGATATAGGGTCGACCCTACTTCATCACAGGCTACCTGTTTGATCCTGGGTAACAACCATATGTGCTTGTCTGCAAAGAGGGAACTGCCTGGTCCTGCCCTGGTGTTCCTCTACGGCTAGTGTCCAGCCGTCAGCTGTGCTAACAGCAAGTTTGACCCGCCATCGGAGGGCCTTCTCCCCGGGTCCACATGCCGGTGCTTGGCGGTCGGAATAATAATATTTTACAGGGCTCAGGGGTCTGCACTTTGAAGCTCCTGGAGCGGACAGATATATGTGTATTTGCCTGAATGATGGAAATAAACAAAAAATGCTATTTTACAGGACATGACGGATATAGGTGTATTTTCACTGCTTTTGGAAATACACGAAATGTGATTTTGCAGGGCGACACGCAGCTCATTTTACCCATGTGATGTGGTGCAGTACATTACGGAGCTGTCGTTTAACCAACGTGATGTACCAGGGGCATGAGGTTCTGTAGGGTGTGAACATCTGAGTTTAGTCCGTGGTGGAGTGCTTAAGTCCGGGGGCCCGGGGTCTCACGGTGTGCGATGTTATGGAAGTGCGCATGTTAGGGATATATGCTGGGGCTGTGAAGAAGGCCGAATATGGATGCTAGTGGGCGGACAGTAAAGCACCGCAAACTCCACCCCCCCCCCCTTTAAGGCTCCCATGGGCACGAGGTTCTCGAGGGTGTGATCATCTGGGTTTAGTCCGTGGGGGAGTGCTTAATTTCGGGGTCCCGGGGTCTCACGGTGCGAGGTTATGGAGGTTATTCGAAATTCTCGAAAAAACGGCTAAGTGCCAACGGAGGAGGGGCTCACAAAAACTCAAGTCTTCGGCGCTTCCGGCGGAAGCCCCGGACACATTTTCACCCCCACGTTTCATTTTACAAGGGAGAGGGGCTTCGAGACCTCCCTTCCTCCGTCAAATAAATCTATTCATCTTTTCCAAGCTACCATCTGCACGAAATCGGAAACCCGGTTTTTGAGAGCACTTAGAAAAAAAACGGCTGTTTCACATCATGGAGGAATGTGTCCGCTACATGAGTGCTTTGGCTCGGATACAATTGTTGCCTGGAGGACCCGAATCATGGTTCTTAACAAACTTCAAGTTTTTGAACGTGCCTCTGGAGGAATTCAAGGAGAGTTGTTACGGAATAATGAGACACTATTTCGGATACAATTGTTGCCTGGATGACCCAAATCATGGTTCTTAACAAACTTTAAGTTTTTGAACGTGCCTCTGGAGGAATTCAAGGAGAGTTGTCACGGAATAATGAGACACTATTTCGGATACAATTGTTGCCTGGAGGACCCGAATCATGGTTCTTAACAAACTTTAAGTTTTTGAACGTGCCTCTGGAGGAATTCAAGGAGAGTTGTACGGAATAATGAGACACTATTTCGGATACAATTGTTGCCTGGAGGACCCGAATCATGGTTCTTAACAAACTTTAAGTTAAGAATAATGATGCACTATTTCCGGATACATTTGGCCGGTTTTCATGGTACTCCAAAAAGATAACAGAGTATTTCCAGACTCTGGAGGACTGCAAGGGAAGTTTGATGGGACTCTACCCGCATTATGATGCACTATTTTCGGATACTTTTCACGCAGTTTTGGCCCCCGCCTTGCCTGGAGGATAGGACCGAGAGATGACAGGGATCTCTGCCCGCCTAACGAGTGCCTAAATGGGACACCTTTCGCACGATGATGCAAATGGACAAAACAATGTTTTGAAAATAAACTGGATAGATTTGACAGGGGTCTTCCTAGTTCGCTGAGTGCAACTTTCCTTCTTTGTCGCCCCCGGTTCTATACATTATACTGGGTACACTTCCCGGTACCAAAATGCTCATGCATACAGATAGGATGTTGATCGGTTGTCCGATCTGTAAGACTTCCTACCGGGCCCTGAGCAAGCACTTGCAGAGGCACCATAGTGTGCATAATTTAGTTGAACGAAAAATTCTGCTGTTGTTGGCCAATGGACATACAAACATTAGGCTCCATCCATGCACCATTGCAGGATGTGAATATAGAGGGACAAGGCTGGACCGGCACTTGGACAGAGACCATGTTGAGCTGTCCCGAGAGGAGATACATGTGGTCGTAAATAAAGTAAAAATGACAGTAGCAACGAAGGAGCTTCATGAACTTCGATTGAAAAACCCTCCAGTTGCGATGATTACCTCTTGGGAGGTGGACTATGAGGGTGATGAGGTCCTGTCACCACCTACACCCTTGTCCCCAGTGATTTCATGTCACAAACCGGAGTGTATTGAATGGAGGATGGAGGCAAACACCATGAGGAATCAGAGGGACATGTATGCTGCTGGGGTGAAAGCCCTGAGCAGCAAGCCGCAGAAGATGATAAAACACAAGCGACAGAGGAGGAACCAGAGGGCCGAGGACATGCATGGGTTCGATGAAGAGGATGGGGAGGAACAAGAGCGGGTGTTTCTAAAGAAACAACCCCGAACAGAGGCAACACCAAAGAGGCAGTCCAAGTCCAAAGGTCCCTCCTTCAGCAAGTCCCCCATTCCCTCGCGCAGCAAGTCTCCCATTCCCTCGTGCAGCAAGTCCCCCATTGCCTCTCAGACACCTGTATCCAGCTCCTCTGAACCGGCATCCATAGATACAGAGGCCTCGTCAACCTCTCCTCCCATAAATTCCCCCTGGTTCAGCGGCAGGGGCCGGGGGAATATAATGCGGGAAATAACATTCCCACCCATCATGGGTAAGTGTGTTGAATAACAACAACAAATGCAGTTTCTGTAACACACAATGTGTTGTCATTAAAGTACTGTGTTATGTTTCACAGAGGAGTATCTGCAAGGATATCGGGAGCATTACGAGGGCATCGACCCAACAGTGAGGCTCCAAGAAAACGCAGTCTCCAAACTAAGCAGAGTGAAATCGTTCCTAAGCTTCATGGCACACGGTTTCAAACGCCTGTCTGACTGGCTCTTTCTGAGGGATCTGAAGAGGATACGTGGGTGAGTAACATCAAAAAACTGTCCATGATGTTACCATCATTGTGTGTGTTCTCCACATTGACGCAATACGATGTACTGATGCGTTTTCCTTTGCCAACAGCTGGTCCCGGAGCCTGATAAAGTCAAGCCTACAGGTCACGACCTCTGACTTCTATATCAAAAATATATCACACTTTCTCAAGTACATGGCAGACACACCATGCAAGGGGAGCAGGCTCAACCAATATGACATGATTGTAATCAAACGGGAAGTTGTTGCCATCCTGAAGTCCCTGAGGAAGAAGGTGCTTATCCACCAGATGCAGGTGAAGCGGGACAAGATGGAAGGTCTGCCGAGCCATAAAGACATCATGGCATGTTTGACTGCGGCCAACACTCGCATCCCTCAGCTCCTGGACGTGATGGCCAGCAATCCGACTACCGCAACCCGGCTATTGCTCTATGGGTACATGACCCTCCATTGGAGCTGCATTTATGGCCACCGTCCGGGGGTCTACTCCAACATGACCAACGCCGAGGTCCGAAAGGCGGAGACAACTGGCACTGCCTTTGGCTACCTCATCCACGTGAGTGCTATTACAAAATGTGTTTATTCTGGCAGTGATAAACATGTTGTGCATGATTGATATTTGT
The DNA here is from genome assembly GCA_028583405.1 of Pogonophryne albipinna. Classification (NCBI taxonomy): domain Eukaryota; kingdom Metazoa; phylum Chordata; class Actinopteri; order Perciformes; family Artedidraconidae; genus Pogonophryne; species Pogonophryne albipinna. Next base: position 10,916 of record JAPTMU010000581.1, read on the forward strand.
ATTGACGCTCTCTACCTCTGTCATAACAGGTAAGCAACCACAAGACGGCCAACGCGTTTGGTGAAACGCAGCTGTACCTCACCAGAGAAGAATTCGGATGGATGAAGAGGTGGCTGGAAATCAAGGGGACGCTGACCTGCACCCAGAACCGCTACTTCCTATACACAGCGGGGAAGAACCCGTCGAGGAACCTTGCCTACTTCCTGAGGTTGGCATGGGCTGATGTGGGACTAAACGGTCCCATTAACTTCACCGACCTCCGCACAGTCCATGCAGATAATGCGAAGAGGTTTCAGGACATAGGCAACCGCCAAAGAGTGAGTGATTTCATGTGTCACAACACTGCAACTGCAGACAAATTTTATGCCAATAATCCTTCTTTGAAGGAGGCTGCGGAAATACGGCTGCTCTTCACAGAGTCACTGCAAGCAGCGGCAGCAGCAGCAGCATCAGGGGGGAGTGAAGACAACTTGGGGGACATTGACATTGACATTGACAGCTCTGGAGAGGTGCATAGCCCCACTCCCTACCAAGACTCCCCCGATGCCGAGACGTCAGACGAAGAATTCTACTTAAACTTCAACGCTTGGAGAGTGGCGAAGAGGGAACAGTCAATGGCCGAACACAGTCCCTCAGACATGGGTGAAGAGAGGGTGCCATACTCTGCACCAACTTCACCCGATACGGACAATGTTACCAGTGCACAAGCCACTGACCAACTTGTAAATATGGAATGTGTTGTTCAACTCAGTCCCCTTGTGCTGGATGAGTGAATAATGTTAGCATGTTATAAAGCGACCATGTCAATGTATATAGTTCTGTAATGCATGTTTATTTATTGTAATAAAGTTTGTTAAAATTACTTACTTGGTCCTCTTTTTTAAAAACTATTACACCCTAGTTGAGTTGGTACCGGATAATGGGAGTGGAGAATGATGAGTTGGTACCGGATAATTGGAGCGGAACAAGTGACAATAGTGAGTAGCATGAGAGGGAAGGTAAAGCAATATGCTGGAAATAAGGGTGTTTTCCCCTTTAAGGTCCCCAGGGGCACGAGGTTCTGGTGGTGTGCATGGAGGGGTGCTCAAGTGTTGGAGGATGTGTAAGGCAGAGGAGGGTAAAAAAAAGTTAAAGTGTGAACCTCCAGCAGGGCAGGTGGGGCTGTGAATAAAGCCGAATATGGATGCTAGTGGGCGGACTGTAAAGCACCACACAATCCACCACCTTTAAGTGTTACCAGGGCCATGAGAACATCCTCCGCAGGAGGGTGGGTGGGGCTGTTAATAAGGATGAATATGGATGCTGGTGGGCGGACTGTAAAGCACCACACAATCCACCACCTTTAAGTGTTACCAGGGCCATGAGAACATCCTCCACAGGAGGGTGGGTGGGGCTGTTAATAAGGATGAATATGGATGCTGGTGGGTGGACTGTAAAGCACCACACAATCCACCACCTTTAAGTGTTACAAGGGCCATGAGAACATCCTCCGCAGGAGGGTGGGTGGGGCTGTTAATAAGGATGAATATGGATGCTGGTGGGCGGACTGTAAAGCACCGCAAACTACACCCCCCCTTTAAGATTACCAGAGGCACGAGGTTCTTGAGGGTGTGATCATCTGGGTTTAGTCCGTGGGGGAGTGCTTAAGTTCAGGGGCCCGGGGACCCACGGTGCGCGAGGTTATGGTAGTGTGCCTGTCAGGGAGAGATGCTGGAGCACTTTACCCGCCTTGTAAGCCCTTATTCCCGGGTAAAACAATCAATGTATTTCCGCCTGCTTTCCTTCAGCACCTACCTGACAGCCTGTTTGCTCATATCAGGTCGAGATGCTGTAGCTGCTTCGTCCGTGGTTTAGGGCTCTGTGAGCAGCTACAAATAGGTGCTTTTCCGCTATATTTCATGGAAGTCTGAGATAGCCTGTTTGCTCATGTCACGTCGAGACGCTGGATCACTTTACCCGCCTTGTAAGCCCTTATTCCCGGGTAAAACAATCAATGTATTTCCGCCTGCTTTCCTTCAGCACCTACCTGACAGCCTGTTTGCTCATATCAGGTCGAGATGCTGTAGCTGCTTCGTCCGTGGTTTAGGGCTCTGTGAGCGGCTACAAATAGGTGCTTTTCCGGTATATTTCATGGAAGTCTGAGATAGCCTGTTTGCTCATGTCACGTCGAGATGCTGGAGCACTTTACCCGCCTTGTAAGCCCTTATTCCCGGATAAAACAATCAATGTATTTCCGCCTGCTTTCCTTCAGCACCTACCTGACAGCCTGTTTACTCATATCAGGTCGAGATGCTGTAGCTGCTTCGTCCGTGGTTTAGGGCTCTTTGAGCAAATAGGTGCTTTTCCGGTATATTTCATGGAAGTCTGAGATAGCCTGTTTGCTCATGTCAGGTCGAGATGCTGGAGCACTTTACCCGTCTTGTAAGCCCTTCTTCCCGGGTAAAACAATCAATGTATTTCCGCCTGCTTTCCATCAGCACCTGACAGTCATTTCAAAGGGTTTTAAATCGTTTTTTCACTTTTAAAAACAGCTTTCTGCCCTGGCAATGATTTCTAACCATTATTATCGTTATGGAGGGGCTGCAGGGAGACTTTACCAGGCTTGTAAGCACTCATTCCGGGGTAATAAGGCCATGTGCATCACTCTGGAGCTCTGCCTGTGAGTGTGGGACCCTGCTTACAGCAGTGAACCTGCTGCCGGGGTTACATGGCAATGATTTCTAACCATTATTACCGTTATGGAGGGGCTGCAGGGAGACTTTACCCGGCTTGTAAGCACTCATTCCGGGGTAATAAGGCCATGTGCATCACTCTGGAGCTCTGCCTGTGAGTGTGGGACCCTGCTTACAGCAGTGCTGCCGGGGTTACATGGCAATGATTTCTAACCATTATTACCATTATGGAGGGGCTGCAGGGAGACTTTACCCGGCTTGTGACTGTCAGGTGCTGATCACTGCTGTTAGCAGGGATCAGCACCTGACTGTCATTTCAAAGGGTTTTAAATCGTTTTTTCACTTTTAAAAACAGCTTTCTGCCCTGGAAATGATTTCTAACCATTATTACCGTAATGGAGGGGCTGCAGGAAGACTTTACCCGGCTTGTAAGCACTCATTCCGGGGTAATAAAGCTATGTGCATCACCCTGGAGCTCTTTGTAAGCCCTTCTAACCATTATTACTTATGGAGGGGCTGCAGGGAGACTTTACCCGGCTTGTAAGCACTCATTCCGGGGTAATAAAGCCATGTGCATCACCCTGGAGCTCTTTGTAAGCCCTTCTAACCATTATTACTTATGGAGGGGCTGCAGGGAGACTTTACCCGGCTTGTAAGCACTCATTCCGGGGTAATAAAGCCATGTGCATCACCCTGGAGCTCTTTGTAAGCCATTCTAACCATTATTACCGTTATGAAGGGGCTGCAGGGAGACTTTACCCGGCTTGTAAGCACTCATTCCGGGGTAATAAAGCCATGTGCATCACCCTGGAGCTCTTTGTAAGCCCTTCTAACCATTATTACCGTTATGGAGGGGCTGCATGAACACTTTACCCAGCTTTCACACACTTCTTCCTGGCTAAGAAAGCCATGTGCATCACCCTGGAGCTCTGCCTGTGAGTGTGGGACCCTGCCTACAGCAGTGAACCTGCTGCCAGCATTACAAACATATTAATCAGGCATTTTAACACTTTTTTCCATGAAAATGATTTTTAATCACTATCATGGGGCTATATAAATCAAATTCCGGGTAATTAGGAGCACAATTGTACCTTTTACTATTTAAATGTATTTGTATTATATATTTTTGGGCTATTAAAATGACATTTCTGGGTGACTTTGTCAGTTTATGGAGCTTAGTCCACAATTCCCGGAGGTTCCAGGCCGAATTTGGGAGCTCATAGGCGGCCTGCCATGCGCCCCCACCCGTGGAAAGCAAAAAAAAGTAAAGAAAACGGTCAATTATATCTTAAAATAATCAAAAATGAAGTTTTTTTAAATTCTCGAAAAAACGGCTAAGTGCCCACGGAGGAGGGGCTAAAAAAAACTCAAGTCTTCGGCGCTTCCGGCGGAAGCCCCGGACACATTTTCACCCGCCTGTTTCATTTTACAAGGGAGAGGGGATTCGAGACCTCCCTTCCTCCGTCAAATAAATCTATTCATCTTTTCCAAGCTACCAACCGCACGAAATCGGAAACCCGGTTTTTGAGAGCACAAAAAAACGGCTGTTTCACATCATGGAGGAATGCGTCTGCTCCATGACTGCTTTGGCTCGGATACAATTGTTGCCTGGAGGACCCCCAATCGTGGTTCTTAACACACTTCAAGTTTTTGAACGTGCCTCTGGAGGAATACAAGGGGCGTTGTCATGGAATTATGAGACACTATTTTCGGATAAAATTTATCCATTTTCATCCTTATCTATGGTTCTTCCAAAAGATAACATAGTATTTCCAGACTCTGGAGGAATGTAAGGGGAGTTGTCAGGGGACTTTACCTGCATTATGAGGCACTATTTTCGGATACATTTAATCCATTTTCACCATTTTCTATGGTTCTTCCAAAAGTTAACTTTGACTTTTTCTGCCTCTGGAGGAATACAAGGGGCGTTGTCATGGAATTATGAGACACTATTTTCGGATACAATTTATCCATTTTCACCCTTATCTATGGTTCTTCCAAAAGATAACATAGTATTTCCAGACTCTGGAATAATGTAAGGGGAGTTGTCAGGGGACTTTGCCTGCATTATGATGCACTATTTTCGGATACATTTTATCCATTTTAACCATTTTCTATGGTTCTTCCAAAAGATAACATAGTATTTCCAGACTCTGGAGGAATGTAAGGGGAGTTGTCAGGGGATTTTACCTGCATTATGAGGCACTATTTTCGGATACATTTTATCCATTTTCACCATTTTCTATGGTTCTTCCAAAAGTTAACTTTGACTTTTTCTGCCTCTGGAGGAATGTAAGGGGAGTTGTCAGGGGACTTTACCTGCATTATGAGGCACTATTTTCGGATACATTTTATCCATTTTCACCATTTTCTATGGTTCTTCCAAAAGTTAACTTTGACTTTTTCTGCCTCTGGAGGAATACAAGGGGCGTTGTCATGGAATTATGAGACACTATTTTCGGATACAATTTATCAATTTTCACCCTTATCTATGGTTCTTCCAAAAGATAACATAGTATTTCCAGACTCTGGAAGAATGTAAGGGAAGTTGTCAGGGGACTTTACCTGCATTATGATGCACTATTTTCGGATACATTTTAACCTTTTTCACCATTTTCTATGGTTCTTCCAAAAGATAACATAGTATTTCCAGACTCTGGAGGAATGTAAGGGGAGTTGTCAGGGGACTCTACCCGCCTTATGGAACACTATTTTGGGGTACTTTTATCCATTTTCACCCCTTTCCTATGGTTCTTAAAAATGTATCTTTCAGTAACTTTTTGAGAGAATTAAGCATAAATCTGTCAAATGTTCAAAACAGCCTTGTTTCACTGAAATAGCCTCAAAATCACAAACTGCAAGCATCTGCTTGACGAAATCTAATAAAACAGAGTACTTCCATGGTAGTGGTCAGCTTTTAAACACAAAAGTGTATCTTTCAGTAACTTTCTGAGAGAATTTAAGCATAAATCTGTCAAATGTTCAAAACAGCCTTGTTTCACTGAAATAGCCTCAAAATCACAAACTGACATTAAGAGTCAGAATCCTAACTAAATCTACTCAAACAGAGTACTTCATGGTAGTGGTCAGCTTTTAAACACAAAAGTGTATCTTTCAGTAACTTTCTGAGAGAATTTAAGCATAAATCTGTCAAATGTTCAAAACAGCCTTGTTTCACTGAAATAGCCTCAAAATCACAAACTGCTATTAATAGTCAGATTCTTAACGAAATCTACCTACTGACACAAAGTACTTCATTATCAAGTTTTCATCTTTTATACTCAAAAGTGTATCTTTCAGTAACTTTTTGAGAGAATTAAGCATAAATCTGTCAAATGTTCAAAACAGCCTTGTTTCACTGAAATAGCCTCAAAATCACAAACTGCAAGCATCTGCTTGACGAAATCTAATAAAACAGAGTACTTCCATGGTAGTGGTCAGCTTTTAAACACAAAAGTGTATCTTTCAGTAACTTTCTGAGAGAATTGAAGCATAGATCTGTCAAATGTTCAAAACAGCCTTGTTTCACTGAAATAGCCTCAAAATCACAAACTGCAAGCATCTGCTTGACGAAATCTAATAAAACAGAGTACTTCCATGGTAGTGGTCAGCTTTTAAACACAAAAGTGTATCTTTCAGTAACTTTCTGAGAGAATTTAAGCATAAATCTGTCAAATGTTCAAAACAGCCTTGTTTCACTGAAATAGCATCAAAATCACAAACTGACATTAAGATTCAGAATCCTAACGAAATCTACTCAAACAGAGTACTTCATGGTAGTGGTCAGCTTTTAAACACAAAAGTGTATCTTTCAGTAACTTTCTGAGAGAATTGAAGCATAAATCTGTCAAATGTTTAAAACAGCGTTGTTTCACTGAAATAGCCTCAAAATCACAAACTGCTATTAATAGTCAGATTTTTAACGAAATCTACCTACTGACACAAAGTACTTCATTATCAAGTTTTCATCTTTTATACTAAAAAATGTATCTTTCAGTAACTTTTTGAGAGAATTAAGCATAAATCTGTCAAATGTTCAAAACAGCCTTGTTTCACTGAAATAGCATCAAAATCACAAACTGACATTAAGAGTCAGAATCCTAACGAAATCTACTCAAACAGAGTACTTCATGGTAGTGGTCAGCTTTTAAACACAAAAGTGTATCTTTCAGTAACTTTCTGAGAGAATTTAAGCATAAATCTGTCAAATGTTCAAAACAGCCTTGTTTCACTGAAATAGCCTCAAAATCACAAACTGCAAGCATCTGCTTGACGAAATCTAATAAAACAGAGTACTTTCATGGTAGTGGTCAGCTTTTAAACACAAAAGTGTATCTTTCAGTAACTTTCTGAGAGAATTTAAGCATAAATCTGTCAAATGTTCAAAACAGCCTTGTTTCACTGAAATAGCCTCAAAATCACAAACTGCAAGCATCTGCTTGACGAAATCTAATAAAACAGAGTACTTTCATGGTAGTGGTCAGCTTTTAAACACAAAAGTGTATCTTTCAGTAACTTTCTGAGAGAATTTAAGCATAAATCTGTCAAATGTTCAAAACAGCCTTGTTTCACTGAAATAGCCTCAAAATCACAAACTGCAAGCATCTGCTTGACGAAATCTAATAAAACAGAGTACTTTCATGGTAGTGGTCAGCTTTTAAACACAAAAGTGTATCTTTCAGTAACTTTCTGAGAGAATTGAAGCATAAATCTGTCAAATGTTAAAAACATCCTTGTTTCACTGAAATAGCCTCAAAATCACAAACTGCAAGCATCTGCTTGACGAAATCTAATAAAACAGAGTACTTTCATGGTAGTGGTCAGCTTTTAAACACAAAAGTGTATCTTGAGAGAATTGAAGCATAAATCTGTCAAATGTTAAAAACATCCTTGTTTCACTGAAATAGCCTCAAAATCACAAACTGCAAGCATCTGCTTGACGAAATCTAATAAAACAGAGTACTTTCATGGTAGTGGTCAGCTTTTAAACACAAAAGTGTATCTTGAGAGAATTTAAGCATAAATCTGTCAAATGTTAAAAACATCCTTGTTTCACTGAAATAGCCTCAAAATCACAAACTGCAAGCATCTGCTTGACGAAATCTAATAAAACAGAGTACTTTCATGGTAGTGGTCAGCTTTTAAACACAAAAGTGTATCTTTCAGTAACTTTCTGAGAGAATTGAAGCATAAATCTGTCAAATGTTCAAAACAGCCTTGTTTCACTGAAATAGCCTCAAAATCACAAACTGCAAGCATCTGCTTGACAAAATCTAATAAAACAGAGTACTTTAATGGTAGTGGTCAGCTTTTAAACACAAAAGTGTATCTTGAGAGAATTTAAGCATAAATCTGTCAAATGTTAAAAACATCCTTGTTTCACTGAAATAGCCTCAAAATCACAAACTGCAAGCATCTGCTTGACGAAATCTAATAAAACAGAGTACTTTCATGGTAGTGGTCAGCTTTTAAACACAAAAGTGTATCTTGAGAGAATTGAAGCATAAATCTGTCAAATGTTCAAAACAGCCTTGTTTCACTGAAATAGCCTCAAAATCACAAACTGCAAGCATCTGCTTGACGAAATCTAATAAAACAGAGTACTTTCATGGTAGTGGTTAGCTTTTAAACACAAAAGTGTATCTTTCAGTAACTTTCTGCGAGAATTGAAGCATAAATCTGTCAAATGTTCAAAACAGCCTTGTTTCACTGAAATAGCCTCAAAATCACAAACTGCAAGCATCTGCTTGACAAAATCTAATAAAACAGAGTACTTTAATAGTAGTGGTCAGCTTTTAAACACAAAAGTGTATCTTGAGAGAATTTAAGCATAAATCTGTCAAATGTTAAAAACATCCTTGTTTCACTGAAATAGCCTCAAAATCACAAACTGCAAGCATCTGCTTGACGAAATCTAATAAAACAGAGTACTTTCATGGTAGTGGTCAGTTTTAAACACAAAAGTGTATCTTTCAGTAACTTTCTGAGAGAATTTAAGCATAAATCTGTCAAATGTTAAAAACATCCTTGTTTCACTGAAATAGCCTCAAAATCACAAACTGCAAGCATCTGCTTGACGAAATCTAATAAAACAGAGTACTTTCATGGTAGTGGTCAGCTTTTAAACACAAAAGTGTATCTTGAGAGAATTTAAGCATAAATCTGTCAAATGTTAAAAACATCCTTGTTTCACTGAAATAGCCTCAAAATCACAAACTGCAAGCATCTGCTTGACGAAATCTAATAAAACAGAGTACTTTCATGGTAGTGGTCAGCTTTTAAACACAAAAGTGTATCTTGAGAGAATTTAAGCATACATCTGTCAAATGTTCAAAACATCCTTGTTTCACTGAAATAGCCTCAAAATCACAAACTGCAAGCATCTGCTTGACGAAATCTAATAAAACAGAATACTTTCATGGTAGTGGTCAGCTTTTAAACACAAAAGTGTATCTTTCAGTAACTTTCTGAGAGAATTGAAGCATAAATCTGTCAAATGTTAAAAACATCCTTGTTTCACTGAAATAGCCTCAAAATCACAAACTGCAAGCATCTGCTTGACGAAATCTAATAAAACAGAGTACTTTCATGGTAGTGGTCAGCTTTTAAACACAAAAGTGTATCTTTCAGTAACTTTCTGAGAGAATTGAAGCATAAATCTGTCAAATGTTCAAAACAGCCTTGTTTCACTGAAATAGCCTCAAAATCACAAACTGCAAGCATCTGCTTGACAAAATCTAATAAAACAGAGTACTTTAATGGTAGTGGTCAGCTTTTAAACACAAAAGTGTATCTTGAGAGAATTTAAGCATAAATCTGTCAAATGTTAAAAACATCCTTGTTTCACTGAAATAGCCTCAAAATCACAAACTGCAAGCATCTGCTTGACGAAATCTAATAAAACAGAGTACTTTCATGGTAGTGGTCAGTTTTAAACACAAAAGTGTATCTTTCAGTAACTTTCTGAGAGAATTGAAGCATAAATCTGTCAAATGTTCAAAACAGCCTTGTTTCACTGAAATAGCCTCAAAATCACAAACTGCAAGCATCTGCTTGACAAAATCTAATAAAACAGAGTACTTTAATAGTAGTGGTCAGCTTTTAAACACAAAAGTGTATCTTGAGAGAATTTAAGCATAAATCTGTCAAATGTTAAAAACATCCTTGTTTCACTGAAATAGCCTCAAAATCACAAACTGCAAGCATCTGCTTGACGAAATCTAATAAAACAGAGTACTTTCATGGTAGTGGTCAGTTTTAAACACAAAAGTGTATCTTTCAGTAACTTTCTGAGAGAATTGAAGCATAAATCTGTCAAATGTTAAAAACATCCTTGTTTCACTGAAATAGCCTCAAAATCACAAACTGCAAGCATCTGATTGACGAAATCTAATAAAACAGAGTACTTTCATGGTAGTGGTCAGCTTTTAAACACAAAAGTGTATCTTGAGAGAATTTAAGCATAAATCTGTCAAATGTTCAAAACATCCTTGTTTCACTGAAATAGCCTCAAAATCACAAACTGCAAGCATCTGCTTGACGAAATCTAATAAAACAGAGTACTTTCATGGTAGTGGTCAGCTTTTTAAACACAAAAGTGTATCTTCAGTAACTTTCTGAGAGAATTGAAGCATAAATCTGTCAAATGTTCAAAACATCCTTGTTTCACTGAAATAGCCTCAAAATCACAAACTGCAAGCATCTGCTTGACGAAATCTAATAAAACAGAGTACTTTCATGGTAGTGGTCAGCTTTTAAACACAAAAGTGTATCTTTCAGTAACTTTCTGAGAGAATTGAAGCATAAATCTGTCAAATGTTCAAAACAGCCTTGTTTCACTGAAATAGCCTCAAAATCACAAACTGCAAGCATCTGCTTGACGAAATCTAATAAAACAGAGTACTTTCATGGTAGTGGTCAGCTTTTAAACACAAAAGTGTATCTTGAGAGAATTTAAGCATAAATCTGTCAAATGTTAAAAACATCCTTGTTTCACTGAAATAGCCTCAAAATCACAAACTGCAAGCATCTGCTTGACGAAATCTAATAAAACAGAGTACTTTCATGGTAGTGGTCAGCTTTTAAACACAAAAGTGTATCTTGAGAGAATTGAAGCATAAATCTGTCAAATGTTAAAAACAGCCTTGTTTCACTGAAATAGCCTCAAAATCACAAACTGCAAGCATCTGCTTGACGAAATCTAATAAAACAGAGTACTTTCATGGTAGTGGTCAGCTTTTAAACACAAAAGTGTATCTTGAGAGAATTGAAGCATAAATCTGTCAAATGTTAAAAACATCCTTGTTTCACTGAAATAGCCTCAAAATCACAAACTGCAAGCATCTGCTTGACGAAATCTAATAAAACAGAGTACTTTCATGGTAGTGGTCAGCTTTTAAACACAAAAGTGTATCTTGAGAGAATTTAAGCATAAATCTGTCAAATGTTCAAAACAGCCTTGTTTCACTGAAATAGCCTCAAAATCACAAACTGCAAGCATCTGCTTGACGAAATCTAATAAAACAGAGTACTTTCATGGTAGTGGTCAGTTTTAAACACAAAAGTGTATCTTTCAGTAACTTTCTGAGAGAATTGAAGCATAAATCTGTCAAATGTTAAAAACATCCTTGTTTCACTGAAATAGCCTCAAAATCACAAACTGCAAGCATCTGCTTGACGAAATCTAATAAAACAGAGTACTTTCATGGTAGTGGTCAGCTTTTAAACACAAAAGTGTATCTTTCAGTAACTTTCTTGAGAGAATTGAAGCATAAATCTGTCAAATGTTAAAAACATCCTTGTTTCACTGAAATAGCCTCAAAATCACAAACTGCAAGCATCTGCTTGACGAAATCTAATAAAACAGAGTACTTTCATGGTAGTGGTCAGTTTTAAACACAAAGTGTATCTTCAGTAACTTTCTGAGAGAATTGAAGCATAAATCTGTCAAATGTTAAAAACATCCTTGTTTCACTGAAATAGCCTCAAAATCACAAACTGCAAGCATCTGCTTGACGAAATCTAATAAAACAGAGTACTTTCATGGTAGTGGTCAGCTTTTAAACACAAAAAGTGTATCTTTCAGTAACTTTCTGAGAGAATTTAAGCATAAATCTGTCAAATGTTAAAAACATCCTTGTTCACTGAAATAGCCTCAAAATCACAAACTGCAAGCATCTGCTTGACGAAATCTAATAAAAGAGATTACTTTCATGGTAGTGGTCAGTTTTAAACACAAAAGTGTATCTTTCAGTAGCTTTCTGAGAGAATTGAAGCATAAATCTGTCAAATGTTAAAACATCCTTGTTTCACTGAAATAGCCTCAAATCACAAACTGCAAGCATCTGCTTGACGAAATCTAATAAAAACAGAGTACTTTCATGGTAGTGGTCAGCTTTTAAACACAAAAGTGTATCTTGAGAGAATTTAAGCATAAATCTGTCAAATGTTAAAAACATCCTTGTTTCACTGAAATAGCCTCAAAATCACAAACTGCAAGCATCTGCTTGACGAAATCTAATAAAACAGAGTACTTTCATGGTAGTGGTCAGCTTTTTAAACACAAAAGTGTATCTTGAGAGAATTTAAGCATAAATCTGTCAAATGTTCAAAACATTCCTTGTTTCACTGAAATAGCCTCAAAATCACAAACTGCAAGCATCTGCTTGACGAAATCTAATAAAACAGTAGTACTTTCATGGTAGTGGTCAGCTTTTAAACACAAAAGTGTATCTTTCAGTAACTTTCTGAGAGAATTTAAGCTAAATCTGTCAAATGTTCAAAACATCCTTGTTTCACTGAAATAGCCTCAAAATCACAAACTGCAAGCATCTGCTTGACGAAATCTAATAAAAACAGAGTACTTTCATGGTAGTGGTCAGCTTTTAAACACAAAAGTTGTATCTTTCAGTAACTTTCTGAGAGAATTGAAGCATAAATCTGTCAAATGTTCAAAACAGCCTTGTTTCACTGAAATAGCCTCAAAATCACAAACTGCAAGCATCTGCTTGACGAAATCTAATAAAACAGAGTACTTCATGGTAGTGGTCAGCTTTTAAACACAAAAGTGTATCTTTCAGTTACTTCTGAGAGAATTTAAGCATAAATCTGTCAAATGTTCAAAACATCCTTGTTTCACTGAAAATAGCCTCAAAATCACAAACTGCAAGCATCTGCTTGACGAAATCTAATAAAACAGAGTACTTTCATGGTAGTGGTCAGCTTTTAAACACAAAAGTGTATCTTTTAGGGAATTTAAGCATAAATCTGTCAAATGTTAAAAACATCCTTGTTTCACTGAAATAGCCTCAAAATCACAAACTGCAAGCATCTGCTTGACGAAATCTAATAAAACAGAGTACTTTCATGGTAGTGGTCAGTTTTAAACACAAAAGTGTATCTTTCAGTAACTTTCTGAGAGAATTGAAGCATAAATCTGTCAAATGTTAAAAACAGCCTTGTTTCACTGAAATAGCCTCAAAATCACAAACTGCAAGCATCTGCTTGACGAAATCTAATAAAACAGAGTACTTTCATGGTAGTGGTCAGCTTTTAAACACAAAAGTGTATCTTTCAGTAACTTCTGAGAGAATTTAAGCATAAATCTGTCAAATGTTAAAAACATCCTTGTTTCACTGAAATAGCCTCAAAATCACAAACTGCAAGCATCTGCTTGACGAAATCTAATAAAACAGAGTACTTTCATGGTAGTGGTCAGCTTTTAAACACAAAAGTGTATCTTTCAGTAACTTTCTGAGAGAATTGAAGCATAAATCTGTCAAATGTTAAAAACATCCTTGTTTCACTGAAATAGCCTCAAAATCACAAACTGCAAGCATCTGCTTGACGAAATCTAATAAAACAGAGTACTTTCATGGTAGTGGTCAGCTTTTAAACACAAAAGTGTATCTTGAGAGAATTTAAGCATAAATCTGTCAAATGTTAAAAACATCCTTGTTTCACTGAAATAGCCTCAAAATCACAAACTGCAAGCATCTGCTTGACGAAATCTAATAAAACAGAGTACTTTCATGGTAGTGGTCAGTTTTAAACACAAAAGTGTATCTTTCAGTAACTTTCTGAGAGAATTGAAGCATAAATCTGTCAAATGTTAAAAACATCCTTGTTTCACTGAAATAGCCTCAAAATCACAAACTGCAAGCATCTGCTTGACGAAATCTAATAAAACAGAGTACTTTCATGGTAGTGGTCAGCTTTTAAACACAAAAGTGTATCTTTCAGTAACTTTCTGAGAGAATTGAAGCATAAATCTGTCAAATGTTAAAAACATCCTTGTTTCACTGAAATAGCCTCAAAATCACAAACTGCAAGCATCTGCTTGACGAAATCTAATAAAACAGAGTACTTTCATGGTAGTGGTCAGCTTTTAAACACAAAAGTGTATCTTTCAGTAACTTTCTGAGAGAATTGAAGCATAAATCTGTCAAATGTTAAAAACATCCTTGTTTCACTGAAATAGCCTCAAAATCACAAACTGCAAGCATCTGCTTGACGAAATCTAATAAAACAGAGTACTTTCATGGTAGTGGTCAGCTTTTAAACACAAAAGTGTATCTTTCAGTAACTTTCTGAGAGAATTGAAGCATAAATCTGTCAAATGTTAAAAACATCCTTGTTTCACTGAAATAGCCTCAAAATCACAAACTGCAAGCATCTGCTTGACGAAATCTAATAAAACAGAGTACTTTCATGGTAGTGGTCAGCTTTTAAACACAAAAGTGTATCTTTCAGTAACTTTCTGAGAGAATTGAAGCATAAATCTGTCAAATGTTAAAAACATCCTTGTTTCACTGAAATAGCCTCAAAATCACAAACTGCAAGCATCTGCTTGACGAAATCTAATAAAACAGAGTACTTTCATGGTAGTGGTCAGCTTTTAAACACAAAAGTGTATCTTTCAGTAACTTTCTGAGAGAATTTAAGCATAAATCTGTCAAATGTTAAAAACATCCTTGTTTCACTGAAATAGCCTCAAAATCACAAACTGCAAGCATCTGCTTGACGAAATCTAATAAAACAGAGTACTTTCATGGTAGTGGTCAGCTTTTAAACACAAAAGTGTATCTTGAGAGAATTTAAGCATAAATCTGTCAAATGTTAAAAACATCCTTGTTTCACTGAAATAGCCTCAAAATCACAAACTGCAAGCATCTGCTTGACGAAATCTAATAAAACAGAGTACTTTCATGGTAGTGGTCAGCTTTTAAACACAAAGTGTATCTTTCAGTAACTTCTGAGAGAATTTAAGCATAAATCTGTCAAATGTTAAAAACATCCTTGTTTCACTGAAATAGCCTCAAAATCACAAACTGCAAGCATCTGCTTGACGAAATCTAATAAAACAGAGTACTTTCATGGTAGTGGTCAGCTTTTAAACACAAAAGTGTATCTTTCAGTAACTTTCTGAGAGAATTGAAGCATAAATCTGTCAAATGTTCAAAACAGCCTTGTTTCACTGAAATAGCCTCAAAATCACAAACTGCAAGCATCTGCTTGACGAAATCTAATAAAACAGAGTACTTTCATGGTAGTGGTCAGCTTTTAAACACAAAAGTGTATCTTTCTGAGAGAATTTAAGCATAAATCTGTCAAATGTCAAAACATCCTTGTTTCACTGAAATAGCCTCAAAATCACAAACTGCAAGCATCTGCTTGACGAAATCTAATAAAACAGAGTACTTTCATGGTAGTGGTCAGCTTTTAAACACAAAAGTGTATCTTGAGAGAATTTAAGCATAAATCTGTCAAATGTTCAAAACAGCCTTGTTTCACTGAAATAGCCTCAAAATCACAAACTGCAAGCATCTGCTTGACGAAATCTAATAAAACAGAGTACTTTCATGGTAGTGGTCAGCTTTTAAACACAAAAGTGTATCTTTCAGTAACTTTCTGAGAGAATTGAAGCATAAATCTGTCAAATGTTAAAAACATCCTTGTTTCACTGAAATAGCCTCAAAATCACAAACTGCAAGCATCTGCTTGACGAAATCTAATAAAACAGAGTACTTTCATGGTAGTGGTCAGCTTTTAAACACAAAAGTGTATCTTTCAGTAACTTTCTGAGAGAATTGAAGCATAAATCTGTCAAATGTTCAAAACATCCTTGTTTCACTGAAATAGCCTCAAAATCACAAACTGCAAGCATCTGCTTGACGAAATCTAATAAAACAGAGTACTTTCATGGTAGTGGTCAGCTTTTAAACACAAAAGTGTATCTTTCAGTAACTTTCTGAGAGAATTTAAGCATAAATCTGTCAAATGTTAAAAACAGCCTTGTTTTCACTGAAATAGCCTCAAAATCACAAACTGCAAGCATCTGCTTGACGAAATCTAATAAAACAGAGTACTTTCATGGTAGTGGTCAGCTTTTAAACACAAAAGTGTATCTTGAGAGAATTTAAGCATAAATCTGTCAAATGTTAAAAACATCCTTGTTTCACTGAAATAGCCTCAAAATCACAAACTGCAAGCATCTGCTTGACGAAATCTAATAAAACAGAGTACTTTCATGGTAGTGGTCAGTTTTAAACACAAAGTGTATCTTTCAGTAACTTTCTGAGAGAATTTAAGCATAAATCTGTCAAATGTTAAAAACAGCCTTGTTTCACTGAAATAGCCTCAAAATCACAAACTGCAAGCATCTGCTTGACGAAATCTAATAAAACAGAGTACTTTCATGGTAGTGGTCAGCTTTTAAACACAAAAGTGTATCTTCAACTTCTGAGAGAATTTAAGCATAAATCTGTCAAATGTTAAAAACATCCTTGTTTCACTGAAATAGCCTCAAAATCACAAACTGCAAGCATCTGCTTGACGAAATCTAATAAAACAGAGTACTTTCATGGTAGTGGTCAGCTTTTAAACACAAAAGTGTATCTTGAGAGAATTTAAGCATAAATCTGTCAAATGTTAAAAACATCCTTGTTTCACTGAAATAGCCTCAAAATCACAAACTGCAAGCATCTGCTTGACGAAATCTAATAAAACAGAGTACTTTCATGGTAGTGGTCAGCTTTTAAACACAAAAGTGTATCTTCAGTAACTTTCTGAGAGAATTTAAGCATAAATCTGTCAAATGTTAAAAACATCCTTGTTTCACTGAAATAGCCTCAAAATCACAAACTGCAAGCATCTGCTTGACGAAATCTAATAAAACAGAGTACTTTCATGGTAGTGGTCAGCTTTTAAACACAAAAGTGTATCTTTCAGTAACTTTCTGAGAGAATTGAAGCATAAATCTGTCAAATGTTAAAAACATCCTTGTTTCACTGAAATAGCCTCAAAATCACAAACTGCAAGCATCTGCTTGACGAAATCTAATAAAACAGAGTACTTTCATGGTAGTGGTCAGCTTTTAAACACAAAAGTGTATCTTTCAGTAACTTTCTGAGAGAATTTAAGCATAAATCTGTCAAATGTTAAAAACATCCTTGTTTCACTGAAATAGCCTCAAAATCACAAACTGCAAGCATCTGCTTGACGAAATCTAATAAAACAGAGTACTTTCATGGTAGTGGTCAGCTTTTAAACACAAAAGTGTATCTTTCAGTAACTTTCTGAGAGAATTTAAGCATAAATCTGTCAAATGTTAAAAACATCCTTGTTTCACTGAAATAGCCTCAAAATCACAAACTGCAAGCATCTGCCTTGACGAAATCTAATAAAACAGAGTACTTTCATGGTAGTGGTCAGCTTTTAAACACAAAAGTGTATCTTGAGAGAATTTAAGCATAAATCTGTCAAATGTTCAAAACATCCTTGTTTCACTGAAATAGCCTCAAATCACAAACTGCAAGCATCTGCTTGACGAAATCTAATAAAACAGAGTACTTTCATGGTAGTGGTCAGCTTTTAAACACAAAAGTGTATCTTGAGAGAATTTAAGCATAAATCTGTCAAATGTTAAAAAACATCCTTGTTTCACTGAAATAGCCTCAAAATCACAAACTGCAAGCATCTGCTTGACGAAATCTAATAAAACAGAGTACTTTCATGGTAGTGGTCAGTTTTAAACACAAAAGTGTATCTTTCAGTAACTTTCTGAGAGAATTGAAGCATAAATCTGTCAAATGTTCAAAACATCCTTGTTTCACTGAAATAGCCTCAAAATCACAAACTGCAAGCATCTGCTTGACGAAATCTAATAAAACAGAGTACTTTCATGGTAGTGGTCAGCTTTTAAACACAAAAGTGTATCTTTCAGTACTTCTGAGAGAATTTAAGCATAAATCTGTCAAATGTTAAAACATCCTTGTTTCACTGAAATAGCCTCAAAATCACAAACTGCAAGCATCTGCTTGACGAAATCTAATAAAACAGAGTACTTTCATGGTAGTGGTCAGCTTTTAAACACAAAAGTGTATCTTTCAGTAACTTTCTGAGAGAATTGAAGCATAAATCTGTCAAATGTTCAAAACATCCTTGTTTCACTGAAATAGCCTCAAAATCACAAACTGCAAGCATCTGCTTGACGAAATCTAATAAAACAGAGTACTTTCATGGTAGTGGTCAGTTTTAAACACAAAAGTGTATCTTTCAGTAACTTTCTGAGAGAATTAAGCATAAATCTGTCAAATGTTAAAAACATCCTTGTTTTCACTGAAATAGCCTCAAAATCACAAACTGCAAGCATCTGCTTGACGAAAATCTAATAAAACAGAGTACTTTCATGGTAGTGGTCAGCTTTTAAACACAAAAGTGTATCTTTCAGTAACTTTCTGAGAGAATTTAAGCATAAATCTGTCAAATGTCAAAACATCCTTGTTTCACTGAAATAGCCTCAAAATCACAAACTGCAAGCATCTGCTTGACGAAATCTAATAAAACAGAGTACTTTCATGGTAGTGGTCAGCTTTTAAACACAAAAGTGTATCTTGAGAGAATTTAAGCATAAATCTGTCAAATGTCAAAACATCCTTGTTTCACTGAAATAGCCTCAAAATCACAAACTGCAAGCATCTGCTTGACGAAATCTAATAAAACAGAGTACTTTCATGGTAGTGGTCAGCTTTTAAACACAAAAGTGTATCTTTCAGTAACTTTCTGAGAGAATTGAAGCATAAATCTGTCAAATGTCAAAACATCCTTGTTTCACTGAAATAGCCTCAAAATCACAAACTGCAAGCATCTGCTTGACGAAATCTAATAAAACAGAGTACTTTCATGGTAGTGGTCAGCTTTTAAACACAAAAGTGTATCTTTCAGTAACTTTCTGAGAGAATTGCATAAATCTGTCAAATGTTAAAAACAGCCTTGTTTCACTGAAATAGCCTCAAAATCACAAACTGCAAGCATCTGCTTGACGAAATCTAATAAAACAGAGTACTTTCATGGTAGTGGTCAGCTTTTAAACACAAAAGTGTATCTTGAGAGAATTTAAGCATAAATCTGTCAAATGTTAAAACACCTTGTTTCACTGAAATAGCCTCAAAATCACAAACTGCAAGCATCTGCTTGACGAAATCTAATAAAACAGAGTACTTTCATGGTAGTGGTCAGCTTTTAAACACAAAAGTGTATCTT
>JAPTMU010000581.1:31277-44000 GCA_028583405.1 Pogonophryne albipinna
AACGGTAATAATGGTTAGAAATCATTGCCATGTAACCCCGGCAGCAGGTTCACTGCTGTAAGCAGGGTCCCACACTCACAGGCAGAGCTCCAGGGTGATGCACATGGCCTTATTACCCCGGAATGAGTGCTTACAAGCCGGGTAAAGTCTCCATGCAGCCCCTCCATAACGGTAATAATGGTTAGAAATCATTGCCATGTAACCCCGGCAGCACTGCTGTAAGCAGGGTCCCACACTCACAGGCAGAGCTCCAGGGTGATGCACATGGCCTTATTACCCCGGAATGAGTGCTTACAAGCCGGGTAAAGTCTCCATGCAGCCCCTCCATAACGGTAATAATGGTTAGAAATCATTGCCATGTAACCCCGGCAGCAGGTTCACTGCTGTAAGCAGGGTCCCACACTCACAGGCAGAGCTCCAGGGTGATGCACATGGCCTTATTACCCCGGAATGAGTGCTTACAAGCCGGGTAAAGTCTCCCTGCAGCCCCTCCATAACGGTAATAATGGTTAGAAATCATTGCCATGTAACCCCGGCAGCACTGCTGTAAGCAGGGTCCCACACTCACAGGCAGAGCTCCAGGGTGATGCACATGGCCTTATTACCCCGGAATGAGTGCTTACAAGCCGGGTAAAGTCTCCATGCAGCCCCTCCATAACGGTAATAATGGTTAGAAATCATTGCCATGTAACCCCGGCAGCAGGTTCACTGCTGTAAGCAGGGTCCCACACTCACAGGCAGAGCTCCAGGGTGATGCACATGGCCTTATTACCCCGGAATGAGTGCTTACAAGCCGGGTAAAGTCTCCCTGCAGCCCCTCCATAACGGTAATAATGGTTAGAAATCATTGCCATGTAACCCCGGCAGCACTGCTGTAAGCAGGGTCCCACACTCACAGGCAGAGCTCCAGGGTGATGCACATGGCCTTATTACCCCGGAATGAGTGCTTACAAGCCGGGTAAAGTCTCCATGCAGCCCCTCCATAACGGTAATAATGGTTAGAAATCATTGCCATGTAACCCCGGCAGCACTGCTGTAAGCAGGGTCCCACACTCACAGGCAGAGCTCCAGGGTGATGCACATGGCCTTATTACCCCGGAATGAGTGCTTACAAGCCGGGTAAAGTCTCCATGCATGCCCCTCCATAACGGTAATAATGGTTAGAAATCATTGCCATGTAACCCCGGCAGCACTGCTGTAAGCAGGGTCCCACACTCACAGGCAGAGCTCCAGGGTGATGCACATGGCCTTATTACCCCGGAATGAGTGCTTACAAGCCGGGTAAAGTCTCCCTGCAGCCCCTCCATAACGGTAATAATGGTTAGAAATCATTGCCATGTAACCCCGGCAGCACTGCTGTAAGCAGGGTCCCACACTCACAGGCAGAGCTCCAGGGTGATGCACATGGCCTTATTACCCCGGAATGAGTGCTTACAAGCCGGGTAAAGTCTCCATGCAGCCCCTCCATAACGGTAATAATGGTTAGAAATCATTGCCATGTAACCCCGGCAGCAGGTTCACTGCTGTAAGCAGGGTCCCACACTCACAAGGCAGAGCTCCAGGGTGATGCACATGGCCTTATTACCCCGTAATGAGTGCTTACAAGCCGGTAAAGTCTCCCATGCAGCCCCTCCATAACGGTAATAATGGTTAGAAATCATTGCCATGTAACCCCGGCAGCACTGCTGTAAGCAGGGTCCCACACTCACAGGCAGAGCTCCAGGGTGATGCACATGGCCTTATTACCCCGGAATGAGTGCTTACAAGCCGGGTAAAGTCTCCATGCAGCCCCTCCATAACGGTAATAATGGTTAGAAATCATTGCCATGTAACCCCGGCAGCACTGCTGTAAGCAGGGTCCCACACTCACAGGCAGAGCTCCAGGGTGATGCACATGGCCTTATTACCCCGGAATGAGTGCTTACAAGCCGGGTAAAGTCTCCCTGCAGCCCCTCCATAACGGTAATAATGGTTAGAAATCATTGCCATGTAACCCCGGCAGCACTGCTGTAAGCAGGGTCCCACACTCACAGGCAGAGCTCCAGGGTGATGCACATGGCCTTATTACCCCGGAATGAGTGCTTACAAGCCGGGTAAAGTCTCCCTGCAGCCCCTCCATAACGGTAATAATGGTTAGAATCATTGCCATGTAACCCCGGCAGCACTGCTGTAAGCAGGGTCCCACACTCACAGGCAGAGCTCCAGGGTGATGCACATGGCCTTATTACCCCGGAATGAGTGCTTACAAGCCGGGTAAAGTCTCCCTGCAGCCCCTCCATAACGGTAATAATGGTTAGAAATCATTGCCATGTAACCCCGGCAGTCACTGCTGTAAGCAGGGTCCCACACTCACAGGCAGAGCTCCAGGGTGATGCACATGGCCTTATTACCCCGGAATGAGTGCTTACAAGCCGGGTAAAGTCTCCATGCAGCCCCTCCATAACGGTAATAATGGTTAGAAATCATTGCCATGTAACCCCGGCAGCACTGCTGTAAGCAGGGTCCCACACTCACAGGCAGAGCTCCAGGGTGATGCACATGGCCTTATTACCCCGGAATGAGTGCTTACAAGCCGGGTAAAGTCTCCATGCAGCCCCTCCATAACGGTAATAATGGTTAGAAATCATTGCCATGTAACCCCGGCAGCAGGTTCACTGCTGTAAGCAGGGTCCCACACTCACAGGCAGAGCTCCAGGGTGATGCACATGGCCTTATTACCCCGGAATGAGTGCATACAAGCCGGGTAAAGTCTCCATGCAGCCCCTCCATAATGGTAATAATGGTTAGAAATCATTGCCATGTAACTCCGGCAGCACTGCTGTAAGCAGGGTCCCACACTCACAGGCAGAGCTCCAGGGTGATGCACATGGCCTTATTACCCCGGAATGAGTGCTTACAAGCCAGGTAAAGTCTCCCTGCAGCCCCTCCATAACGGTAATAATGGTTAGAAATCATTGCCATGTAACCCCGCCAGCACTGCTGTAAGCAGGGTCCCACACTCACAGGCAGAGCTCCAGGGTGATGCACATGGCCTTATTACCCCGGAATGAGTGCTTACAAGCCGGGTAAAGTCTCCCTGCAGCCCCTCCATAACGGTAATAATGGTTAGAAATCATTGCCATGTAACCCCGGCAGCACTGCTGTAAGCAGGGTCCCACACTCACAGGCAGAGCTCCAGGGTGATGCACATGGCCTTATTACCCCGGAATGAGTGCTTACAAGCCGGGTAAAGTCTCCCTGCAGCCCCTCCATAACGGTAATAATGGTTAGAAATCATTGCCATGTAACCCCGGCAGCACTGCTGTAAGCAGGGTCCCACACTCACAGGCAGAGCTCCAGGGTGATGCACATGGCCTTATTACCCCGGAATGAGTGCTTACAAGCCGGGTAAAGTCTCCCTGCAGCCCCTCCATAACGGTAATAATGGTTAGAAATCATTGCCATGTAACCCCGGCAGCACTGCTGTAAGCAGGGTCCCACACTCACAGGCAGAGCTCCAGGGTGATGCACATGGCCTTATTACCCCGGAATGAGTGCTTACAAGCCGGGTAAAGTCTCCCTGCAGCCCCTCCATAACGGTAATAATGGTTAGAAATCATTGCCATGTAACCCCGGCAGCACTGCTGTAAGCAGGGTCCCACACTCACAGGCAGAGCTCCAGGGTGATGCACATGGCCTTATTACCCCGGAATGAGTGCTTACAAGCCGGGTAAAGTCTCCATGCAGCCCCTCCATAACGGTAATAATGGTTAGAAATCATTGCCATGTAACCCCGGCAGCAGGTTCACTGCTGTAAGCAGGGTCCCACACTCACAGGCAGAGCTCCAGGGTGATGCACATGGCCTTATTACCCCGGAATGAGTGCATACAAGCCGGGTAAAGTCTCCATGCAGCCCCTCCATAACGGTAATAATGGTGAGAAATCATTGCCATGTAACCCCGCCAGCACTGCTGTAAGCAGGGTCCCACACTCACAGGCAGAGCTCCAGGGTGATGCACATGGCCTTATTACCCCGGAATGAGTGCTTACAAGCCGGGTAAAGTCTCCCTGCAGCCCCTCCATAACGGTAATAATGGTTAGAAATCATTGCCATGTAACCCCGGCAGCACTGCTGTAAGCAGGGTCCCACACTCACAGGCAGAGCTCCAGGGTGATGCACATGGCCTTATTACCCCGGAATGAGTGCTTACAAGCCGGGTAAAGTCTCCCTGCAGCCCCTCCATAACGGTAATAATGGTTAGAAATCATTGCCATGTAACCCCGGCAGCACTGCTGTAAGCAGGGTCCCACACTCACAGGCAGAGCTCCAGGGTGATGCACATGGCCTTATTACCCCGGAATGAGTGCTTACAAGCCGGGTAAAGTCTCCATGCAGCACCTCCATAACGGTAATAATGGTTAGAAATCATTGCCATGTAACCCCGGCAGCACTGCTGTAAGCAGAGTCCTACACTCACAGGCAGAGCTCCAGGGTGATGCACATGGCCTTATTACCCCGGAATGAGTGCTTACAAGCCGGGTAAAGTCTCCCTGCAGCCCCTCCATAACGGTAATAATGGTTAGAAATCATTGCCATGTAACCCCGGCAGCACTGCTGTAAGCAGGGTCCAACACTCACAGGCAGAGCTCCAGGGTGATGCACATGGCCTTATTACCCCGGAATGAGTGCTTACAAGCCGGGTAAAGTCTCCATGCAGCCCCTCCATAACGGTAATAATGGTTAGAAATCATTGCCATGTAACCCCGCCAGCACTGCTGTAAGCAGGGTCCCACACTCACAGGCAGAGCTCCAGGGTGATGCACATGGCCTTATTACCCCGGAATGAGTGCTTACAAGCCGGGTAAAGTCTCCCTGCAGCCCCTCCATAATGGTAATAATGGTTAGAAATCATTGCCATGTAACCCCGGCAGCACTGCTGTAAGCAGGGTCCCACACTCACAGGCAGAGCTCCAGGGTGATGCACATGGCCTTATTACCCCGGAATGAGTGCTTACAAGCCGGGTAAAGTCTCCATGCAGCCCCTCCATAACGGTAATAATGGTTAGAAATCATTGCCATGTAACCCCGGCAGCACTGCTGTAAGCAGGGTCCCACACTCACAGGCAGAGCTCCAGGGTGATGCACATGGCCTTATTACCCCGGAATGAGTGCTTACAAGCCGGGTAAAGTCTCCATGCAGCCCCTCCATAACGGTAATAATGGTTAGAAATCATTGCCATGTAACCCCGGCAGCAGGTTCACTGCTGTAAGCAGGGTCCCACACTCACAGGCAGAGCTCCAGGGTGATGCACATGGCCTTATTACCCCGGAATGAGTGCTTACAAGCCGGGTAAAGTCTCCATGCAGCCCCTCCATAACTGGTAATAATGGTTAGAAATCATTGCCATGTAACTCCGGCAGCACTGCTGTAAGCAGGGTCCCACACTCACAGGCAGAGCTCCAGGGTGATGCACATGGCCTTATTACCCCGGAATGAGTGCTTACAAGCCGGGTAAAGTCTCCCTGCAGCCCCTCCATAACGGTAATAATGGTTAGAAATCATTGCCATGTAACCCCGGCCAGCACTGCTGTAAGCAGGGTCCCACACTCACAGGCAGAGCTCCAGGGTGATGCACATGGCCTTATTACCCCGGAATGAGTGCTTACAAGCCGGGTAAAGTCTCCCTGCAGCCCCTCCATAACGGTAATAATGGTTAGAAATCATTGCCATGTAACCCCGGCAGCACTGCTGTAAGCAGGGTCCCACACTCACAGGCAGAGCTCCAGGGTGATGCACATGGCCTTATTACCCCGGAATGAGTGCTTACAAGCCGGGTAAAGTCTCCCTGCAGCCCCTCCATAACGGTAATAATGGTTAGAAATCATTGCCATGTAACCCCGGCAGCACTGCTGTAAGCAGGGTCCCACACTCACAGGCAGAGCTCCAGGGTGATGCACATGGCCTTATTACCCCGGAATGAGTGCTTACAAGCCGGGTAAAGTCTCCCTGCAGCCCCTCCATAATGGTAATAATGGTTAGAAATCATTGCCATGTAACCCCGGCAGCACTGCTGTAAGCAGGGTCCCACACTCACAGGCAGAGCTCCAGGGTGATGCACATGGCCTTATTACCCCGGAATGAGTGCTTACAAGCCGGGTAAAGTCTCCCTGCAGCCCCTCCATAACGGTAATAATGGTTAGAAATCATTGCCATGTAACCCCGGCAGCAGGTTCACTGCTGTAAGCAGGGTCCCACACTCACAGGCAGAGCTCCAGGGTGATGCACATGGCCTTATTACCCCGGAATGAGTGCTTACAAGCCGGGTAAAGTCTCCCTGCAGCCCCTCCATAACGGTAATAATGGTTAGAAATCATTGCCATGTAACCCCGGCAGCAGATTCACTGCTGTAAGCAGGGTCCCACACTCACAGGCAGAGCTCCAGGGTGATGCACAAGGCCTTATTACCCCGTAATGAGTGTTTACAAGCCAGGTAAAGTCTCCATGCAGCCCCTCCATAACGGTAATAATGGTTAGAAATCATTGCCATGTAACCCCGCCAGCACTGCTGTTAGCAGGGTCCCACACTCACAGGCAGAGCTCCAGGGTGATGCACATGGCCTTATTACCCCGGAATGAGTGCTTACAAGCCGGGTAAAGTCTCCCTGCAGCCCCTCCATAACGGTAATAATGGTTAGAAATCATTGCCATGTAACCCCGGCAGCACTGCTGTAAGCAGGGTCCCACACTCACAGGCAGAGCTCCAGGGTGATGCACATGGCCTTATTACCCCGGAATGAGTGCTTACAAGCCGGGTAAAGTCTCCCTGCAGCCCCTCCATAACGGTAATAATGGTTAGAAATCATTGCCATGTAACCCCGGCAGCACTGCTGTAAGCAGGGTCCCACACTCACAGGCAGAGCTCTAGGGTGATGCACATGGCCTTATTACCCCGGAATGAGTGCTTACAAGCCGGGTAAAGTCTCCCTGCAGCCCCTCCATAATGGTAATAATGGTTAGAAATCATTGCCATGTAACCCCGGCAGCACTGCTGTAAGCAGGGTCCCACACTCACAGGCAGAGCTCCAGGGTGATGCACATGGCCTTATTACCCCGGAATGAGTGCTTACAAGCCGGGTAAAGTCTCCCTGCAGCCCCTCCATAACGGTAATAATGGTTAGAAATCATTGCCATGTAACCCCGGCAGCAGGTTCACTGCTGTAAGCAGGGTCCCACACTCACAGGCAGAGCTCCAGGGTGATGCACATGGCCTTATTACCCCGGAATGAGTGCTTACAAGCCGGGTAAAGTCTCCCTGCAGCCCCTCCATAACGGTAATAATGGTTAGAAATCATTGCCATGTAACCCCGGCAGCAGATTCACTGCTGTAAGCAGGGTCCCACACTCACAGGCAGAGCTCCAGGGTGATGCACAAGGCCTTATTACCCCGTAATGAGTGTTTACAAGCCAGGTAAAGTCTCCATGCAGCCCCTCCATAACGGTAATAATGGTTAGAAATCATTGCCATGTAACCCCGGCAGCACTGCTGTAAGCAGGGTCCCACACTCACAGGCAGAGCTCCAGGGTGATGCACATGGCCTTATTACCCCGGAATGAGTGCTTACAAGCCGGGTAAAGTCTCCCTGCAGCCCCTCCATAACGGTAATAATGGTTAGAAATCATTGCCATGTAACCCCGGCAGCACTGCTGTAAGCAGGGTCCCACACTCACAGGCAGAGCTCCAGGGTGATGCACATGGCCTTATTACCCCGGAATGAGTGCTTACAAGCCGGGTAAAGTCTCCCTGCAGCCCCTCCATAACGGTAATAATGGTTAGAAATCATTGCCATGTAACCCCGGCAGCAGGTTCACTGCTGTAAGCAGGGTCCCACACTCACAGGCAGAGCTCCAGGGTGATGCACATGCCCTTATTACCCCGGAATGAGTGCTTACAAGCCGGGTAAAGTCTCCCTGCAGCCCCTCCATAACGGTAATAATGGTTAGAAATCATTGCCATGTAACCCCGGCAGCACTGCTTTAAGCAGGGTCCCACACTCACAGGCAGAGCTCCAGGGTGATGCACATGGCCTTATTACCCCGGAATGAGTGCTTACAAGCCGGGTAAAGTCTCCCTGCAGCCCCTCCATAACGGTAATAATGGTTAGAAATCATTTCCAGGGCAGAAACCTGTTTTTAAAAGTGAAAAAACGATTTAAAACCCTTTGAAATGACTGTCAGGTGCTGATGGAAAGCAGGCGGAAATACATTGATTGTTTTACCCAGGAAGAAGGGCTTACAAGGCGGGTTAAGTCTCCCTGCAGCCCCTCCATAACGTTAATAATGGTTAGAAATCATTGCCAGGGCAGAAAGCTGTTTTTAAAAGTGAAAAAAACGATTTAAAACCGTTTAAAAAGCCATTTGAGTGCAGTTCTCATGTGTCCCCACAGGAGGGCGCATCAGCCAAGTGAGCACAGTGCAAAAACAGTCAAAAACACCCTAAACAAAGGGCAAATCAATGGATTTAAAGTGCAGAGAAGCTCCGCAACACACACTGGTACATTCCTAAATCCCCACAATAGTGACAACGGTGATTTAAACTAGTTTATACGGGGAAAAGACTGCTAAAAATCGGATTAAACAGCTCCAGCATCTCGACCTGACATGAGCAAACAGGCTGTCAGGTGCTGATGGAAAGCAGGCGGAAATACATTGATTGTTTTACCCGGGAATAAGGGCTTACAAGGCGGGTAAAGTGCTCCAGCATCTCGACCTGACATGAGCAAACAGGATATCTCAGACTTCCATGAAATATACCGGAAAAGCACCTATTTGTAGCCGCTCACAGAGCCCTAAAATACGGACTAAACAGCTCCAGCATCTCGACCTGACATGAACAAACAGGCTGTCAGGTGCTGAAGGAAGGCAGGCGGAAATACATTGATTGTTCACTGCTGTAAGCAGGGTCCCACACTCACAGGCAGAGCTCCAGGGTGATGCACATGGCCTTATTACCCCGGAATGAGTGCTTACAAGCCGGGTAAAGTCTCCCTGCAGCCCCTCCATAACGGTAATAATGGTTAGAAATCATTGCCATGTAACCCCGGCAGCACTGCTGTAAGCAGGGTCCCACACTCACAGGCAGAGCTCCAGGGTGATGCACATGGCCTTATTACCCCGGAATGAGTGCTTACAAGCCGGGTAAAGTCTCCATGCAGCCCCTCCATAACGATAATAATGGTTAGAAATCATTGCCATGTAACCCCGGCAGCAGGTTCACTGCTGTAAGCAGGGTCCCACACTCACAGGCAGAGCTCCAGGGTGATGCAGATGGCCTTATTACCCCGGAATGAGTGCTTACAAGCCGGGTAAAGTCTCCCTGCAGCCCCTCCATAACGGTAATAATGGTTAGAAATCATTGCCATGTAACCCCGGCAGCACTGCTGTAAGCAGGGTCCCACACTCACAGGCAGAGCTCCAGGGTGATGCACATGGCCTTATTACCCCGGAATGAGTGCTTACAAGCCGGGTAAAGTCTCCCTGCAGCCCCTCCATAACGGTAATAATGGTTAGAAATCATTGCCATGTAACCCCGGCAGCACTGCTGTAAGCAGGGTCCCACACTCACAGGCAGAGCTCCAGGGTGATGCACATGGCCTTATTACCCCGGAATGAGTGCTTACAAGCTGGGTAAAGTCTCCCTGCAGCCCCTCCATAACGGTAATAATGGTTAGAAATCATTTCCAGGGCAGAAAGCTGTTTTTAAAAGTGAAAAAAACGATTTAAAACCGTTTAAAAAGCCATTTGAGTGCAGTTCTCATGTGTCCCCACAGGAGGGCGCATCAGCCAAGTGAGCACAGTGCAAAAACAGTCAAAAACACCCTAAACAAAGGGCAAATCAATGGATTTAAAGTGCAGGGAAGCTCCGCAACACACACAGGTACATTCCTAAATCCCCACAATAGTGACAACGGTGATTTAAACTAGTTTCTGCGGGGAAAAGACTGCTAAAAATCGGATTAAACAGCTCCAGCATCTCGACCTGACATGAGCAAACAGGCTGTCAGGTGCTGAAGGAAAGCAGGCGGAAATACATTGATTGTTTTACCCGGGAATAAGGGCTTACAAGGCGGGTAAAGTGCTCCAGCATCTCGACCTGACATGAGCAAACAGGCTATCTCAGACTTCCATGACATATACCGGAAAAGCACCTATTTGTAGCCGCTCACAGAGCCCTAAAATACGGACTAAACAGCTCCAGCATCTCGACCTGACATGAGCAAACAGGCTGTCAGGTGCTGAAGGAAAGCAGGCGGAAATACATTGATTGTTCACTGCTGTAAGCAGGGTCCCACACTCACAGGCAGAGCTCCAGGGTGATGCACATGGCCTTATTACCCCGGAATGAGTGCTTACAAGCCGGGTAAAGTCTCCATGCAGCCCCTCCATAACGGTAATAATGGTTAGAAATCATTGCCATGTAACCCCGGCAGCAGGTTCACTGCTGTAAGCAGGGTCCCACACTCACAGGCAGAGCTCCAGGGTGATGCACATGGCCTTATTACCCCGGAATGAGTGCTTACAAGCCGGGTAAAGTCTCCATGCAGCCCCTCCATAACGGTAATAATGGTTAGAAATCATTGCCATGTAACCCCGGCAGCACTGCTGTAAGCAGGGTCCCACACTCACAGGCAGAGCTCCAGGGTGATGCACATGGCCTTATTACCCCGGAATAAGGGCTTACAAGGCGGGTAAAGTGCTCCAGCATCTCGACCTGACATGAGCAAACAGGCTATCTCAGACTTCCATGACATATACCGGAAAAGCACCTATTTGTAGCCGCTCACAGAGCCCTAAAATACGGACTAAACAGCTCCAGCATCTCGACCTGACATGAGCAAACAGGCTGTCAGGTGCTGAAGGAAAGCAGGCGGAAATACATTGATTGTTTTACCCGGGAATAAGGGCTTACAAGGCGGGTATAGTGCTCCAGCATCTCGACCTGACATGAGCAAACAGGCTATCTCAGACTTCCATGAAATATACCGGAAAAGCACCTATTTGTAGCCGCTCACAGAGACCCTAAAATACGGACTAAACAGCTCCAGCATCTCGACCTGACATGAGCAAACAGGCTGTCAGGTGCTGAAGGAAAGCAGGCGGAAATACATTGATTGTTTTACCCGGGAATAAGGGCTTACAAGCCGGGTAAAGTCTCCATGCAGCCCCTCCATAACGGTAATAATGGTTAGAAATCATTGTCATGTAACCCCGGCAGCACTGCTGTAAGCAGCATGACACCCTCGGACGGCCACTATCATTCATGCTATGCCTTCAGTGATAAACTCAGATGTTAAGGGGGTTGAAGTTTTTTTTCCTCCCGAATCGGCTATGCTTTGTTTTTGGTTTTTTCAACAACGGTGTGCATTTCCTGCATACTGATACTGAGTCTTATCGATTGATAGCTTATAGACAATACCATGTTTGAATAGACTCCTACTTGTTCTTACACATGTGACATATGTAAGAAAAGGGTGGGGAGAGTCAATTATATTGAGTAATTGATTTCATATTGGAACATTTATTTCAAATGTATTTTTGATAAACTAATATTTTATCAAACGGTAAATGATGAATTAATATAACATTTAGAATCATTGAGAAGGGGTTATATCCACAGGGACTAGCTCACATTTAACTTAAAATAACATTTCTCTGCTATGGACTGATGAAAATATGATTATTGCATGTTAAATGACTAACACAAACCTTACATTTATAATGTGCATGTGTCAGGAAGGCTCCCAAATAATTCTGAGGGGCCTATCCTATTTTTGTAATTGAATGATAATGTGCTAATCCATTACCTTGAGTTGTCTTCACTCAGGAAAACATCCCTATCAAGTGTTAATAGTGACCAGAACAGCCCTGAGAGTACAAGGTAGAGCGGAGTGGATTCACGCTTCCAGATGTCGTCTCTCTCCTCTACTGGATGCTGGCGTGTGAAGGCAGTCATCATCATCATCGTCGTTCTGGGTCTACTGTACCTGGCCAAGGACGCCCTGCTAAATGAAGCTGTGGAAATCCCAACGACAGGAGGCGAGGGCTCTCGCCGCTCTGAGGGAGAAAATAAGGTGCTCTTATCAGTTTGTGATTTTGAGGCTATTTCAGTGAAACAAGGATGTTTTGACATTTGACAGATTTATGCTTAAATTCTCTCAAGATACACTTTTGTGTTTAAAAGCTGACCACTATCATGGAAGTACTCTGTTTTATTAGATTTCGTCAAGCAGATGCTTGCAGTTTGTGATTTTGAGGCTATTTCAGTGAAACAAGGCTGTTTTGAACATTTGACAGATTTATGCTTCAATTCTCTCAGAAAGTTACTGAAAGATACACTTTTTTGTTTAAAAGCTGACCACTACCATGAAAGTACTCTGTTTTATTAGATTTCGTCAAGCAGATGCTTGCAGTTTGTGATTTTGAGGCTATTTCAGTGAAACAAGGCTGTTTTGAACATTTGACAGATTTATGCTTCAATTCTCTCAAGATACACTTTTGTGTTTAAAAGCTGACCACTACCATGAAAGTACTCTGTTTTATTAGATTTTGTCAAGCAGATGCTTGCAGTTTGTGATTTTGAGGCTATTTCAGTGAAACAAGGCTGTTTTGAACATTTGACATATTTATGCTTCAATTCTCTCAGAAAGTTACTGAAAGATACACTTTTGTGTTTAAAACTGACCA
>JAPTMU010000582.1:0-43998 GCA_028583405.1 Pogonophryne albipinna
AATCTGAAGGTCGATGCCATCTACTGCCTACAATGGAACCAGCAGGAGAAGGCTTTTGACGTCACCCTAAAGGACGAGCAAGTATACACGAAAGTTGCTAAGGACTGTGTTGCTGCTGCTATGCTAAAGCCGCTAGCCTGCTACAAGGTTCTAAATTTGGACAGACCAAATTTCAGGACAATCACGGTCCACATGTTTAATCCCTTTGTGACTGACAAAGCGCTGGCTGATTTTTTGAGGCTGTATGGGGAAGTGCTAACTGCAGCAAGGCGTGTCAAGGACACCATGGGGATCTGGACAGGTCGAAGGCAGTTCCAGGTGCTTCTTAAATCTGATCCGGATAGTTTTGGCGGCCTCAAGCACCCGCCTGCCTCCTTCAGCCTTGGAGCAGATCGAGGGTACCTATTCTACCCGCGCCAGCCAGCTTTCTGCAGGCGATGCAGGCAATCAGGCCATGTGGATGGAGGGTGCAGCGGCGCCAGCTGCCGGTTTTGTGGCCAAAGGGGACATGAGGCCAAAGACTGTACAGTGCCAAAGGCCTGCCATGGCTGCGGTGGGATCGACCATCTATACCGAAGCTGTCCCGAGCGCAAGAGGACGTTTGCGGAGGTAGCCGGGGCCAAACACCAGAAGGAAACGGAGTTTGAGGACCTTCTGGAAGGGCTTTTCTGGTGAAAGCCAGTTCCAGTTAAAATCACCTACCAGGATGATTTCCTTAAACTGTAGTTGAGATAAAAGCTGCATTAGCGAGGATAATGTGTAGTTTGTAGCAGAAGGGGCCTATAGCAACCAACAACAGTTAAAAACTGACCACCAGATAAATCAATCTTTAGTGCTAATATTTCAAACTGCTTAACAGCAGATTTGGAGAAGATGACCTGTGCAGCAAGATTATGTTTTACGTAAATCGCCACGCCACCACCTTTCCTGGGGCGGTCCGAACGATAAATATTGAAGCCGTAAATTCCAACATCTTTATCCAATATTTTATTTGAAAGCCAAGTCTCAGAAACAATAATTAGATCAGCTCCAGTGGACTCTGACCAAATCCACATACCACAAATCCCCATAACGAGCAACTTAGTTTGGTCTGGAGCAGCTACTTCAATAATGATCCTATTTTCTCCATAGTCTGTTATTCCCATTGGTTGTGTTCCTGTCCTATTCATTGGATTTCCCATAGCGGGGTCGCTTTGCCCTGATAATGGATGCATATGTGAGACAAGAGGAGATTCTTGAAATAACAGCTGTCTCATCGGAGAGTTTGGAGCTCTTCCTAACACTGGAGACTGTAGCGCCTCAGGAGCAGAGAAAGGGGGGTGTTGTGCACCGTCAAAAGTGTTAGTAATCATGTTTCATGTTTATGTGTTATTATTGCTCACTTCCTGTTTTGTTTGTTTCACGTCTCATTTCAGGTCCCTTGACTCACTTCCCTCATATGTTCTCCCGCCCTCATCAGTATCAGCCCCGCCCCTGATTGTGTTCACCTGTGTCTTGTTGTTGAGTGTTTAAAGTCCCCAGTCTCCCAGCGTTCAGTGTCAGTTCGTCTTGTCCTGTCCTCATGCCAGAACTCTGCCCATCACGGTTGCTCTTTTGGTTATCTGCCTTATTCATGCTCCTAAAAACTTATTGTAAGTTTGTTCCTCACGTTGTGAGTGATTTTTTTGTTGTGCCTCTGTGAAGCCTATTTTTGTTCGACTCGTTAAGAGTGCCGTTATCTGTTTTGAATATCCTTTTTGGCAAATAAAGTATATTTCTTGTACTTTATCTCTGGCTCCTGGGTCGTGCATTTGAGTCCTTTTTCCCTTGTGTATCCAAGTTCCTAACAGAACGAACTGACCACAATGGACTCAGCCGACCCAAAAGCTCTTCACGCCGCCCTGTCAGCCCAAGGCGCGAGGATTTTTTATCACGAGGAACAGCTGGGATTAATCAGCCAAGGAGTGCAGACACTGGTAGGAAACCAGGCCGAACTTCAGGTTTCCGTCTCTGCACAGATACAACAGCTGGCGAATCAGATGCAGCAGTTCAGCACTCAACTTCAGACTGCTCCGCCGATGACGTCAGTCACAGCTGACTGCATGCATATTGCGGATCCTGTTGACGCTGTCAATCCAAGCCAGGCTGTGTCTTCCGCACTACGGCTGGCTCTCCCAGAGAGGTTTTCCGGTGATTCCATCAATTGCAGAGCTTTCCTGGTGCAGTGCGACCTGCATTTCCAACACAACCCAGGCGCTTTTTCATCAGACCATGGTAAAGTGGCGTTCATCGTGTCCCATTTAACGGGAAGAGCTACAGCCTGGGCTACTGCAGAATGGTCCAGAGACACGGAACTATGTTACTCATTACCCGACTTCACAGACACTATGAGTCGTATTTTTGACCATTCATCACCTGCAACAGAAGCCAGCCGAAGACTACTTCAGATGCGGCAGCATAAGCGCCAGGTGGTGGATTATGCTATCGAGTTTCGCACGGCAGCAGCGGACAGCGGGTGGAATATTCCGGCTCTTCGCGACGCTTTTCTGACTGGATTATCAGATTCAATCAAGGACCAGCTGGCTCCCCTGGAGGTACCCCGGGACCTGGAATCTCTCATCGCCGTTTCCATCCGGATCGACAACCGACTTCGGGAAAGAGAGAGAGAACGTCGACACAGCCGTGACGGACATCCCAGTTTCCAGGGCTTTTCTCCACGAGCCTTTCCACCAGAGGAGGTTTTCCAGCCAGCGGATTCGGTCCGTTGGAGGACAGCACCTCCGCCTGTTGCAGATGAACCCATGCAGTTGGGAAGGACCAGGCTTTCCGTGGAGGAGAGACAGCGCCGGCTACGAGAAGGGTGTTGTTTCTACTGTGGCCAGCCGGGTCACCAACTCGCGTCATGTCCGGGAAAAGAGCAAGCTTACCAGCCAAGAGGAGGGCGCTGGTGAGCAAGTTTTCCACAGACTTTCCTCCTCGTCCAGTTACCAAGGTAAACATTTTTATTAATGATCAGGTCATTTCCCAAGGAGTGCTAATAGACTCAGGAGTGGACGAAAGTCTTATGGATTGGGGCATAGTCAAACAGCTTGGTATAAAAACTGTCCCTCTATCTTCTCCCATTACCGCCAGTGCTTTAGACGGACGTTTGTTGTTTACAGTCACCCACTGCACAGAACCTATCCAGATCACTGTAAATAATGACCACACTGAAGTTATGCAGTTTCACATTTTTGAATCGGCTCAGCATCCGGTTATTTTGGGTTTTCCGTGGCTAAAAATCCACAACCCACACATTGACTGGCGCTCAGGAAAGGTTAAGGAGTGGGGAGAGGATTGCATTAACAGGTGTAAACATTCACGCTCTGTTAAAGCACCAACAGACCCTAATAGGATCGTCATAGATCACCCAGACTATCCTGACCTACAGAAAGTACCGTCATGTTATCATGATCTTAAGGAAGCCTTTAACAAATCAAAAGCCATGTCGTTACCTCCTCACCGACCTTTTGATTGCCCCATTAATCTCTTACCGGGGGCTCCCATTCCCAAGGGAAAACTGTATTCGATCTCAAGGCCAGAGAGAGCGGCAATGGACGACTACATTTCCGCTTCTCTCAAATCAGGGATTATCCGTCCTTCATCTTCCCCAGCTGGAGCGGGGTTTTTCTTCGTAGGAAAAAAGGACAGTTCTCTGAGACCTTGCATAGACTACAGCCCTCTTAATGACATTACGGTGAAAAACCGCTATCCTCTGCCACTCATGTCCTCTGCTTTCGAGCTACTTCAGACTGCCAAGATTTTTACCAAGCTGGACTTAAGAAATGCATATCACTTGGTTAGAATAAGGGAAGGGGATGAGTGGAAAACAGGATTTAATACTCAGAGCGGTCACTATGAATACCTTGTGATGCCTTTTGGACTGTGTAATGCACCGGCTGTGTTTCAGGGTTTTGTGAATGAGGTTTTGCGGGAATTTTTGAATGTTTCTGTGTTTGTGTACCTTGATGACATTTTGATTTTCTCACCAGACTCTAAGTCTCATGTTCACCATGTCCGTCAGGTTCTACAGAAACTACTCGAAAATCAATTATATGTCAAGGCAGAGAAGTGTGAGTTTCACGTAGAAAAGGTGGCCTTTCTAGGATATATAATCTCACCAAACCAGATGCAGATGGAACCTGCTAAAGTCAGTGCAGTTTCCAAGTGGCCAACACCAGACTCCAGGAAGAAGGTTCAGCAGTTCTTAGGGTTTGCAAACTTCTACAGAAAGTTTATAAGAAACTTCAGTTCTGTAGCTGCTCCTCTGCATGTTCTGACTTCTTCCAAAGTTCCCTTCAAGTGGACTCCCCAGGCTGACTGCGCTTTCCAGCTCCTCAGGGAGAGGTTCACCACAGCGCCGATTCTCACCATTCCGGATCCCCAGCGCCAGTTTGTGGTCGAGGTCGATGCTTCCAATGAGGGAATTGGAGGCATTTTGTCCCAAACATCCTTGAAGGACAACAGGATACACCCATGTGCCTTCCTGTCGCGGAAGCTGACGGCGGCAGAGAAGAACTACGATGTGGGAAATAAGGAACTGTTAGCTGTAAAAGCTGCTCTGGAGGAATGGAGACACTGGTTGGAGGGGGCAGAACAGCCGTTCTTAGTTTGGACAGACCATAAAAACCTGGAGTATATCAGAAAGGCTAAACGCCTCAACTCTCGGCAGGCCAGGTGGACTCTATTTTTCAGTAGGTTCAACTTCACTCTCTCTTTCCGTCCCGGATCTCAGAATCAGAAGCCTGATGCCTTGTCTCGCCTTTTCGATCCAGAACCTTTTTCGGTAGAGCCCAAGACCATCCTTCCATTAAACCGTATGGTCGGAGCCTTTTCCTGGCAACTAGAATTGGACGTTAAACAGGCTAACGCATTAAACCCAGCACCTAGCAAATATCCAAACCACCTGCTCTTTGTTCCTGTGTCTCTCCACTCTAAGGTCATCCACTGGGCCCACACGTCGGTGATCTCGTGCCACACTGGAGTTAAAAGGACTATGTACAGGATTAAGCAGCGTTTCTGGTGGCCAGCCATGAAGAAGGATGTGCAGGAGTACGTAGCGGCTTGTCCGGTGTGTGCCTGCAATAAGACCTCGTCCCAGGTCAAGATGGGTTTGCTCCAACCACTGCCGATTCCTCAACGTCCCTGGTCACATATATCTATGGACTTTGTGACAGGTCTTCCCTCGTCCAGAGGCAAAACTACGGTTCTGACAGTGGTGGACCGGTTCTCCAAGATGGTTCATTTCATTCCTCTAACCAAGATCCCCTCTGCCAAGAGTACCGCAGAGGTCATGATGAACCAGATATTCAGGATCCACGGATTTCCAAATGACATTGTTTCCGACAGAGGTCCACAATTCATTTCAGCTTTCTGGAAGGAGTTTTGCAGACTCATAGGCGCTACTGTCAGCTTGTCTTCAGGTTACCACCCTCAATCAAATGGACAGTCGGAGCGTCTGAATCAAGAACTGGAGACTACACTACGCTGTCTCGTTTTCCAGAACCAGACCAACTGGAGCGACCACCTCACTTGGGTGGAGTTTGCCCACAATACTCTTCCCACGGCGGCCACAGGTCTCTCGCCTTTCCATTGTGCCAATGGTTATCAACCGCCGCTGTTCTCAACCGACGAAGGGGAAGTTAAGGTACCATCAGCTCACGCCTTGATTAGATGCTGTCGCCGAGTTTGGGCTGGAGCTCGCCAATCTCTGCTACGAAGTTCGGCTCGGATGAAGGATGTAGCAGACACCCACCGCAGGGCCGCTCCCATCTACAAACCGGGTCAAAAGGTGTGGCTTTCCACCAAGGACCTACCACTTCAGGTGGCTTCCAAGAAGTTGACTCCAAGGTTTGTGGGGCCTTTTCCGGTGTCAAGAGTCATCAATCCGGTATCTGTGCGCCTAAGACTTCCCAGACCCATGGGGGTACACCCTACATTCCACATCAGCAAGATAAAGCCAGTTCATGAGAGCACGCTGATTCCCGCCTCCAAGCCCCCTCCACCACCCCAGTTCTTCGAAGGTGGCCTAACGTACAAGGTCCGCAAGTTGCTGGAAGTCCGCAATAGGGGTCGAGGAAAACAATTCCTGGTGGATTGGGTGGGTTATGGTCTCGAGGCAAGATGCTGGGTTCCTGCGAGGTTTATTGTGGATAAAACCCTGATTCAGGATTTTTATGATCGGCCTGGGCCGTCAGGAGTCGGCCCTAGAGGGGGGGGTACTGTTGTGCACCGTCAAAAGTGTTAGTAATCATGTTTCATGTTTATGTGTTATTATTGCTCACTTCCTGTTTTGTTTGTTTCACGTCTCATTTCAGGTCCCTTGACTCACTTCCCTCATATGTTCTCCCGCCCTCATCAGTATCAGCCCCGCCCCTGATTGTGTTCACCTGTGTCTTGTTGTTGAGTGTTTAAAGTCCCCAGTCTCCCAGCGTTCAGTGTCAGTTCGTCTTGTCCTGTCCTCATGCCAGAACTCTGCCCATCACGGTTGCTCTTTTGGTTATCTGCCTTATTCATGCTCCTAAAAACTTATTGTAAGTTTGTTCCTCACGTTGTGAGTGATTTTTTGTTGTGCCTCTGTGAAGCCTATTTTTGTTCGACTCGTTAAGAGTGCCGTTATCTGTTTTGAATATCCTTTTTGGCAAATAAAGTATATTTCTTGTACTTTATCTCTGGCTCCTGGGTCGTGCATTTGAGTCCTTTTTCCCTTGTGTATCCAAGTTCCTAACAGGGGGAGATCTTGACCCAAAAAGCTAAGCTCCCTCAATGCCTTTGCGAAATGAGTTGAGCAACATAGCACCACATTTAAGTCTCCCTGACTTGTTTGTAAAGCGTTCTTTAAGGCCTGAATTGAGTCTTCTGTTGTGTAACGGAAAATTCCATTTCCCAAAGCAGTCAAAAGCTCATAGTTTAGTTGATTTTGGTAAAGTATTTGAGCTTTAGCTTTGCAAAAAACCTCCTCATATTGGTTTTGAAGATATTGTTGGGTGTTTGATATCTGCTGATAGTTCCAGGTTTAAATGGTACATGCAAAACCACCGGTATTTGTGGGTCATCACCTCCTCGAGTGACGACCATATTGCCTTCTGACTAGGGGTGTAACGGTTCACAAACATTTCGGTTCGGTACGTACCTCGGTTTTTAGGTCACGGTTCGGTTCGGTACGTTTTCGGTACAGCAGAAAAAATTATCACAAAACACAACATATTTTCTTTTAATTATTATTAAACTGTGAATAATGTATTCACTCAAATAAATACAAAATATAATAAAATAAACATTAAGGTGCAGCATGTCGATGAACTGAAATAATCTGTATTTGAACTGTACTAGTACCTAAGCAGCCAGTTTGACATTAGGACTTGCTTGTCATTGTATTTTCATGTTGTTTTAAAGAAAGATGAACTTGTCCACATTGCTTGCTGAAAGGGCAGATCTGCTGGCACTAACAATGTCTCCTGCTGTGGAGAACACCCTCTCTAGGGACAGAGGTAGTAGCAGACACAGCCAGGTAGCGCTTTGCTAACATGGCAACATAAGGATACTTGGCGTTTGTAATAGCTTTGGCTCGGTCTGATCTTTTTGCGAGTGGTGGAGGCTTAAATGCTAGCGGGAGTTGGGTTTGCGCTTCAGTCTTTTGGTACCGGTAATATTCACGTTCGGGTGATGCCTTTTCAAATGAGTGTGCAAGTTTGATGTATTGCCAGCCGCGTAACCAATTTTAGTTGAACAATGCCGACAAACAGCTTTGGTTCGGTCCACCTGTCTTTGTCCGTCATCCTTGTACGTAACTGCGAAACCAAAATGTTCCCAAACCGGAGACTTCAATGATGCTGGAGGATTTTCGAGCTCAACTTTATCTGCGTTCGCCATTTCGACAGTTCCTCAAATTACTGACTAAATTTGAACGCATCCCTTTGACCAGCTCTCATAGTATGCCTCTCGTCCAATGAAATGACTTGCTCGCTCTATGGCGCGTTGAACCCAATGTGAGCAAATTACTCTGAATGCTGCGAGGCTGCACCTGAGATTACTTCCAAGAAGTTGTTCACGTTCTCAATTGTTTACGTTTAACGTTATATTCGTTCGGTACACACGTGTACCGAACCGAAGGGCCCGTACCGAATAATTTCGGTACGTGTACCGTTACACCCCTAGTGAATACGGATCATGTCTGGCTTGGTGGTGTCATAAAATATTTGTTTTGAATTTTACACTCAAATGAATTTTATGTCATCACCTGTCCTGCAACATAAACCAGCATCATATCCAGAAGGGTATTCTCATGTATCCACAATTTGGTCAGTGTTCAGCTCCACAGAATATTTACAACGCCGGAGTCCTAGCTTTGCATTGTCAGTTCTGCAAAACAAAGCTTTTCAGTGTTAGCCATGGTGTAATCAAATGTATTGGGGCATCACTTAATTATGCAATTGTTTGTAAAGATGCCCTATTAAGGGGTTTTCCCTTCCCTGTAGTGTTATATACGTTTAGGTGCATGTAATTGCCTGAAAGGCCTCCATTGGACTTTATTAACTTCTGTAACATAGTTACATCACTAGGTAACACTCGCGTTTATTTTGGCTAGCTCTCCAAAACGTTTTACTTGATAGGCTAAGGTGCAGGACATCTCTACGCTGTTTACTAATCAAAACAGAGCCGGCCAGCTAACCAATGAGAGCAGACTGGGCTCTGGTTTCAGACAGAGGCAGTATGAGAAAAATAAGGACCTTATTGGACATCAAAGCATGGAGACATGTCACAGTGGAGGCATACATACAAAAATGAATCTGAACATGTCCTCTTTTAATGAATGCCTTTTTGCCAATATGGCCTGATGTAACTATGGTTATGCATGGGTTGCACTCCAATCTGTTTTCAGACAGTTGATGAAAGTGGTTTGACCTGGAACTAACCAAGCTTAAATGATTGCCTATAAAAACAACATTAAATAATCAGTTGCATTAATTTCTTATGGCTCTATCTGCAGCTTCATTTCTTATGATTACACTTTTCCACAGGCCAACAACAG
Source organism: Pogonophryne albipinna (assembly GCA_028583405.1). Classification (NCBI taxonomy): domain Eukaryota; kingdom Metazoa; phylum Chordata; class Actinopteri; order Perciformes; family Artedidraconidae; genus Pogonophryne; species Pogonophryne albipinna. The sequence goes on from JAPTMU010000582.1 coordinate 9,050, forward strand.
CTTCAAAAAAACTATTTCACTCAAAGAAAAAAGTCGCAAGAAAAAAAGTGCAAGAGGAAACATCCATGTAAACTAATATAAGCTAGTTCAGATACTTGGCATCTCATCTCGGGTGCAAGTTCATCAATGTTTGGGCTCAGGCTCTGAGCGGAGGAGACCCTCAGGATGGAGTGATGGTGTGCGTGCAATATACCGGAGGGCCAGATCTACCAGTAATTAGAAATGATGCTGCGGGCCGAAATTAAACCATGGGCCTGATTTGGCCCCCGGGCCTTGAGTTTGACATGTGTGCTCTAGGGCAGTGGTTCTCAACTGCTCAGGCCTCGGGACCCACTTTTTACTTCGTCAATAAATCACGACCCAACATTTTGAACCACTCAAATCGTGCTGTAATATATACGCTTTTCATCATACAATATTAATGAAAGTGAAGTACAGTGCATATATCCCTTCACAGAACTAAAGTATGCTTTTAAAAAAGGTTTAATGAGATGATGGAATCAAAGCTGAACTGTAAAACATAAAAAGGCACACTTGACTTGGATCCAATCCAGCAATTCACCATACGTGAAAATGTGGCATCCTGAAAACCCAACCCCAGCAGGGGGTCTGGGGGGATAGATTTTTAGAAGTGTCCTGCTGCATATTGCAGGTCTCCACTTCCTTGTTCACAGAAAAGCCTCTCTCCACAGAGGCTGACCATGGGACAAGATGAGCAGCTTTTGGCAAAAAGCCCAGAGCTCAGGATAGGTCTTGCCGAGGAAATCACGCTAGAAGATGTCTAGCCTCTTTTGCATGGGCTGAAAGGAGAGAAACTCCTCACTTCTGCTCTCAAGGGACAGGAAGGCCTCAAAGAGATGAAAGAGAAAAGTGGAGAATAATATATTGATAAATCATTACATTATATCAACAATCAGACCTATTCTGGTCATAATGGTGAACAAAACTGAAACTGTATCTGGTTACAATAGTGTACAATTTGTCAAAACCTATTCCAGAACTTTTCCTACCAGCAGAAACACCTCCTGTCAGCTGTTTGTCCTGCAGAAACCTCTGAACAAGACATTTGATCTGTCTGGGTCTCTGCACGTGACAGAGGGGTCCAGACATGCCATCTGCCTAACTGTTGGGTATTTGACTATCCCTGCATGCAGTCCCTCCTAAACTCAAGGACCGTGAGCTCTACACCTTTGGTGCTCTCGAGAGGGGGGTGATAATAAGCCAATAATAAGCTGTAAATAGTACATAGAACAAAATTACACTTGCTGCTTGCATCCTGACCATCATTTGTAAAATGATCTTCTCATATTACCACACTTACTTGAGGATTGACTCAGCACCTAAGCCGATGTCAATGTCCTGTGGATGGAGCCGGTTGTTCTTGTCTGCAACATCTAGTCTGGTCAGCTGCAGTGTTGTGATGTCCTGAAGGAGCTCTCTCTTATTAAGACGTCTTAGTAGACTCTGTCAACAGATAAACTAAAAAATAAATGCAAGTCCCCTGAATCCACATTTATCATACAGTGACAAGTGTGTCTCTTACAGCAGCGGTGCGCCGCCGTCATATTTTTACCACCGCTGCTAAACAGAATCCCTCTTCTCATTCTACAAAGGACATCTACATTGCTCATTTAAGAAACGTATAAACAGTGTTGCCAACTTGGCGACCTTCTCGTTAAATTTGGCGGCTTTCCAAACCCTCCGACTAACGACTAATCTAACGATTTATAATGGTGTTATTAGGGACTTTTCTGGTGTTTGGAGACTCACGTATTGTTCTGCAGTTAACGAGCCGCGGGTGCTGCCGTGAGCCCCGCCTCCCTCCCATAGTACTCACAGGCGCTCAGACTCACAGTTGCCTGGCCGCAGCAGAGCAGAGAGGAGACAACCACACTCTCCCGCGTCGAGACTGCAAATTAATTGCGCATGCGCCAACTGCCAAGCCGTCCTGGTTTTGAGCGGGATTTAAATGTAAAATGTAAATGTTTCTTCACTCACTGTCACACTATAATAAATAACTGCCTTTGCTTTGACTCACACAGCCTCAATCACCTCGTCCACTGTGTGTGTGCATCTCTGTGACAAGCTAAACGTCATGGCACAGCTAAATTGTATTCTCAAAAATACAGAAAGGAGTGGGAATCAAACCCTGAGTATAAAGGATGGTTGAAGCCATACGGGCATACTGCCTTTATTGTGAGGGGGATTTCTATGCCAAACTGTCTGACATCAAGAAGCATGTTAAAACCCCAAAACATACTCAAAAGGCAAAGCCTTATGACAGTGCCACTCAAAACAATTGACTCTGCAAAAAAGGCTGAAGCCATCATGGCATTAGCTATGGCTGAACACTGTTCAATGCTGGCATGTGATCACATTGGGGAGGCATGTAAAGCTGCTTTCTCGGACTCCACTGCTGCTAAGCACTTCAAAATGCATCGGCCAAAGTGCACCGAGATGATAAATGGTGTTCTAGCACCATACTTCCTGAAAAAGTTGGTCGCAGATGTGGGTGACCAGCGTTTCAGCCTCCTCCGTGATGAGTCCACTGATGTCAGTGTTTCTAAGTACCTGGGGGTTGTGATAAGGTACTTTAGTAACACCAAACAAACAATTGTCTCTTTCTGGGGCTATATCTGATCTATAGCCCAAGCTCTTGTGGCTTTCCTGGAGAAGTGTTGTCTCAAAAAAGAGAAACTCCTGGGGATAGGGACTGACAATGCCTCAGTTATGACGGGGAATAAGAATACGGTTCATAAAGTGCTGAAGGAGGAGTATGGCATCAAAGATCTGGTTCTTATTCGCTGTGTGTGTCACTCTCTGCAACTTGCTGTAACTCATGCTTCCAATGACACCCTCCCCCGTAGTGTGGAGTACTTGGTACGGGAGACCTATAACTGGTTTTCAGTGTCTCCAAAGCGCTGAAAACGCAGCGCTATAAGGCCATATATGAGACCATCAACTGTGGGGAGCAGCCCATACAAATAACCAAGGTGTTTGCGACATGTTGGCTCTCCATTGAACCAGCGGCTACACGCATTTTGTGCCAGTGGGAGGCGCTTCAACTACATTTAGCAGTCACCAAGTGAACACTGTTACATGGCTGAGGTTTTACACTCCACGTACAGTGATCCTCAGAACATTTTGTCCCTCACTTTTTTGAAGTCGGTGAGGTGCAGTTGGCCATCAAGGCTTTTGAGGGAGAGCAGGTGGATCCTTTGAAGCTACTTGACAGCTTGGTTAGCCTGATCAAGTCTGTGAGTAGCAGGGTGCTGAATCCACTTGCCAATATTGATGTTCTCAAAGAGCCAATTGATGGATACATCAGTCCCTCACCGTACTTTGGTTACCTTTTTGAGTCCAAGGCAGCTGAGTTCCTTCTTGCGCCTGAGGAGAAGAACCAGGTCCGAAAGCGGTGTGTAGCTTTCACCATCTCCCTCACTCACGAGTTGAGGTTGAGACTGCCGGACAATATTGAGGCATTGCAGGACATGTCTGTTTTCAATGTAGAGAAAACTCTAAACCAGTAAGAGCCTGGGAGAAATCGAAAAAATAGCCAAGCTCCTTGGCTACTCTCCTGCAGTGGCGTTCCATCCATCTGAGAAAGTGGAATGAAACAAAGAACACAGTGGGCTTCTGGTTTGAGGTTTGGAATTCAGGGATGCAGCTGATAACAATCAATTTCACGAACTTACAATGGCTGCTGTGTCTCTGCTGTCCTTGCCACACTCGAATGCTGAAGTCGAGAGACTATTCAGCCAGATGAGTGTGGTAAAAAGCAAACTCAGAAAGTGGATGTCCTTGCAGACCCTGAACTCCATCCTTTATGTCCGATATGGTCTGCAGCTGTCTGGTGATGCTTGCTACGAGCACAAGCTGCCTGATGAGGTTTTGCAGCTCTTTGGCACATCAGCTGCTTACTCATTTAAGTCAGCTCCCTCAGTTGCTGAACCTGCCATAGAAAGCCTTGACCAAAATGATGACATGCTCTTTCTGTGAGCCAGTACAGTGTGAGTGGCGGGGGGTCTGAAAAAAACCAACAACAAATGTTCAAGTTTTAGTGTGTTGTCGGCTCCTAAGTGGAGCATATGGTTAGAAAGTAAACCACACTTAAGAAAACCCACACAAAAAAAACTATAAAAGGAAAAAAACATAAGTAACTCTCAAAAAGGGTATTGAAGGTCCTGGCAAGAGTCATGTAGTACTGCAGTTTGGCCAAGATGAGCGGATCCTTCAGGCTGCTGCGATGGTGTCGAAGGATGCTGTTCCAGGGTTTGGGAGTTTCTTGGTTCTCACTGCATCCATGTACTGGAGCAGAGATGGCCAGACCGCAAGAGCCCTCTCACCACAGGCAGATTTTCAACCCAGTGGTGGCCACAGAACGACAAAGGGAAGACTGTAATCTTCCCTCCTTGCTGGCACATTGTGGAACAATGTGTGCATTGCCCTCAGCAGCTTGTCCAGCTGCCACATGGTGAAGCCACATTTGAAAGCATTGTGTGGAGTCCACAGCTCCCCACGACAAAAAGCTGAGCACCACCATACTGTTCCGCATGCTCTCGCTGGAGAAGTTCGAAGAACTTCCAATTTACATCGGGCCCATCCATTGAGATAGACACCAGGCTCCTCAGTTCAAGTTGGTCTACACCAGGGGTCGGCAACCCCTGGCACGCGGCACCGTAACCAGTGGCACACTAGGAATAAGTGGAATAAGTGTGCAAAATATTTAAATTGTATTTTCGGATCTTGAACGAGACCGCCGCCAGAGCGCGTCTCCCCGTTACCTGCAGAAGGAAGCCATGCACGCAACGCAGCCCCGCTCTCTTTATCTCCAGGCGACTTTCTGCCGCTTTCCTCCGTGGTGCTGATCGTTTCACCACGGAGGAAAGCACTTCACTAATTGCAGTACCCATAAGGAGCTGTTCAAATGCCGCAGTTTTTGCGTGGCTGTGTCTTTAGTTGAAAGCCCGGTGGCGATCTGCTCATCTCTCATCTAAATAATATGCTACAAAAAGCGCTATAGAAATATAATTTATTATAATTATTACAAAGGGGCGGACTGGGCCATCTGTTGAACTTTCCTGTCGGCTCCCAGACCGTAGTCGAGGAGGGCAGAAGCAACAAGCTTCAGGTTCAATAACCCACTCAAGCTTAAATGACTGGAGAGAGGCGAGCTCTTCTTGGGAGGCCGTTGCATTTATTTAGCTGTTCTTCTGTTTCACAAAATACATCACAGACCTCTGTTTTTCTGCTTCCTCGTTCACTTCCAGAAACATACACACGTTCTCTCCATAGGTTCCCTCACTGTCGCTCTACCATCCACAAACACACACACACACACACACACACACACACGCACGCACGCACGCACACACACACACACACACACACACACACACACACACACACACACACACACACACACACACACACACACACACACACACACACACACACACACACACACACACACACACACACACACACACACACACCTCTCTCTCTCTCTTAAAGGGACAGCGATCTCATCTCACTCTGCATGACCCTAATATCATAGTGTGTTCTGGAGAATGTTAGAAATTAAAATCAATGTTTTGATAGCATAATGTACCTTAAAACATACCGTCAGTTTAAAAGCTGTTTTATACTGAAAAACCAGAAGTTCCTGTGCACAACCAGTTGTTAAGCTTTTATTCTGAAAATCCTTCATCTCCGGTTAGCATTTAGCATGAGGCTAATATACCATTTACTATAGAGGTGAATTTAGCAGCGATATGATATGATGTTGCACACTGAAACCTACTGATTTCAACACTACAACTATAGACGTCGAGATATTATTATTGTTGAATATTAAATGAAGGTACAGTTTATTTGAGTACGTTATTGTTTACAGATGTGGTAGCATGTGACAACATCCGGAACGACCGGAAACCAAACTGCCGTGAAGTATTTCCTGTATTTTTTGGAGTATTGATTACAGCGTTCAGAATGTGTTAAGTGAAAAGTCATGAAAGAGTTAAGGAAGAGAAAAGGCGTGTTTAGATATATATTGAATGTACAATGTCTGAATCCTCTGATATACGAAACAACGGACATTAAAACGTTGGAGAGCCGGCCCGCAGGGAGGAGCCAGCAGAGGATATATAAACAGCGGGACCTGAGGGGTTCGGCCTCTTTCTTCACCTGCCAGAGCCAGAGACACAGCTGGTTTTCTGTCCAACAATATTCTGTTTGTAACATAACCGCGCCTTTATTTTTAATTAAAGTACCAATTTGAAACAATCTCAGAGACTCCATTTAGTCTCCTTTTAAGCTTCTCTCCTGGACGCGAGAATAACCAACAGAGATAACAAGAATCACAGAACGGACGATCGTCTTTATTATTATGCCGTTCAAACCAATTATTTAAATGTGTTTGTTAAATTCGGCATCATGTAAGTTGCTCTGACAGGTCCACACACTGCTTCCGCGCAGCGAGGCTCCCCCGCCTTCCTGTTGATAATTCTCGATCGTTGGCACACGGATAACAATTTTTTTTTTAATGGCATTTCATATCAAAAAGGTTGCCGACCCCTGGTCTACACACTCCTGATAAATAAAAATGAACCACTTAATCATATCTCAGTATGTTCGGCTATACAAATAAACTTGAACCTTTACACTTGTTTGAATTAAGTTGTGCGAGTTTATTGTTATGTATGCTATTGTATCTAGTATTGTGTTGATAAGCAATGGAAATAGTAGGCTAACTGGTCTGGGGGAAGCTCGCGAGTGTGTGTGTGTGTGTGTGTGTGTGTGTGTGTGTGTGTGTGTGTGTGTATACGTGTGTGTGATTGTGTAAATTTGCGTTTGTGTGTATTGTCTTTGTTTCCCGGGGAAAACCCTCACGAGAAACACCGGCTGTTGTTATGCCTGCTGTGACGTCAAGTTACTCCGTTCTCCGCTTGTAATTATGCCGAAGCTTCAAAGTTGTATTTATCATCTGAATTTGCCGAAACAAGTTTAATATTCTGAAAGACTTTGTTTATTTGAAATCAGATGAAAACAAACTGTAACGGACCCTGCCGTGTTATCTATGATCACTATACGCCTTACATTCATAATGTCAGCGGAGGGAGGGGGGGCGGCGCTGAGGAACAGCAGAGTGTGAGGGAGAGCTGTCTTCTTCCCTTTACAAGCTTCAAACATTTATTCATCGTGTGATTTTGGAAATAAAAGTTTCATATTCTGAAAGCCAAGACTTTGTTTATTTAAAATCAAACAAAACACCTGAACCCCACGTTTATTTTGAAATGAGCCGTTGAGACTTCCGACTGATTTCGATAGAGCGGGTCACATATTAAGGCAACCGGAATGTAACAATTTGAGTAATGTTTTCTACTTTGATGAACTGATAAGTATCACATTTATAAAGCGAAAACAGGAACATATTCACACTACTTCCGGTTTTACGCTAGTGAATTTCGTCATTTCCGGTTAGCATTAGCATGTGGCGAAATGCTACATTTTCAAACCGTGAATTGAAGGTGAAATGACATGTGATGTTGTACACTGAGCACACTGGGATTAGCACTCATTTATTGACGCTGAATAACGTTTATTAGGGAATGTTTAAATAACCACAGACACCAGAATGATGTAATTTAGCTGATTTGTCACTTAAGTTAATTTGAACGTAGTTACCTTTTTTACACACTCATTCCCTACTTAAAACATCTTCAAAAACAAACGTGTTCCTAGTATGTAATTGACAGTGCAGTTTAGTTGTATGGGAAAAAAATGTTTAGGAGACTGGGCTGCACACTGAAGTGAAATATTTGTATGTATTCATGTTAGCAAACTATGAATAAGCTTAAATGGGAAATAAACTGTGTAAAACTGGGAGCTGGATTCAGGGCCTGTTGACATGTGTTTTTGAGAACAAAGGAAGATGGGGGGAAGGGAAGAGCATGTCTTGGTTGGCATCCATCTTAGATCTAGAGATAATGGCTGACCTACAGTGATTGGGGAGACCTAAGATCTGAGGTGTTTGTGATATTTGGGCGGCCAATCAAGGAGGTCCACAAGGGAGGATCGATACCTCCTCCCATCCCATTGTAAAGACAAGTATAAAACACAGACACACGAAGGGTTCAGCCTCTTTGCTGGCTGGCTGGCTCAAGTGATCATCAGGTAAATTCGGGATCCCAAAGATAACTGTATTGAATTTGTACTGTATTGATTGTATTGCATTGTCATATTACCATTAAAGTGGATTATTGTTTAACGGTTACTTGGTAGCTCTGGATTCCTTCCTGTATTTTAACCAGCTTGATAGGGACGCGCGGAGGTTTGAAAAGCGGACCAGTTATCCCTTTTAATCTCCATCAATTTGGTGAACCCCGACGTGCCTGATTCGAACTAAGCTGAGGAAGAATCCAGACGACCGGAATGGGTCGGGAACAAACGCTTTCAAACATCTCAGACAATCAGCTGGGCCCTGACAAATAAGGTATTGCAGACACCTGGTATGAAAATCAAACTGTCTGTTATTGGATACACTAAAATGTTAGGATTGTCTGTAGGCGTTTCACAGTGTTTTTAAAGTTTAAATGGAATATACAATGCATATTTTACTATGTTAGGAAAGTTATATACAAAACGTAAACGTTGATCGCCAGGTAGACGGAAAGTCCTGCGTAACGTAAATAGAGCAGTTTGGCGTGGATCTACAGGTAGTTTAGTCCTGAGTGGCGTGGAAACGGTGCAGTTTGTGGGTTGCGAGGTTTCATTCCTGCACGACAAGACCTGGAAACTCGATATTTTAGATCGGGTCGCCGTTTAAAACTGGGGTTAAATAACGGATCAAGGTTGAAAAGCTAAAAACCAGAGGTCTGTTATATGTTAAATCGAGGGAGAGAACGCGAACCTCACCAAAAGTGTGACGGGACCGGCTCTTGTTTCCCTTTGACTGTAAACTTAATTTGAAAAGCTAACGTGTGATGAAGGTTAAATAAACGTCACATTATAAAAGCTGGACAAACTGTACGAGGAATAAATCTGTGTGATTTTTACCTAAAATACCTGTGTGAGCAATTGTCTGCAGAGCTCAAAAATGCACTCAGAAGAGTGAAGCTCATTTGTGGTGTGCTGCTGCCATCTAGTGGCTGAAAGGGGGTAACACCCCTTTGACATTTGTATATGGTTTAGCTTCAAACTTGGAGTTTAATCATTACATTGCTGGCCGGTATTGAAGACGGGAAGCACGTTAATAGTAACAACGACAATAGCCCAGTATATTAATACAAGTGAACACACAGTAATTAAGTCAGATAAATAAAAGCGAAGTGAATATGGAACGTCAGAATGGTAAAGACGATTCTGAAATTCCAGGGAGTTACCGGGAGCAATGGGAACAGATTAAGACATTGATTTTAGGTGGAATCAAACAGGGGGCTAGAGAAAAGGCTTGTACTGATCTCCGATTCCTACACGATAAAATAATAAGGACATGAGGTGTTACATTTTTATTGAAGCCAGACTACAAGTCGTATGGTTTAGTTTTTATTGGACTCAGTCTACAAACAGTGTGGTTTATATCTGCACATGTGTTGAGTGATCCCCTTCCCTTCCCCCACTCACATGAGGCCAGTGCTATGCTGCTAAGCTGGTTGGCCAGAAAGTTGGCATACAAGATGGTGAAATAGTTCGAGTAAAGATGTACACGAACGAGGAGAGTAGATTAAGTTGTTTTGTTTTTCATGCTTTTCACCAAGGCTCATTTGAATTGTTATTATTTTAATGTAGTGTTGTTTTGAGTTATATTTCTGAAACTATAATGTTCCCACACGCATGTGGTTTCTTTGTCACGGTTCATTTTAAAGTCAGCCACCTTATGGCTAGATCTCATCTCTGAGAGTCCACTGTGTTAATGTTGAGAGCTCCTTTTGTTCTTCAGGCCACATGGGGTCAAGAGTCATTCTGTTAGAACACAATCTGGTGTAAGACAAATCATTGTGCTTTTGTCACATTTTGAATTACATAAGATTTCATTTTGCTAAATCAATTTATCAATAAATGTTGTAGTTGGAGTTTGGTGTTTGCTAACACGAAATAGGCCTACACTTGGGTCAAATTACATTACTGTGATCTGATTAGTGTGCTCTGCAATTTTACAATTGTTGCTAGATAGCAGTGGGATTTTTGAATGCGGAGGGGTTCTTTCATAGTGTGTGGAATATGCGATGCTGGAAACATGTGGGTGTTGAGAAACTTAGTTTGGGTAAATATGTCACAATGGATGAAACGATTATTAGAGGGAGTTTATGTAATATCATGAGTAGACATTAATTGTGTTGTTTGGATGGCATTTAACTACTAAGACAGATAGTATGATTAGAAAGAGACGGGGTGGAAAGGGTTGGATTTATTTAACCTCAGTGTGCTAGAATTTCTATAGGTAATGCGTCCCGAGACCTGGACTCTCTCTCTCTGCATGTCAGACGGCTAAGACCCCGATCTGCTTGAGCAATCAAAGGCCTAACCCAACAGGAGACTCCTCCTTCTCAATAGACCAGACAGATGGCTGCCTCAAAGAGTGACAGCTGATGGACAAAGGGGGAGGAGTCAGAATCAGGGGAGTTGGCCGAGAATGTGAGGTGGCCAGGGATCACGGCTTGAGATAAACCAGAGGAGAGGAGAAGGGAATCAACGGGAATGAGTGAGTTTACACATAAACACACTTATAAGCGCACATTTAGAGAACTTGAATTGACTTGATAAATAAGTGAAGATAAAAAGTTGTATTAACCATGAATTAATCAATTGGTAAATTAAAAATAGCAGTAAAAAGGTAACTATTAAAGTAAAATGAGAATCATCCTAAAACACACTGAGGGAGAAGGGAGATACATGACAGAATATAACCATATTCTTCAATCTTTTCATCATGTTAACAAATTATTCTCTAAGAGATTTTTATTCACGTGTGAATAAAGTAGTGATCTCATTTGTTACAATATTGATCACCATTAAAGGGATAGTTTTAGGAACCACTCTAAGACAAATCTTTATTTGAATGGATAATGTTAAAGGGAGAGCTAGTGCCAAGCCAGATATAGTATTCCAATCTAAAGTATTGATTTCACCATTGTGCCATAGTTATTACCATAGGAGGGCTTTAAGATGGAAATATGAAATGACTTCTGTTTTTAAATCCTTGATAAAGGAGGGAGTAATTGTTGCATGGTCGGACACCCGATGTTCCACACACTGCTAAAGAGTTTAACATTGTTTTTTAGGTGGACCAGAATTGAAGATGAGCTATGAAATGCATAGCAGAGCTACACAGATCCTAGTAATGGTTTGACACAAGATAATAGTGATGTACACAAGTTTCTGAAATAGATCTATTAGACATTTTAACACTAATTAGGTGTAAATGAATTACAGTAGTAGTACTATAAGGAAGTGACATTTTTGGCGAACACTTTTCAGGGAATGTGGGGAACAGCTGTTCCGATGAAAAGTTAGAGATATCTGGAAAATTATAGTTGTGGTCGTGAATTGATTGATGATGGCGCTCCATACATGACAGATTTTTGTAGACAAAGGATACTGGCCTATGCTGAAATATCAAAGTCTCTGCAGAGCACGACACATGGCCAAAAAGACTGAGACCAACTGACCTCTGACCCTGACCGACAGTGTAACTTGAGAAGGCACTGTCAATGACTGACTCTGGGGTGACTCTGTCCAGACCAAGACTTTACAACCTGACAGACGGTGTGAGTGTGAATGAATGCCGGCATGTGATCAGTGTAACTGCATGGTTCTAAAACAATAACTAACCAAGCATGTTTTTGGACTAACATATTATTACCCATTTCTAGTCCACTTGATGATATTTTACTCCCACAGGAGGTGGCAGTTTGCAGAATGTGAAACTCAAACTAAAACATGAAGATTCTGTTTCTTTTAGGACTGAAGGATGGAGAGAAACACTTCATCTCACTGAAGTGTTTACTGTGGAAATGATGGATGTACATTTGGGAAAATGTTTGGTATTTTCTTATAATCCATGGTTACACATGAGGTTCATGTGTAAAAAGGGGGAGTGTAAACTTCACAATGTACATTTTTCATTTAGGGACTGAAAGGAACCTGCTGCCCCAACTCGGATGTTCAATCTGACCATTGATTGACAGTTTTAGAGTGGACCTGCTCCATATCTGGGGATAAGATACTGTTTGATGAATGTTGACATGTCTCTAATATTGATTGAGTTATAACAGGTAACACAGATGCAGAATCAGTGGCCAAGGGGCTACTGTAAGTTGACCGGTGAGTAATGTTTCAACAGGTATTAAAGTAACTGAGGTTTGAAATGTAGAAAGAACATATTACAGTTAAAGCTAAAACATAGTAATGTAATGAGACATAATTTAATTTAGACAGCATCATGTAACTAGCCTGGTAAAGAAGTAAAAGCCATAGACTTTATTGTTTAGGTCATTATGGGGATATACATTTCATCTAAATTCATAATAGAAAGACATTTGATGACAGTTTGTTGGAATTCTGTATTCATTTTTCAGCTTGATAATATCTCAGCACTGACCGGTAGAAGCAGTATCACCAGGAAATCATTCACTTTGTCAGTATCATGATTTTGGTTGTTTTTGAATCCATAACATTAGTGTGTTTCTTTACCAGAAACATTAGCAGTTCATATTATATTTAGATTTTAAATAGGATCTCAGGGATTTCATTTAAAAATAAACACAGATGCTTGTCAGAAATTCAGAGCTATTGAAATATGTTATTTAGTTCACCTAGAGTTGTGGGGGTTTTATTTTTAGTATTTTTATCCAAGTATTGAGATTCTGAAGCTGCACTGGCAGATAGGAGGTCTACAATTAATTTAGAAAACCTGTTCACAGACGTCTGTTGTTTTAAGACACTCCACCAACAGGCTCCAAGCGGCCTACGCAGTGGTGGGTCAAACAGCGGAGGGCCCCGGAGCCCTGAGCGTAGGCTTGAGGGATTTGTATCAGATTTCTCCACACAGGTTGGTGATGCCAAAGGGGGACCCAGGAGGCCGACACAGCGGAGTTCGTCTGGCTGAAGGTCATCAGGACAAAGTGGCTCAACCCCAGGCTCTCCGGCCCCGACCGAGTGACCCAGCGGATCTCTCATGCCGTCCGCGTGGGAGGAAAGGGGGACAGCTCGTACCACGGGAGCCAGTGTGCGGCGGGGAAACCACCTGCTAGGACCGGGGACGACATCAGGACGGACGTGGCCCTCGCAGAGGAGGTCGACTCGGAATCAGCCATCAGTGGAATGGACGACAACGACCTCGAGGACATCCTTACAGCAGACAACGAGGAAGCGGCTGTCAGCGGGCTGGGGGACTTGTCGAGGCAGCAGAGGAGTCTACTTCTCTCTGATCAGTTCCACCAGTGAAGGGAAAGCCGCATCTCCCCCTTCCTATCAGGGGGGGGGGGGGGGCTGAGGATTCACCACACAAAAAGACTGCTTTCGAGCTCTCAGGTTGCCCTCTCATGGTTCCTTCACTGCCATGGAAAGTGGTGTTCTGTTCCCAAAGATTTCAAGTACTTTGGGTCTCAGTTTCTGATAGATTCATACAATATTGGGGGACAGACACAGTGGAAAGGAATGACAGTAGTTATGTTTCAAGTGCCTTGTGTAAGTTGGTCTCTTTAGAGAGAGACCAAAAGGGGGATTGAAGTGAAATATTTGTATGTATTCATGTTAGCAAACTATGAATAAGCTTAAATGGGAAATAAACTGTGTAAAACTGGGAGCTGGATTCAGGGCCTGTTGACATGTGTTTTTGAGAACAAAGGAAGATGGGGGGAAGGGAAGAGCATGTCTTGGTTGGCATCCATCTTAGATCTAGAGATAATGGCTGACCTACAGTGATTGGGGAGACCTAAGATCTGAGGTGTTTGTGATATTTGGGCGGCCAATCAAGGAGGTCCACAAGGGAGGATCAGATACCTCCTCCCATCCCATTGTAAGACAAGTATAAAACACAGACACATGAAGGGTTCAGCCTCTTTGCTGGCTGGCTGGCTCAAGTGATCATCAGGTAAATTCGGGATCCCAAAGATAACTGTATTGAATTTGTACTGTATTGATTGTATTGCATTGTCATATTACCATTAAAGTGGATTATTGTTTAACGGTTACTTGGTAGCTCTGGATTCCTTCCTGTATTTTAAGCAGCTTGATAGGGACGCGCGGAGGTTTGAAAAGCGGACCAGTTATCCCTTTTAATCTCCATCAACACACACACACACACACACACACACACACACACACACGAGCCACACTGCACCATGTACATACTCTAGTGATATGATGCAGCACACACACATATGTGCAAAGTGAAGTCACCTTCTCTTCTCCCACTCCTCTCTTCCCCCCCCACCCCACACACACACACACACACACACACACACACACACACACACACACACACACACCTGACTTCATTATATGCGCTCAGGATGTCAGCAGCAGCAACCATGGTAACAAGTCGAAGAAAGAGTCAGAGCGTTAAGATTCACAGCCACTTCACACCGATGCATCATTAATGTCATTTAACTCTGTGGCACCTTCTATCTCTCCGTCTGTTTTCTCCCGCTTTCTCCTCACCCTTCTTTCCTCACCTCCTCCCGCTATGCCTTTCTCTCACCCACCCCTCTGTTAGTCAGGTTATACAGGGCTTTGACTCACACTTCTTGGTTACTTCCCAATGTCAGCGTGTGGATTTGTGAATGCCATGTCTTGCTGCCTCATTGCAGTCCAGCTGTAGAGCAGTCAGCGCAGGGCTAATCACTGACATCTATACATTTATTTTACTCCGTGGCATGAATAATCCAGAGCGACACTGCGGCCGGTCGCATGCAGAGGATCCTGTCATTAGAAATGAATGAGCTTCCATTTACACATGTTATGCACTCCACTGCGTTCCTGCTGAGCCTGCATGTTGAAACTTCAAGCATCATGTTTGACTTATGATTTTCATTAATTGGTGGGATAGGACATGGAAGATAGGAAAAGCCTGTTAAGCATCGGGTGAAATGTAATTAATATGAGAATAGGCCGAAACATGTATTTTTTATGAATTTGAGCCAAAATCATGGTTATAAATAAAAACATCTATTTCATTTTTTGTAAACTGACATCAAATTGAGGCTTTTCCAGTAGACATGAGAGAAGTTTGTCTGGAAGGAAAGGAAGTCAGAAAGGAGACGAGCTGAGGGATTGAGGTGTTAAAAATGGTGCAACAGTCTGCTGGTCACACGCGGCACGGCATCAGTGATCTCCTGTTAGGGGAGAAACCACAGATTATTAGGCTAAACTATTTCTTAGTATATTATAAAGGTCCTTTAAAAAGTCATAGTAAAGGATGTTTAACAAAAAGGAAACCCTTGTTTCATTTCTTGACATATGAAGGTCAAAGGTTTGGATAGAGGACTTGGTATCTCTTTGTACTACGCATTACTCAGAGAAAAGATTCAGCAGCAAAAATATACATTTTATTTGTAAAGCACCTTTCAGTGCTAAAAGCAATCCCAAAGTGCTGACATGAAAACTACCTTTCATATTAGCCAAGTACAGAGAGAACATCTTTATAGCTGCTTGTATAAGGAAAGGGAAAAATGAAGTAGAATGTGTGTTTGCGTCACAGCCGCTAAGCGTACTCTTAGGACAGGGGTCGGCAACCCGCGGCCCACAGCGGCCCTTTAAGCCCTCTGCTCTGGCTCCCTTGAGCTTAGTCAAAAATAAGAAAATGGTTGAAAATGTTTGGCATCTTGTATTTTGAGGTGATACTGTGACACATAAATAAAAAACAAAACGGTTTTAATTAGGTCAACTAAAATATGCGTCACATCCTGCTACGGTCCCGCGCCTTTTCTTGGAGGCGAATAACCTGACCCCCGGCTCGATGAGCGAACTATGGATACATCAAAGAAAAGTACCGGAGGAACACAGGATTTAATTCTGCGTGGACAGAGTTATCTGCTTTCACAGCAAACGATGCTGGCTCACCGGGATGTTTGATATGTAGAGAGAAGTTGTCAACGGTGCTGCAGCCTTTACGTATCGAGGAACAACACAGGGAGGAAGACAGCTGACGAACCTCAGTCATAATTCAATGGGGTATGTCATTTATTTCAGAAAACACTTTTTGTTATATTCCATGGAATGCTCTTAACGTCCCGATAGCAATGAATATTGTTAGAAATTAAAATCAATGTTTTGATAACATAATGAACCATAAAACATACCGTCAGTTTAAAAGCTGTTTTATACTGCAAAACCAGAAGTTCCTGTGCACAACCAGTTGTTAAGCTTTTATTCTGAAAATCCTTCATCTCCGGTTAGCATTTAGCATGAGGCTAATATATCATTTACTATAGAGGTGAATTTAGCAGCGAGATGATATGATGTTGCACACCGAAACCTACTGATTTCAACACTACAACTATAGACGTCGAGATATTATTATTATTGTTGTTGAATATTAAATGAAGGTACAGTTTATTTGAGTACGTTATTGTTTACAGATGTGAGTAGCATGTGACAACTTCCGGAACGACCAGAAACCAAACTGCTGTGAAGTATTTCCTGTATTTTTTGGAGTATTGGTTACAGCGTTTAGAATGTGTTAAATGAAAAGTCATGAAAGAGTTAAGGAAGAGAAAAGCCGTGTTTAGATATATATTGAATGTACAATGTCGGTATCCTCTGATATGCGAAACAACGGACATTAAGACGTGGGCCGCCGGCCCGCAGGGAGGAGCCAGCAGAGGATATATAAACAGCGGGACCTGAGGAGTCGGTCTCTTTCATCACCTGCGAGATCCCAGAGACAGAACTGCTTTTTCTGTCGAACAAATATTCTGTTTGTAACATAACCGCGCCTTTATTTTTAATTAAAGTACCAATTTGACCCCATCTCAGAGACTCCATTTAGTCTCCTTTTAAGCTTCTCTCCTGGACGTGAGAAAAACGATCACGGTTTACAATCTGGTGACCCGCTGACGTGATCTTCGTTGAACCGGGAGAGACTACAACCAGCTGTTTGAAGGGGACGCGGCGTCCGTTAGACACACACGAGCTCGAAAGACGTGGTAAGAGGAAACCTGTTATGTCGAATTTCTCATAGTTTATGCAGGACAATGTTAAATTTGTGTGTCTGACGGAGGCCAGCGGATCCTGAAAATAGCTGTGCATTTAATGTTAAAACAACCAAATTTATAACAATAAGAATTATATACCTTGGGGCGTTGCTTTGTCACAAGCAGGGTGAGTTCACATTTCTTATTTTTCTTACATTTTAACCCTGCATGCTATTAATTTGTGTGTGTTGTATTTTAAATATAAATGTGTGTGTGGTCATTGTACTTCGGGTAGGTGTCTTGTTGGGGTTTCATGTAGGTGTCTCTTGTTACGTTAGTAGTTAGTTAGCCTATGACGTAAGGATATATAAGTCCATTTAACGATTATTGTTAAGATCTATGGGACATAGCGAATTGGTTACGGACCAAGTAATTGAAAACCAACAAGGCATAGCGTATCAACTTAGGGTTGAGTAACTGAAGACAGTGCTAGTCGAAAACAGTTGAGAACTGTTTTAAAAAAGTCCTTTTTGAGAAAAAGGCTTGATTAAGGTCTAAGCCTTTATCAGTGGTCATAACTGTTCTATTTTCAACGAAGATATTGCTGGTGGAATACGGTATTTGGAATTACAGCAGCATTACGTTAAATTGACGACGGTCATTTAATAGTCGCTGATAGGTCTCCATGGTACTCCCACCTAGCGTGTCTAAATGGCAGCAGTTGACCAATAGTGGACTATAAAGTCAAATATTACGCAGATAGGTTTATAGCTTAAGCGTAAGAGGGTTCCTAACTTTAAGTGATGATATCAATAAGATAAAGCCCATTTTTCATAGTAAACTAGATAGAAATGTTATTTTAAACTACATTGTTGTTTTGTGTTGCATTTTCTTGACAAGATTGCACCCCGCCATTATTTAAACTCCCCTGTGAGAGACACGAGGTGTGTTTTCAAATCCCTTTGTTCTTCAGGTTAGAGGTTGGAAAATCAGATGCCATCTTGTCTTGCCCTCATGTTGAAAATAAGCCACACGGCAGTCGCCATTTGGTGAAATGCTAATTGAAAGTACTCTGTTTGTTTTTACACACTCAGTCGCACTCACATGAGGCTAGGCACTCCATCTTGAGAAGGACAAATCATATTTCTTGGCAGAGTTGGAACTATAAAATAGACAGGTTATCTTACCGTGGGAAGTTTGGTATTTGTAGGAGTCTGGTTTTGGAAGTATTCTTGTTTGCAAGTGCGTATTGGCGGTTTTTTGAATATTCTTGTTTGCAAATGTGTTTTGGCGGTTATGTGCTGTGTTGTTTAACCATATTCTAATTTTCTTCCAATTTTTAAGGAAATAAGCTTCTTCTTGTTAAAAAAGGTCAGTTTTGCAACAGCTATCCCTAGTGGATTGAGCTGGAAATTACAACAGCGCACTCTGCGGGTAATACAGAATTATTACAAAGATGCTATAACATTTTGAAGCTTGATTTTAAGTGTTATGAATGAACACATGTGCCAATCGCCAGGATAGAATTACAAAGTGGTTTCTAATTAAAAGATGAGAAACTTTACATAATAGACTTTCAAACTAGACTGTAGAATATTCAAACACCAATTTATTGAAGCTAACACAAGTTATGGCATTTGCATAATTCCATACACGTCGGTATGCACGGAAACACCATGGATTTAGATTTTCACCCGATTTCTATTTTCATATTTCAAAAGTCAAAACCATAGACTGTACAATTTTTATTTTAACATTTCAGATTTTAAAATGTGCATAATTTTTATCTTTTAATTTACTTTATTAATATTTTACAAAACTTAAATCATAAAAATAAATAATAAAAAATAACTTCTTTTTTTTTTTTTAAATGATAAAAAATAAATAAAATAACTTTAAAAAAAACAAAAAAAAAACACCCAGATTTAAAGTTAAGTTCGGATGACATAGGATATTATTTATCAGGAACGAAGGTGCTAGTCGGAGGATTAGTGTTTCAATCTTTGATAACTTAATAATATTCATTCGAATAGGAAGAGATAGTCACCGAAAGAAACTAAGTTGAGACCAGACGCAGAGCCAGGCTCAACTGCAGATATCAAGGCAAGGGTAAAAATCAGATCAGATGCTTTAACCTTTCCAATTAAAAGACAGAAGACATGGAACCAAATAGAGAAACTGTTGGAACAGTGGCAAACAAGAGGACTGATTCCAGCAGATGATCAACCTGGACCAGCAAAAGCCCATAGAAGAGCAGTACTCGCTTATGAGCACGAACAATGCCTACAACAGCTAAGTATATGGAGGGAAGCTGAAGAAAGATATATAAGAGTTACAAGTCTGATACTCCATCTGGAATATGCCAGCCTATTGGCACACAGCATAAATGTGGTCCGAGTAGCAGACCTGCCAGTGAGGGAAGACATAGCAGAAAAAACAAAAGACACCGTAGCTTGTAGGAACAAGACAATGAGAAGGGAGGGGAAACTTCCAGAGAAGGCAGGGCAGACACCTCCAACAATTCAAGCTCAGGAAGAACCAGAGAATGCAGGGCAGACACCTCAAACAGTTAAATCTCAGATAGTGCCAGAGAATCAGAACCAGAACCAACAACCAGGAGGTTTCCAAGGAGGCACAGGCAGAGGACGTTTACGGTTTGAGGGATGTTACCATTGCAACCAAATGGGCCATTGGACCAGAGATTGCCCGCAACTACTAAGGCAACACCCACCACATGCACCAAACAATGGCCCTCCATGCAGACAACCAGGGGAGGTTTCCATGATGACAACGGAGGCAGGGGGTCCCAGAGATGTCAAAGACGAACAGGGGTGCCAAACATGACCCAAATGCCACTGACACCCTGGTATCAACCACAACAATGAGGAAGCTCAGAGGGCCAGACCACCAGGTGATGCATCTTCAGCGCAAGGGTATTTTGAAAACCAGCTACATTGAGCCATATCTGTCACCACAGTAGGGAGAGGTTGAATGTTATTTAAAGAGATGCTAGTGAGGTCAAGACGACGGGTTTCCACCCAAAAAATATGAAGACGGAACCCTAGTACTCACCCAAGACGGAGGATCCTTACCAAGTACTCCTGTTTACACCGACTGCAGTTCAAGGGGCGGCGATACACCTGACGTGGAGCTGTTGAGACCTGAAAACAGAAACTCGATTCTGCTGTGGTGAAGTCTGGCTACAAAGGGAGGTGTCCGATAGGGTCGCTTGTCTCAAACCAGTGAAGAAGTCAACAAGAACCCAGCAGAACTAGAGAGTGACTGTTAGCGGGAGAACAGTGACGGATCGACAGAGACTGGCACAACATTTTCCAGCCAGTACATAGATAGACCCCGTCAGAAGACCGGGGCTGTGTTTAAAGGGGAACTTCATTTATTGTTAGTGGAAGTGTAGTTTTTTAGTCAAACAATTATGTGATTTATGGAGTCAGATTACATTTTTCTCATAAACAAAATGTTATAATCAGTCTGAAGTATCTGTTTTAAGGCAATAAGCTGTAGATTAAATAACATAACACTGATTGAGAGCTTGGATGACAAAGTTGTAGGGTTTTTACAACAGTTTCAATAATCAGTTTTTATTTATTTATTCTTGAGTAACTTTACTGATTTATAATGTAGTGCGTAAGGCAATATCTAATTTTGAGTGAGGGGCACCAGCCCTCCATGCATGTCACCCTCTGTGAGAATAGTTCGTATTTTCCCTCTAGTTTAGAGAAATATTATTTTATCATATCTTTGTTCAGCAGTATCAAACAATCCTCTAATCCTAGAGTTATTGAGACGCATTAGCGAAACCAGGGGTATTGTTTTTCACAGCAATGATGCATAACACCAGGACAAAAGCCATTATTGAAACAAGTAAACATTTTTTTGTGCTAATGGCAGATTTGAGTTAAAATGTTTTTATACCATCAGAAAACCATACATCATACGATATTTTTTGTACGCCTTATGGGTACACGGACAAGTTATATTTATTTAATGCAACGTTATGGGTTTTACATGTCCTGTTCCGAATAGGGTAATCATTGCAATATTAATTGAGCCTGTTATGCTCAAAGGAGGGAGTGTCATGATTATACAGATATGTTGATTTCAGTGACGTTGTAGTTAATAAATAATAACATGTAGTTAACAATAGGTCTCATAACAACAAGAGGTATGCCAAAGCGTGGGCCTTCTCCAAGGAGGGAGTGGTCCAGTTTTAGATATTAGACGAATAAAAGTAATGAATATGTCAGAACTCTGAGTAATATTATCCAAGTTTTGTCTACACAGGCTAGGAAAGCTACAGAGATACCAGACGAGACACCAGAAGAGACTCCTGTTCGGCCAGGTGATTGGGTGAGGGTGAAAGTTCACAAAAGACAGTGAGCTGATCCCCGGTGGACGGAACAGTGAGAAGTTGTAATGAACTTCACACGCGCTCCGGTTTAAAGGTAAAGAAAAAGGAGCAAATTGACACCACCTCACACATTGTCACCCTTCACTGGCAACTTCCAGAACATTATTGGGAGTTAGGACTGATTTGGCAGAGCTGGAACAAAACAATAAATATAAATAAGATAAAGATAGAAACAGCTCAAAAGACGAATTGTCTATAGATTGTACACTAAAGTGAAAACCTATTTTTTGTTTTACATCTGAAAAAGAGTCCAATTTTTGTATACGTTATTATAGTACTCATTATTTAAATTCTGTAACTGACACAACCAGGGAGAAAATAGAGATGATGTCAAGAACAAAGCCAAACCAATTGTGGGGTCCCCTAGGGATAAGAGTCAGAATAGCATTGTTGATTGTGCTCATTACACTTGGCACCTTTCTGGTTGGATGGGGAGTACAATATCAAATAAGACATAGATCCATTAGTCCACTCATAGAGAATGCCCACATCACTAACAAAACTCCAGCTGTGTTTCAGAGACTTTCACTTATCCCCAGAGCCAAAAGATCAGCTGAGCAACAAGAGGAGGAGTTAGAAATACTCGTTCCCAAAGGTGAGGCGGTTACAATCAAGATGATTCACCCCCCATATATGCAGTTCTTGTATCAAATGATGAGATGGGTTTAAGTGATCGGGATAATCAGTGATGGGGATTTACAGATTAGGGGAATCTCCAAATACACTGGATCCATGTTTTAGTCTGTACCAGAAACACCCCCTGTTACAACCGACCTGAGCAAAATTATTGAAAATGATTACAGTAGAAACAGGCTACTAACCCACAAGTACAGCTTTGTACGTACAAACTCTATGAACAAAGTTCCCCAGCAGATTGTGGCGACATTGCAGATATGTCCAGTCACAGAAGTTACTTATGTTCTAAATAACAGTGAGATTTAAAGTGATGGAGAAAATATGGGGACGTTCTTTTATAGTGTGTGAAATATGTGGTGCTTGAAACATGTAGGTATTTTTAATTTATAGAAGAAAATTGTTTCCTGAAAGAGTTATTTGGAGTAGCCATGTTACAGTTGGTGGAAACAATGTTTAGGGATATGGCACAACCATTAGTAGACATTAATTGGGTTTAGATGACATTTAACATCTAAGACAGATAGTAAGATTAGGAAAATAGCGTGGAAAGGATTGGATATATTTAACCTCAGTGTGTTAGAATTAGCTATAGGTAATGCGTCCCGAGATCTCGCTCTCTCTCTCTGCCTGTCAGAATGCTACGACCCCATCTTCAGACAAATGACCTCACCACAGGAGACTCCTCCTCCTCCATCGAAAAGACAGAGAACCCGAGCTGAACCAACAACGACCTGAGGCATCCAGAACCATCTCCACCTGAGGCATCCAGAACCAAACCAGCATGCTGACAAAGAGGCAAACTCTCATCGGTCCCAGTACAGGACATGAAGTTCCAGCCTGAGCCACGAGATTTGGCACAAGAGCAGAGTGTGGGACATGAGAGCGGAATACGCCCTCCATGCAACAGCATAGAGACTGAAAAGGAGGAGATGAAATGCAAAGCAGTTGGGCCACTGAAAAGAGTTACAGCGGGAGGATCTAAGAGCGGATGGACTGAGGAGAAGACAGGACGGAGCAGAGGACGGAACCAGAGGAGTTTGCGTGGTCCAGCAGAACGTGAGGGGGTCGTGGCTTGACAACCAGAGGGGAGAGAAGGAACACGGGAGTGAGTGAGTTTACACATAAACACACTTATTAGAAAATAATCCTAAAAACACACTGAGGGTAGAACATATTATTCAATCTTTTCATCATATAAACAAATTATTCTTATAGAGATTCTTATTCATGTGAGAATTTGGGGAAGATTTAATTTGTTACAATATAGATAGCAGGCAAATCTTTATTTGAATGGAAAATGTTAAAGGTAGAGCTAGAACCAGGCCAAAGAAAGTATTCCAATCTAGCATGGTTATTACCTCAGGAGAACTGTTAAGGTGGAAACAACATTTGTTAGATGTAGAGTTTTAAAAAGACACGAGGCAAAGAGCGATTGAAAATTTTAATTTTGAAAAACTAGTATAATTGGGAGTAATACATGCGGGGCCTTGGATCACTCATTTTAATGGTGCATATTTTCGACAACCAATATCGTTCAGGGAGAAGGGGTCGCTCAACCCACCCTGCAGATGTTTTAAATCTTACTTGCAGCTTCAGAGGGAGCGCACAGCACCAGAGTAGGAGTTTTAAAAGACAAGTGCCACCACCTCCTAATGCTCGTCCATTCAGCCAGATGACCTGACATTTAGAGATGTTATTTAAAAGGAGAAACATATCTGCCAAGAGTGAAAATTCCTGAAATGAACTACAAACCATTAATGAAATGACTTCTGTTTTTTAAAGTCCTTGTTAAAGGAGGGAGTAATTATCACATGCTCGGGCACCCAAGGTTCCACACACTGTTAAAAGGGCTCAGCATAGTTATTTAAGTAGACCAGAATTGAAAATAAATTAGTGTAATGCGTTATTGATATTACACCAGTTTTCACACCATTCCAGGGACTTTATCACTGTATTAGAACAGACCACCCAAAGCCACCAAGTAGGAACTTTTAAGTGATGAAATTCTACAACTGTTGTAATTGACCAAAATCTTCTCCCAGAAATGACTGTCTAAAGTGCCGTACCCCAGAGTAGATGTTTGGTGGTATCATGGAACTAAAACCTTGTACTCAGTCTTGCCACAGGATTGGGCTGGGACCTGTGCATTAGCACAGCCAGTGATGTTTTTAAACGACATGGCGAAACACCCCAAAGCCAGTAGGGCTAAGAGACCAGTCCCAGGGGGAGTTTAGGCTCCAGGGTACAAGGATAGCATAGGGGCGCCCAGGGGAGGCCTAGATGTTGCATTAATTCCATGTCCTAAAATACCGATTGATCACAACGGCCTCTTCTAGAGAACATATTACTTTCATACCTTAAATGGTATGAAAGGAGGGAGGGTAAATTTCTCATGAGGAGACAGTTACAAATGCTAGTAGAACAGGACGATCCACCCCATATACAGATGTTGATGAAAATGATGAGTTAGTTTGAATGAGTTTAAATGATATGGATGTTCAGAGATGAGATTGTTAAATGAAATCATGTGAAGAAGTGAGCAAAATAAAATGCAAAAATGGAGTGAATCCATTTCAATTTACTTATACTATTCCAAGATAGTGTATTTTTATTTTTTATTATTACTCTATACTATTCCAAGATAGTGTATTTTTATTATTACATTACACTGTTCCAAGATAGTTTATTTCATTTTTATTATTCACTGTTCTATATGATAGATTTCATGCATTTAAGAATCATTACTATTTTAAAATGGGTTGTTTCTCTTCACTTTGTAAAAACAAGTGCCTTAAACACTGAGCGTGGTATGAGAATGGTTTCTGTGAAAGGAGGGAGGAAGAAATGTTCTGATACCAAGCCATTGCTGCTATTTTGAAGAACCATATTGAATGTTAACACTAGAAGTTATGCACAAGGGAAAGCTTTTATGTTTGAACAGTCAAAGTATTTTTGTAAAGTTGAGGCTATTCGAAACATTCCATTTTTATTGTATATTTTTGATATGAGTTATGTACTATGTAGAGTTCAGATGAAGAACTCATTGATTTCAGTATTATACACACCTTTTAGGTGTGTAAGGAGGGACTGTTAGAAATTAAAATCAATGTTTTGATAACATAATGAACCATAAAACATACCGTCAGTTTAAACTGCACAACCAGTTGTTAAGCTTTTATTCTGAAAATCCTTCATCTCCGGTTAGCATTTAGCATGAGGCTAATATATCATTTACTATAGAGGTGAATTTAGCAGCGAGATGATATGATGTTGCACACCGAAACCTACTGATTTCAACACTACAACTATAGACGTCGAGATATTATTATTATTGTTGTTGAATATTAAATGAAGGTACAGTTTATTTGAGTACGTTATTGTTTACAGATGTGAGTAGCATGTGACAACTTCCGGAACGACCAGAAACCAAACTGCTGTGAAGTATTTCCTGTATTTTTTGGAGTATTGGTTACAGCGTTTAGAATGTGTTAAATGAAAAGTCATGAAAGAGTTAAGGAAGAGAAAAGCCGTGTTTAGATATATATTGAATGTACAATGTCGGTATCCTCTGATATGCGAAACAACGGACATTAAGACGTGGGCCGCCGGCCCGCAGGGAGGAGCCAGCAGAGGATATATAAACAGCGGGACCTGAGGAGTCGGTCTCTTTCATCACCTGCGAGATCCCAGAGACAGAACTGCTTTTTCTGTCGAACAAATATTCTGTTTGTAACATAACCGCGCCTTTATTTTTAATTAAAGTACCAATTTGACCCCATCTCAGAGACTCCATTTAGTCTCCTTTTAAGCTTCTCTCCTGGACGCGAGAAAAACGATCACGGTTTACAATATCTGAAATGCTTTGACAATAAATACATACAAAAATTAATCTGTGGAAGCCGTAGTTCTGTAAAAAGCACAACCAATCATCTGAGCCGGCCCGGCTAAAGTAACTGGATGGCCTACCTGCCTGTCAGCCTTCCATCTGGGCACAAACTGATCTGTGCCCTCATTGGTCATGTTCGCGTCCGTGTGTGTTGGAGGAGGGGCTCTGTGAGGAAGTCTGAAGGAAGAGGCAGATTTTTTCAGGTTGTGTATTTTCAAATTCTAGCGCACTCGAGCTACTTTCTCCATTCTTACCTACCTTTAACTCTTTTTAGGGTGCAGCTATATGTTTTATTTATTTCAAAGTGGGCCCATTTTAATAATATTTGTTTTTCCTTCAAATGTGCAGAGGACTCCCCAAGTGCTGTGTTGCATTTATTTTAAAGTAGGCCTGTGTATTATTTTTAATTCTCCTTATAAGAGTTCTTTGTTTCTTATTAGAGGTTAACCGTTTTATATCATGTAATAAATAGCCTAATAAATGCAAAAAAACTGTAGTTTTTGTCTGATATAACAATAAAAAACTATGAAATATGTTTTGCGGCTCCAGACAAAAAAATGTTTTGAAAAAAGGAGCAAAATGGCTCTTTTGGTCAAAAAGGTTGCAGACCCCTGTTTTAGGAGAATGAGAATATAAATATGAAAGCGGAGATAGGAAGAAGGCCAGATCCAGACAGTGGGGTTGTCTCTTGTGTGTTGCTGCTGAAACCCCGTCCTCTGAAAACGATCTGCTTTCCCTTGCAGGCAGAGGATCAAACCTCCCTCAGGGCTTTAGATATTCTGACTTCATTTCTGCATTCTTCAATTCTCAATAACAAAATCTGAGTTCATGTTATTACTCGGAGTTTAGAGGGATCGATTTAGTTAATATAAGACTGTTTCAGACAGAGTCCCTAAAGGCACACTTTTCTTTTTTTTAGAAATGCAATAAAATAAAATAGGTCAATGCTGTTTCATGATTGTCCTGACTCCAGATAAGCGTATGTTTTGTTACTGCCGTTATGCAAATGAGTCCCAGTGCTGACAGTGGCCATGATATCTGTCTCCGGAGTTTGAACCAAGAGTTTCAAAACCAACACACATTACAGCCATTTAGAATTATAAATCACCTATTAAAAATAATAACTCTGAAATGTATCTGCTGGGCAGGAAATGGTGTTATGTAATGTCCCAGAGAAGATCAGTACTTTTATTCATGCACTCAGTTTTATGATGAATTTATCCAAGCTTTGCATCCCAGGATATAAATACTATGCAATATGGATGGTATAAATCATCTGGAGTTATGGATCTTAATGCACTGCCTTCATGTTCACAGGATTTAAACGGAAAAGTCAAGAAAAGAGCTGACACAAGGAAACTGCAACCCACTGAGCAGATAGATAATACAACTTAAGCTTTGTGTTTTGTTTTTTCATGAAAGACTATTTCATATGGAGTCCCTGAAGGAACATAGAGAGAAATACAAACTAAGGTTAAAGCAAAATGTAGGAAATTCAGTTCATTCTTATTAATGCAAAACATTGAAAAGATCAATGTTCTTCCTGACACCAGATTAGCAATAGTTTGATGCAAAGTTCGGATATTTTCTTCATACCTAAGCTAATCAAGCTAACATGATATTAGTTTGATTGTCAATAAACAATACAGTTGCTTTTAACTTAAAAATAGTTGTACACATTAAAAATACAATGTAGATGATTTATATAGTACAGTTTGCACAAAAAAAAGATTTACAATGGGAAACAGCTTTAAGTGCGTAGCATACATGTAGCAAGTTAGCTTTCAAACTGTGTTTATATTGTACAGACTAATGTTAAGATTTAAAACATTGATTGAAAGATAAATAAATTAGATAAAGCTGTTTTTTATTTTGAAAAAAACCAAGATTCCGTGGTTCCGTGTCATTCTGAAACATTCCGTTCAAATCAAATCAAGTTTTATTTATATAGCACATTTATAAAGGATGTTTGGTGGAGCCAAAGTGCTGTACATATAATAAAAATAGCCTACAGTAGAGACACTTTACAGCAAATACAACAGCTCAGAATATCAGTATGAGAAAAACGACACCCTCTGTCCTTAGACCCTCTGTCCTTAGACCCTCACATCGTACAAGGAAACACTTCCAGAGAAAACCCACAGTTTAAAGGGAACATGGGAGAAACCTCAGGGAGAGCAACAGAGGAGGGATCCCTCTCCCAGGACGGACAGACGTGCAATAGATGCCGTGTGTAAATCCAAGAGATAATACATTTTACAGCATATAGACCGAATGTTAGGAAATGCATGTGTCTGTAATAAGAAGATTGTTCCGTTGTTCCGTGTCATTATAAAACATTACGTGCCATTCTAAAACATTCCGTTGTTCCGTGTCATTCTAAAACATTCCGTTGTTCCGTGGTTCCGTGTCATTCTAAAACATTCTGTTGTTCCGTGGTTCCGTGTCATTCTAAAACATTCCGTTGTTCCGTGCCATTCTAAAACATTCCGTTGTTCCGTGGTTCCGTGTCATTCTAAAACATTCTGTTGTTCCGTGGTTCCGTGTCATTCTAAAACATTCCGTTGTTCCGTGTCATTCTAAAACATTCCGTTGTTCCGTGCCATTCTAAAACCTTCCGTTGTTCCGTGTCATTCTAAAACGTTCCGTGTCATTCTAAAACATTCCGTTGTTCTGTTGTTCCATGTCATTCTAAAACATTCCGTTGTTCCGTGGCATTCTAAAACATTCCGTTGTTACGTGGCATTCTAAAACCTTCCGTTGTTCCGTGCCATTCTAAAACCTTCCGTTGTTCCGTGTCATTCTAAAACATTCCGTTGTTCCGTGTCATTCTAAAACATTCCGTGCCATTCTAAAACATTCCGTTGTTCCGTGGTTCCGTGTCATTCTAAAACATTCCGTTGTTCCGTGGTTCCGTGTCATTCTAAAACATTCTGTTGTTCCGTGGTTCCGTGTCATTCTAAAACATTCCGTTGTTCCGTGGCATTCTAAAACATTCCGTTGTTCCGTGCCATTCTAAAATCTTCCGTTGTTCCGTGCCATTCTAAAACCTTCCGTTGTTCCGTGTCATTCTAAAACATTCCGTTGTTCCGTGTCATTCTAAAACATTCCGTTGTTCCGTGCCATTCTAAAACATTCCGTTGTTCCGTGCCATTCTAAAACATTCCGTTGTTCCGTGTCATTCTAAAACATTCCGTTGTTCCGTGTCATTCTAAAACATTCCGTTGTTCCATGCCATTCTAAAACATTCCGTTGTTCCGTGGTTCCGTGTAATTCTAAAACATTCCGTTGTTCCGTGGTTCTGTGTCATTCTAAAACATTCTGTTGTTCCGTGTCATTCTAAAACGTTCCGTGGTTCCGTGTCATTCTGAAACATTCCGTTGTTCCGTGTCATTCTAAAACATTCCGTTCAAATCAAATCAAGTTTTATTTATATAGCACATTTATAAAGGGTGTTTGATGGAGCCAAAGTGCTGAACATATAATAAAAATAGCCTACAGTAGAGACGCTTTACAGCAAATACAACAGCACAGATTGTTCAGAGTATCAGTATGAGAAAAACGACACCCTCTGTCCTTAGACCCTCTGTCCTTTGACCCTCTATCCTTAGACCCTCTGTCCTTAGACCCGCTGTCCTTAAACCCTCTCTCCTTAGACCCTCTGTCCTTAGACCCTCTCTCCTTAGACCCTTACACCGTACAAGGAAACACTTCCAGAGAAAACCCACAGTTTAAAGGGAACATGGGAGAAACCTCAGGGAGAGCAACAGAGGAGGGATCCCTCTCCCAGGACGGACAGACGTGCAATAGATGCCGTGTGTAAATCCAAGAGATAATGCATTTTACAGCATATAGACCGAATGTTAGGAAATGCATGTGTCTGTAATAAGAAGATTGTTCCGTTGTTCCGTGTCATTATAAAACATTACGTGCCATTCTAAAACATTCCGTTGTTCCGTGTCATTCTAAAACATTCCGTTGTTCCGTGGTTCCGTGTCATTCTAAAACATTCCGTTGTTCTGTTGTTCCATGTCATTCTAAAACATTCCGTTGTTCCGTGGCATTCTAAAACCTTCCGTTGTTCCGTGCCATTCTAAAACATTCCGTTGTTCCGTGTCATTCTAAAACATACCGTTGTTCCGTGTCATTCTAAAATGTTCCGTGTCATTCTAAAACATTCCGTTGTTCCGTGTCATTCTAAAACATTCCTTTGTTCCGTGGTTCCGTGTCATTCTAAAACATTCCGTTGTTCCGTGGTTCCGTGTCATTCTAAAACATTGCGTTGTTCCGTGTCATTCGAAAACATTCTGTTGTTCCGTGTCATTCTAAAACGTTCCGTGGTTCCGTGTCATTCTAAAACATTCTGTTGTACCGTGTCATTCTAAAACATTCCGTTGTTCCGTGTCATTCTAAAACATTCCGTGGTTCCATGTCATTCTAAAACATTCTGTTGTTCCGTGGTTCTGTGTCATTCTAAAACATTCCGTTGTTCCGTGCCATTCTAAAACCTTCCGTTGTTCCGTGGTTCCGTGTCATTCTGAAACATTCCGTTGTACCGTGTCATTCTAAAACATTCCGTGGTTCCATGTCATTCTAAAACATTCTGTTGTTCCGTGGTTCTGTGTCATTCAAAAACATTCCGTTGTTCCGTGTCATTCTAAAACATTCCGTTGTTCCGTGCCATTCTAAAACCTTCCGTTGTTCCGTGGTTCCGTGTCATTCTAAAACATTCTGTTGTACCGTGTCATTCTAAAACATTCCATTGTTCCGTGTCATTCTAAAACATTCGTTGTTCCGTGTCATTCTAAAACCTTCCGTTGTTCCGTGGTTCTGTGTCATTCTAAAACATTCCGTTGTTCCGTGTCATTCTAAAACATTCCGTTGTTCCGTGCCATTCCAAAACCTTCCGTTGTTCCGTGGTTCTGTGTCATTCTAAAACATTCCGTTGTTCCGTGTCATTCTAAAACGTTCCGTGGTTCCGTGTCATTCTAAAACATTCCGTTGTTCCGTGTCATTCTAAAACGTTCCGTGTCATTCTAAAACATTCCGTTGTTCCGTGCCATTCTAAAACATTCCGTTGTTCCGTGGTTCCGTGTCATTCTAAAACATTCCGTGACACGGAACAACAGAATGTTTTAGAATGATACGGAACCACGGAACAACGGAATGTTTTAGAATGACACGGAACCACGGAACAACGGAATGTTTTAGAATGACACGGAACCACGGAACAACGGAATGTTTTAGAATGGCACGGAACAACGGAATGTTTTAGAATGACACGGAACCACGGAACAACGGAAGGTTTTGGAATGGCACGGAACAACGGAATGTTTTAGAATGACACGGAACAACGGAATGTTTTAGAATGACACGGAACCACGGAACAAAGGAATGTTTTAGAATGACACGGAACAACGGAATGTTTTAGAATGACACGGAACCACGGAACAACGGAAGGTTTTGGAATGGCACGGAACAACGGAATGTTTTAGAATGACACGGAACAACGGAATGTTTTAGAATGACACGGAACCACGGAACAAAGGAATGTTTTAGAATGACACGGAACAACGAATGTTTTAGAATGACACGGAACAACGGAATGTTTTAGAAAGACACGGAACCACGGAACAAAGGAATGTTTTAGAATGACACGGAACAACGAATGTTTTAGAATGACACGGAACAACGGAATGTTTTAGAATAAAACGGAACAACGGAATGTTTTAGAATGACACGGAACGTTTTAGAATGACACGGAACAACGGTATGTTTTAGAATGACACGGAACAACGGAAGGTTTTAGAATGCCACGGAACAACGGAATGTTTTAGAATGACATGGAACAACAGAACAACGGAATGTTTTAGAATGACACGGAACGTTTTAGAATGACACGGAACAACGGAATGTTTTAGAATGACACGGAACCACGGAACGTTTTAGAATGACATTCCTTTGTTCCGTGGTTCCGTGTCATTCTAAAACATTCTGTTGTACCGTGCCATTCTAAAACATTCCGTTGTTCCGTGGTTCCGTGTCATTCTAAAACATTCCGTTGTTCCGTGTTTCTGTGTCATTCTAAAACATTCCGTTGTTCCGTGTCATTCTAAAACATTCCGTGTCATTCTAAAACATTCCGTTGTTCCGTGTCATTCTAAAACATTCCGTTGTTCCGTGTCATTCTAAAACATTCGTTGTTCCGTGTCATTCTAAAACATTCCTTTGTTCCGTGGTTCCGTGTCATTCTAAAACATTCCGTTGTTCCGTGCCATTCTAAAACATTCCGTTGTTCCGTGGTTCCGTGTCATTCTAAAACATTCCGTTGTTCCGTGGTTCTGTGTCATTCTAAAACATTCTGTTGTTCCGTGTCATTCTAAAATGTTCCGTGGTTCCGTGTCATTCTAAAACATTCCGTTGTTCCGTGTCATTCTAAAACATTCCGTTGTCTCGTGTCATTCTAAAACATTCCGTGGTTCCATGTCATTCTAAAACATTCTGTTGTTCCGTGGTTCCGTGTCATTCTAAAACATTCCGTTGTTTCGTGTCATTCTAAAACATTCCGTTGTTCCGTGCCATTCTAAAACCTTCCGTTGTTCCGTGGTTCCGTGCCATTCTGAAACATTCTGTTGTTCTGTGGTTCCGTGTCATTCTAAAACCTTCCGTTGTTCCGTGGTTCCGTGTCATTCTAAAACATTCCGTTGTTCCGTGGTTCCGTGTCATTCTAAAACATTCTGTTGTTCCGTGTCATTCTAAAACGTTCCATGGTTCCGTGTTATTCTAAAACATTCCGTTGTTCCGTGTCATTCTAAAACATTCCGTTGTTCCGTGTCATTCTAAAACATTCCGTTGTTCCGTGGTTCCATGTCATTCTAAAACATTCTGTTGTTCCATGGTTCCGTGTCATTCTAAAACATTCCGTTGTTCCGTGCCATTCTAAAACATTCCGTTGTTCCGTGGTTCCGTGTCATTCTAAAACATTCCGTTGTTCCATGGTTCTGTGTCATTCTAAAACATTCTGTTGTTCCGTGTCATTCTAAAACGTTCCGTTGTTCCGTGTCATTCTAAAACGTTCCGTGTCATTCTAAAACATTCCGTTGTTCTGTTGTTCCATGTCATTCTAAAACATTCCGTTGTTCCGTGGCATTCTAAAACCTTCCGTTGTTCCGTGTCATTCTAAAACATACCGTTGTTCCGTGTCATTCTAAAACGTTCCGTGTCATTCTAAAACATTCCGTTGTTCCGTTTTATTCTAAAACATTCCGTTGTTCCGTGTCATTCTAAAACATTCGTTGTTCCGTGTCATTCTAAAACATTCCTTTGTTCCGTGGTTCCGTGTCATTCTAAAACATTCCGTTGTTCCGTGCCATTCTAAAACATTCCGTTGTTCCGTGGTTCCGTGTCATTCTAAAACATTCCGTTGTTCCGTGGTTCTGTGTCATTCTAAAACATTCCGTTGTTCCGTGTCATTCTAAAACATACCGTTGTTCCGTGTCATTCTAAAACGTACCGTGTCATTCTAAAACATTCCGTTGTTCGGTGTCATTCTAAAACATTCCGTTGTTCCGTGGTTCCGTGTCATTCTAAAACATTCCGTTGTTCCGTGGTTCTGTGTCATTCTAAAACATTCTGTTGTTCCGTGTCATTCTAAAATGTTCCGTTGTTCCGTGTCATTCTAAAACATTCCGTTGTTCCGTGTCATTCTAAAACATTCCGTGGTTCCGTGGTTCCGTGTCATTCTAAAACATTCCGTTGTTTCGTGTCATTCTAAAACATTCCGTTGTTCCGTGCCATTCTAAAACCTTCCGTTGTTCCGTGGTTCCGTGTCATTCTGAAACATTCTGTTGTTCTGTGGTTCCGTGTCATTCTAAAACCTTCCGTTGTTCCGTGGTTCCGTGTCATTCTAAATCATTCCGTTGTTCCGTGGTTCCGTGTCATTCTAAAACATTCTGTTGTTCCGTGTCATTCTAAAATGTTCCGTGGTTCCGTGTTATTCTAAAACATTCCGTTGTTCCGTGTCATTCTAAAACATTCCGTTGTTCCGTGTCATTCTAAAACATTCCGTTGTTCCGTGGTTCCATGTCATTCTAAAACATTCTGTTGTTCCGTGGTTCCGTGTCTTTCTAAAACATTCCGTTGTTCCGTGTCATTCTAAAACATTCCGTTGTTCCGTGCCATTCTAAAACCTTCCGTGGTTCCGTGGTTCCGTGTCATTCTAAAACATTCCGTTGTTCTGTTGTTCCATGTCATTCTAAAACATTCCGTTGTTCCGTGGCATTCTAAAACCTTCCGTTGTTCCGTGCCATTCTAAATATTCCGTTTTCCGTGTCATTCTAAAACATACCGTTGTTCCGTGGTTCCGTGTCATTCTAAAACATTATGTTGTTCCGTGTCATTCTAAAACGTTCCGTGGTTCCGTGTCATTCTAAAACATTCCGTTGTTCCGTGTCATTCTAAAACATTCCGTTGTTCCGTGTCATTCTAAAACATTCCGTTGTTCCGTGTCATTCTAAAACATTCGTTGTTCCGTGTCATTCTAAAACATTCCTTTGTTCCGTGGTTCCGTGTCATTCTAAAACATTCCGTTGTTCCGTGTCATTCTAAAACATTCCGTTGTTCCGTGGTTCCGTGTCATTCTAAAACATTCCGTTGTTCCGTTGTTCCGTGTCATTCTAAAACATTCCGTTGTTCCGTGGTTCCGTGTCATTCTAAAACATTCCGTTGTTCCGTGGTTCCGTGTCATTCTAAAACATTCCGTTGTTCCGTGGTTCCGTGTCATTCTAAAACATTATGTTGTTCCGTGTCATTCTAAAACGTTCCGTGGTTCCGTGTCATTCTAAAACATTCCGTTGTTCCG
>JAPTMU010000079.1:0-45000 GCA_028583405.1 Pogonophryne albipinna
CTCTCCTCTCTGATGCTCTCTGATGCTCTCTGATGCTCTCTCCTCTCTGATGCTCTCTGATGCTCTCTGATGCTCTCTGATGCTCTCTGCTCTCTGATGCTCTCTGATGCTCTCTCCTCTCTGATGCTCTCTGATGCTCTCTCCTCTCTGATGCTCTCTGATGCTCTCTGATGCTCTCTGATGCTCTCTGCTCTCTGATGCTCTCTGGTGCTCTCTCCTCTCTGATGCTCTCTGCTCTCTGATGCTCTCTGCTCTCTGATGCTCTCTGGTGCTCTCTCCTCTCTGATGCTCTCTCCTCTCTGATGCTCTCTGATGCTCTCTGCTCTCTGATGCTCTCTGGTGCTCTCTCCTCTCTGATGCTCTCTCCTCTCTGATGCTCTCTGATGCTCTCTCCTCTCTGATGCTCTCTCCTCTCTGATGCTCTCTGATGCTCTCTGATGCTCTCTGATGCTCTCCGATGCTCTCTGCTCTCTGATGCTCTCTGATGCTCTCTGATGCTCTGCTCTCTGATGCTCTGATGCTCTCTGATGCTCTCTGATGCTCTCTGATGCTCTGATGCTCTCTGATGCTCTGCTCTCTGATGCTCTGCTCTCTGATGCTCTGATGCTCTCTGATGCTCTGATGCTCTCTGATGCTCTCTGATGCTCTCTCCTCTCTGATGCTCTCTCCTCTCTGATGCTCTCTGATGCTCTCTGATGCTCTCTGATGCTCTGATGCTCTCTGATGCTCTCTGCTCTCTGATGCTCTCTGGTGCTCTCCTCTCTGATGCTCTCTGATGCTCTCTCCTCTCTGATGCTCTCTCCTCTCTGATGCTCTCTGATGCTCTCTGATGCTCTGATGCTCTGATGCTCTCTGATGCTCTCTGATGCTCTGCTCTCTGATGCTCTGCTCTCTGATGCTCTGATGCTCTCTGATGCTCTCTGATGCTCTCTGATGCTCTGCTCTCTGATGCTCTGCTCTCTGATGCTCTCTGATGCTCTCTGATGCTCTCTGATGCTCTGATGCTCTCTGATGCTCTCTGGTGCTCTCCTCTCTGATGCTCTCTGATGCTCTCTCCTCTCTGATGCTCTCCTCTCTGATGCTCTCTCCTCTCTGATGCTCTCTCCTCTCTGATGCTCTCTGCTCTCTGATGCTCTCTGATGCTCTCTGATGCTCTCTGCTCTCTGATGCTCTCTGCTCTCTGATGCTCTCTGATGCTCTCTCCTCTCTGATGCTCTCTGATGCTCTCTGATGCTCTCTGCTCTCTGATGCTCTCTCCTCTCTGATGCTCTCTGCTCTCTGATGCTCTCTGATGCTCTCTGATGCTCTCCTCTCTGATGCTCTCTGATGCTCTCCTCTCTGATGCTCTCCTCTCTGATGCTCTCTGATGCTCTGATGCTCTCTGCTCTCTGATGCTCTGATGCTCTCCTCTCTGATGCTCTGATGCTCTCCTCTCTGATGCTCTGATGCTCTCCTCTCTGATGCTCTGATGCTCTCCTCTCTGATGCTCTCCTCTCTGATGCTCTCTGATGCTCTGATGCTCTGATGCTCTCTGCTCTCTGATGCTCTGATGCTCTCTCCTCTCTGATGCTCTCTGCTCTCTGCTCTCTGATGCTCTGATGCTCTCTGCTCTCTGATGCTCTCTCCTCTCTGATGCTCTCTGCTCTCTGATGCTCTCTGATGCTCTCTGATGCTCTCTGCTCTCTGATGCTCTCCTCTCTGATGCTCTCTCCTCTCTGATGCTCTCTGATGCTCTCTCCTCTCTGATGCTCTCTGCTCTCTGATGCTCTCTCCTCTCTGATGCTCTCTGCTCTCTGCTCTCTGATGCTCTCTCCTCTCTGATGCTCTCTGATGCTCTCTGCTCTCTGCTCTCTGATGCTCTCTGCTCTCTGATGCTCTCTGCTCTCTGATGCTCTCTGATGCTCTCTGCTCTCTGCTCTCTGATGCTCTCTCCTCTCTGATGCTCTCTGCTCTCTGATGCTCTCTCCTCTCTGATGCTCTCTGATGCTCTCTCCTCTCTGATGCTCTCTGATGCTCTCTGCTCTCTGATGCTCTCCTCTCTGATGCTCTCCTCTCTGATGCTCTGATGCTCTCTCCTCTCTGATGCTCTCTGCTCTCTGATGCTCTCTGATGCTCTCTGATGCTCTCTCCTCTCTGATGCTCTGATGCTCTCTCCTCTCTGATGCTCTCTGATGCTCTCTGCTCTCTGATGCTCTCTGATGCTCTCTGCTCTCTGCTCTCTGATGCTCTCTCCTCTCTGATGCTCTCTGATGCTCTCTCCTCTCTGATGCTCTCTGATGCTCTCTGCTCTCTGATGCTCTCCTCTCTGATGCTCTCCTCTCTGATGCTCTGATGCTCTCTCCTCTCTGATGCTCTCTGCTCTCTGCTCTCTGATGCTCTCTCTCTGCTCTCTGATGCTCTCTGCTCTCTGATGCTCTCTCCTCTCTGATGCTCTCTCCTCTCTGATGCTCTCTGCTCTCTGATGCTCTCTGCTCTCTGATGCTCTCTCCTCTCTGATGCTCTCTGATGCTCTCTCCTCTCTGATGCTCTCTGATGCTCTCCTCTCTAATGCTCTCCTCTCTGATGCTCTGATGCTCTCTCCTCTCTGATGCTCTCTGATGCTCTCTCCTCTCTGATGCTCTCCTCTCTGATGCTCTCCTCTCTGATGCTCTCCTCTCTGATGCTCTCTCCTCTCTGATGCTCTCTGATGCTCTCTCCTCTCTGATGCTCTCTGCTCTCTGATGCTCTCTGCTCTCTGATGCTCTCTGCTCTCTGATGCTCTCTGATGCTCTCCTCTCTGATGCTCTCTGATGCTCTCTCCTCTCTGATGCTCTCTGCTCTCTGATGCTCTCCTCTCTGATGCTCTCCTCTCTGATGCTCTGATGCTCTCTCCTCTCTGATGCTCTCTGATGCTCTCTCCTCTCTGATGCTCTCCTCTCTGATGCTCTCCTCTCTGATGCTCTCTCCTCTCTGATGCTCTCTGCTCTCTGATGCTCTCTCCTCTCTGATGCTCTCTCCTCTCTGATGCTCTCTCCTCTCTGATGCTCTCTCCTCTCTGATGCTCTCCTCTCTGATGCTCTCTGATGCTCTCTCCTCTCTGATGCTCTCCTCTCTGATGCTCTCTGCTCTCTGATGCTCTCTGCTCTCTGATGCTCTCTCCTCTCTGATGCTCTCCTCTCTGATGCTCTCCTCTCTGATGCTCTCTCCTCTCTGATGCTCTCCTCTCTGATGCTCTCTGCTCTCTGATGCTCTCTCCTCTCTGATGCTCTCTGCTCTCTGATGCTCTCTGATGCTCTCTGCTCTCTGATGCTCTCTGCTCTCTGATGCTCTGATGCTCTCTGATGCTCTCTGCTCTCTGATGCTCTCTGATGCTCTGATGCTCTCTGATGCTCTCTGATGCTCTCTGATGCTCTCTTCTCTGATGCTCTCTGATGCTCTCTGATGCTCTCTGATGCTCTCTTCTCTGATGCTCTCTGATGCTCTCTGATGCTCTCTGATGCTCTCTTCTCTGATGCTCTCTGATGCTCTCTGATGCTCTCTGATGCTCTCTGATGCGCTCTGATGCTCTCTGATGCTCTCTGATGCTCTGATGCTCTCTGATGCTCTCTGATGCTCTGATGCTCTCTGATGCTCTGATGCTCTCTGATGCTCTCTGATGCTCTCTGATGCTCTCTGATGCGCTCTGATGCTCTCTGATGCTCTCTGATGCTCTGATGCTCTCTGATGCTCTCTGATGCTCTGATGCTCTCTGATGCTCTCTGATGCTCTCTGATGCTCTGATGCTCTCTGATGCTCTCTGATGCTCTCTGATGCTCTCTGATGCTCTCTGATGCTCTGATGCTCTCTCCTCTCTGATGCTCTCTCCTCTCTGATGCTCTGATGCTCTCTGATGCTCTGATGCTCTCTCCTCTCTGATGCTCTCTGATGCTCTCTGATGCTCTGATGCTCTCTCCTCTCTGATGCTCTGATGCTCTCTCCTCTCTGATGCTCTCCTCTCTGATGCTCTCTGATGCTCTCTGCTCTCTGATGCTCTCTGCTCTCTGATGCTCTCCTCTCTGATGCTCTCTGATGCTCTCTCCTCTCTGATGCTCTCTGATGCTCTCTGATGCTCTCTGCTCTCTGATGCTCTCTGATGCTCTCTCCTCTCTGATGCTCTCTCCTCTCTGATGCTCTCTGCTGATTTCTTTAGATTTTGTGATTTCTTTGCAAGTTTATGTTGATTTAGCAGATTTCAGTGTTTTTGTCTTTTTTAGTTTGTTTCTGTTGATTCTTGTTCATTTCTGAGCAGATTTTCTGTAGATTTCTATTTATTTTCTGTGGATATTTTGATGATTTCTGTTGTTTTTTTCTGTTGAATATGATTCATTTCTGTGGGCTTTCTTTTCTGCTGATTTCTGTAGATTTTATCGTAATTTTCTGTTGTGTTGAATTCTTTAGATTTTCTGTGATTTCTTTGCAAGTTTAAGTTGATTAATGTGATTTCTGCAGATTTCATTTTGTTTTCTCTTTTTTGTTTGTTTCTGTTGATTCTTGTTCATTTCTGTGGGTTTTCATAAAAATATCAACAGAAATCACTGGAAATATTAACATAAAATCAAAAGAAATCAACTTAAAATCTGCTAAAAATTTAAATAAATGCAACAGATTTGTTGTTTTTTTGTTTGTTTGTGTTGATGATTAATTTTCTGTTCATATTTTGTGTGTTTTCTGCTGATTTCTGTAGATTCTCGTAATTTCCTGTTGTTTCTTTGGTGATATCTGTTGTTATGTTTTGAAGTTTTTTGCAGATTTGAGTTGATTTCTTTAGATTTCCTGCCCAGTTCAGTTGATCTTAGTAGATTTTTGTTGTTTAATTGTGTGTTTCTGTTGATTATTTTACATTTCTGTTGTTTTTCTGTATATTTTCTGCTGAAATGTGGCTCACCCGTCAGGTTTTCTGCAGCGAGGCCGACGCTGTACTGACTGTCCGGCTCCTGAGAGGAAAGAGACTTCTCCGACTCCACGGTGAGAGACATCCCCTCCATCAGCTCCTCCCCCACGTCACTGACACACAGCTACACACACACACACACACACACACACACACACACACACACACACACACACACAAATATTGATTTCTATTAAATGTTACATGTTTTTTTTATAATTAGTGGAGTAAAAGTATAATATTAATAATTAAATGAGAGGCTGACCTTCTGCAGCTGAGGGTCGACCCTCCAGATCCTCAGAGTCTGATCTCTGGACCAGGTCACCAGCTGGTAGTCCTTCGAGCCTGCAGAGTAAACAAACACATAAACAACAACAACAAGAAAACGCTGTAAACAAGAAGAAAACACTGTAAACAAAAAACACATAAATCATGCGACACAAAGAAAGTGAACGTAACACAGAGAGCCTGTCAAGAAACATAGAATCACTGAACACATCAAATGGTCAGTGAACGCAACACAGAGAGACAGTGAGCACAACGTGTCAGTGAACGCAACACAGAGAGACAGTGAGCACATCAAAGGGTCAGTGAACGCAACACAGAGAGACAGTGAGCACATCAAAGGGTCAGTGAACGCAACACAGAGAGACAGTGAGCACATCCAAGGGTCAGTGAACGCAACACAGAGAGACAGTGAGCACATCCAAGGGTCAGTGAACGCAACACAGAGAGACAGTGAGCACATCCAAGGGTCAGTGAACGCAACACAGAGAGACAGTGAACGCAACACAGAGAGACAGTGAGCACAACGTGTCCGTGAACGCAACACAGAGAGACAGTGAGCACAACAAAGGGTCAGTGAACGCAACACAGAGAGACAGTGAGCACAACAAAGGGTCAGTGAACGCAACACAGAGAGACAGTGAACACAACGTGTCCGTGAACGCAACACAGAGAGACAGTGAGCACATCAAAGGGTCAGTGAACGCAACACAGAGAGACAGTGAGCACATCAAAGGGTCAGTGAACGCAACACAGAGAGACAGTGAACACAACGTGTCAGTGAACGCAACACAGAGAGACAGTGAACACAACGTGTCAGTGAACGCAACACAGAGAGACAGTGAGCACATCAAAGGGTCAGTGAACGCAACACAGAGAGACAGTGAACACAACGTGTCAGTGAACGCAACACAGAGAGACAGTGAGCACATCAAAGGGTCAGTGAACGCAACGGGAGGTCAGGTACTCTTTAAAACATGGGTACTTTTTACTTCAGTACATTTCAAAGTTCTTTACTTTTACTTGAGTAAAGAAGTTTAGTCAGTACTTCTACTTTCACCAGAGTATTTTTAAACACGAGTATCTGTACAGGATGTGTGTACTTTTGCCATCACTGTGCAGGTGTGTGTGTGTGTGTGTGTGTGTGTGTGTCCTGCCTTCTTTCTGCGGCCTCCACTGGAACTCCAGCACCACGTCGTCGTGTCCCACGAAGGCGTGGACCGGGCTGTTGAGGTCGAGCGACGACCAGAGCAGCAAACTGTTCTCTCTCCTCAGCTGAGGAACCATCACTGTGACCAGACCGTTAGAGAAGGGCTACACACACACACACACACACACACACACACACACACACACACACACACACACACACACACACACACACACACACACACACACACACACACACACACACACACACACACACACACACACACACACACACACACACACACACACACACACACACACCTTTGTAAGGAACGAAAACTACTTGCAGTGTGCATTTTTAAAAGTAAAGTTTTGAGTTTGTGAGAAAACACACACAGCAGAAATCATATGTAAAATCATGATCTTAAAAAGGCATTAAGATTCCTTCAGAGTTTGAAACTCACCGTGTACCGAGCTTTCCACACAGGCACTTGGCAGGAGAGGATGTTCAGGTACTTCCTGGGCTGTCGGTAATCCCAGAACTGAACACAAAACGAAGAGAAAATAGTTTCTGACTGAGACACCTTTGATCAGAGCAAGACATTGAACGCATCACAGACAGTTAGCTGTTGCATCGCAGAGAGCAACATAGAGAGTCAGTGAACGCATCGCAGGGAGTCAGTGAACGCATCGCAGAGTCATTGAACGCATCATAGCTTCAGTTATGGTGTCATAGAGTCACTGAACGCATCATACTGACAATGAATACATCAAAGTTAGTAGATGAATCAGAAAGTCATTAAACGCATTGAAGAGTCAGTGAATGCATCACAGAGTCAGTGAACGCCTCGCAGAGTCAGTGAACGCCTCGCAGAGTCAGTGAACGCCTCGCAGAGTCAGTGAACGCCTCGCAGAGTCAGTGAACGCCTCGCAGAGTCAGTGAACGCCTCGAAGAGTCAGTGAACGCCTCGCAGAGTCAGTGAACGCCTCGCAGAGTCAGTGAACGCCTCGAAGAGTCAGTGAACGCCTCGAAGAGTCAGTGAACGCCCCGTCTCTCTGATGTAAACAGTGTCACAGGCTCGGAGTGCGCTGGTTTTCCTCACCCTCACGGAGTTGTCCTGGCTCGACGTGGCGAACACGAACTCGTTGTCGGGATGCCAGTCGAGGCCGTGGATCTTTGAGAGGTGAGCCGCCACGTACTCCACTGCCGTGCTGGGCTTCTGAAACACACACACACACACACACACACACACACACACACACACACACACACACACACACACACACACACACACACACACACACACACACACACACACACACACACACACACACACACACACACACACACAGTTGTTGTCCAACTCCTTACAGATCTGTGGGATTTATCTAGAAAAAACTAAAACTCTGGCGACTGAAGCAAACATTTCACTGAAGGTTTGTAATCAAGAAATCATGTAGAAATATTGATATGTGTGGCTGAAGAGAGAGAGTGTGAGTGTGTGTGTGTGTGTGTGTGTGTCTCACTCTCTTATCCCAGATCCGAACGTCTCCATCGTGACTCGAGCCCAGCAGGTTCTGGTTCTTCTTGTTCCATTTCACCTGAGACGCCCCCGCTGCGGGAACACACAGATCTGAGTCGAATGGAAAAAGCTCTGCGAGTCTTCAGAGTGAGTTTAAAAGAACGGGAAAGTAATGCTTTGTAGGAGTTTATAGAAACACTGATCATTTTGCACATTTTAACTATTATTTCAGATCAAAAAGAGAAAACAACAACAACAACAACAACAACAACAACAGGACAGATAAGTAATGTAATGAACTTCAAATGAAACTCACCGACAGCTGACAGCGCCACCGTGGGTTTCCTCGTGTCTCTGCAGAAAAAAACAGGATTCACACAAAAATAAAGATAAAATAGACACTTTTAAATAATAATACAAAATGTTTTTAAATAAAGTGATAAAGATAAGATATAATATAATATATAATTTAATATAGAGTGAGTTTTCCCACCTGGTGTCCCAGATGTAGATGTACGTGTCGACTGAACTGGTGACGAGAAGCTCCGGTTCAAACCAGGACCAGTCCAGATCACTGAGGAAATGAACGCACCACGGTCAGTGAACGCACCACAGAGAGTCAGAGAGTCAGTGAACGCACCACAGAGGGTCAGTGAATGCAACACATAGAGTCAGAGAGTCAGTGAACGCACCACAGTCAGTGAACGCACCACAGTCAGTGAACGCACCACAGAGTCAGTGAACGCACCACAGAGACTCAGTGAACGCACCACAGAGACTCAGTGAACGCACCACAGAGACTCAGTGAACGCACCACAGAGTCAGTGAACGCACCACAGAGACTCAGTGAACGCACCACAGAGACTCAGTGAACGCACCACAGTCAGTGAACGCACCACAGAGACTCAGTGAACGCACCACAGAGACTCAGTGAACGCACCACAGAGACTCAGTGAACGCACCACAGAGACTCAGTGAACGCACCACAGAGAGTCAGTGAACGCACCACAGAGATTCAGTGAACGCACCACAGAGACTCCGTGAACGCACCACAGAGACTCAGTGAACGCACCACAGTCAGTGAACGCACCACAGAGACTCAGTGAACGCACCACAGTCAGTGAACGCACCACAGAGAGTCAGTGAACGCACCACAGTCAGTGAACGCACCACAGAGAGCGTCATTGTGATTGTTGTATCTGTTGTTCCCTACAGGAAGGAGCGTTTGTTTGCGTTACCTGATGACCCGGGTGTGGCCCTGCAGGGACGATTGAATCTCTCCACAGCCGTCCTTCCACGAGTACAGATCCACGCGCTGGTTACTCTGAAAAGAAACACTCGTTATGTTGAGCATCAGATTCCTCAGTGTTTACTCTTGATGGAGATCAGCAGAACTCACGGAGGCGGCGAAGACGTGCGCCTCGTCTCGATGAGGTTTCCACTGAACCGTCCCCAGGTCCCACTTACTCTGACGCCCGATCTTCCTCGGCTGCTCGGACGGAGCCTCCAGGTTCACCATGTACAGGAAGCGCCGCCTGAGAGGCGTTCAGGGACACATTACAGACGCTTTAGACTTTAGAGCAAACTGAGACATGATGTTTATTCTGAGACGCGTTCAGGGACACATTACAGGCGCTTTAGATCAAACTGAGATATGATTTTATATCTGTGGTGCGTTCAGGTGCATGAAACTTACCCGGAAAGTACAGCGTGAGAACCCAGGCAGTCCACTGACATAGCGGTGGCCTGAAAACACAAGAAGAAGACAAATCTTAATTTGAAAATAATTACATGCGTCAGATTATTGTTTAATGTTTTAATTAGTGAAGTTAAAGCAGGAATGGGGTGAAAATAAAATACTTCATTACTTAATTAAATGTAGTTTTGCAAACAACCTAATAATAACTACAGCGTTTGAAAAAGTCACTCCAAATTAAATTAACTCATCTGTTTGTCATTACTTGTGTCATTTTCTGGTTGCTAACGCCATTGTAAAACATAATCACTGATGTT
This sequence comes from Pogonophryne albipinna, assembly GCA_028583405.1. NCBI lineage: Eukaryota > Metazoa > Chordata > Actinopteri > Perciformes > Artedidraconidae > Pogonophryne > Pogonophryne albipinna. The sequence goes on from JAPTMU010000079.1 coordinate 9,880, forward strand.
CCGCTGTAACGGTGGTGGACTCATCAGAACAGAGTGGGCGAGCTGACCAATCAGAGCACAGTGGGCTCACAGGGGGGGGGGGGGGGGGGGCAGGAGCTCCAACAAGGCGTGTAGGACAGAGAGTAGGCTTGTTTGAGACGCGTTGCGGCTCGCCTCGAAAGTAGACGAGAATAGCCGATCGCAGAGGGGGAGGTCTCAAAAAGCTCGCCTGAAGTCGGACAGCTCGGAGTCGGCTTCGTCTTCTTCTTCTTCTTCTCTCGGTTATTTGGCGGATTGCAAACAGCTTGAAGGTGCATACCGCCACCTCCGGAGTCGGCTTGACTCGGTTTGCATTTATAAAGAATGCACACGTGTTTAATCGTTAATGTCAGATATGTACTAAGTAAATACATTCGTTCCTGCTCAAGATTAGATTCAACTTTATTGTAATTGCACATATTACAGGTACTGAGACAACGAAATGCAGTTTAGCTTCTAACCAGGTGCAACAAGCACTAGATATCAGCCTGTGAGCAGTATGAACAGTGTGTATTAATACACTAGATATCAGCCTGTGAGCAGTATGAACAGTGTGTATTAATACACTAGATATCAGCCTGTGAGCAGTATGAACAGTGTGTATTAATACACTAGATATCAGCCTGAGAGCAGTATGAACAGTGTGTATTAATACACTAGATATCAGCCTGTGAGCAGTATGAACAGTGTGTATTAATACACAGATATCAGCCTGTGAGCAGTATGAACAGTGTGTATTAATACACTAGATATCAGCCTGTGAGCAGTATGAACAGTGTGTATTAATACACTAGATATCAGCCTGAGAGCAGTATGAACAGTGTGTATTAATACACTAGATATCAGCCTGAGAGCAGTATGAACAGTGTGTATTAATACACTAGATATCAGCCTGTGAGCAGTATGAACAGTGTGTATGAATACACTAGATATCAGCCTGAGAGCAGTATGAACAGTGTGTATTAATACACTAGATATCAGCCTGTGAGCAGTATGAACAGTGTGTATTAATACACTAGATATCAGCCTGTGAGCAGTATGAACAGTGTGTATTAATACACTAGATATCAGCCTGTGAGCAGTATGAACAGAGTGTATTAATACACTAGATATCAGCCTGAGAGCAGTATGAACAGTGTGTATGAATACACTAGATATCAGCCTGTGAGCAGTATGAACAGTGTGTATTAATACACTAGATATCAGCCTGTGAGCAGTATGAACAGTGTGTATTAATACACTAGATATCAGCCTGTGAGCAGTATGAACAGTGTGTATTAATACACTAGATATCAGCCTGAGAGCAGTATGAACAGTGTGTATGAATACACTAGATATCAGCCTGTGAGCAGTATGAACAGTGTGTATTAATACACTAGATATCAGCCTGTGAGCAGTATGAACAGTGTGTATTAATACACTAGATATCAGCCTGAGAGCAGTATGAACAGTGTGTATGAATACACTAGATATCAGCCTGAGAGCAGTATGAACAGTGTGTATTAATACACTAGATATCAGCCTGTGAGCAGTATGAACAGTGTGTATTAATACACTAGATATCAGCCTGAGAGCAGTATGAACAGTGTGTATTAATACACTAGATATCAGCCTGTGAGCAGTATGAACAGTGTGTATTAATACACTAGATATCAGCCTGTGAGCAGTATGAACAGTGTGTATTAATACACTAGATATCAGCCTGAGAGCAGTATGAACAGTGTGTATTAATACACTAGATATCAGCCTGTGAGCAGTATGAACAGTGTGTATTAATACACTAGATATCAGCCTGTGAGCAGTATGAACAGTGTGTATTAATACACTAGATATCAGCCTGTGAGCAGTATGAACAGTGTGTATTAATACACTAGATATCAGCCTGTGAGCAGTATGAACAGTGTGTATTAATACACAGATATCAGCCTGTGAGCAGTATGAACAGTGTGTATTAATACACTAGATATCAGCCTGAGAGCAGTATGAACAGTGTGTATTAATACACTAGATATCAGCCTGTGAGCAGTATGAACAGTGTGTATTAATACACTAGATATCAGCCTGTGAGCAGTATGAACAGTGTGTATGAATACACTAGATATCAGCCTGAGAGCAGTATGAACAGTGTGTATTAATACACAGATATCAGCCTGTGAGCAGTATGAACAGTGTGTATGAATACACTAGATATCAGTCTGAGAGCAGTATGAACAGTGTGTATGAATACACTAGATATCAGCCTGAGAGCAGTATGAACCGTGTGTATGAATACACTAGATATCAGCCTGAGAGCAGTATGAACAGTGTGTATTAATACACTAGATATCAGCCTGAGAGCAGTATGAACAGTGTGTATGAATACACTAGATATCAGCCTGAGAGCAGTATGAACAGTGTGTATGAATACACTAGATATCAGCCTGTGAGCAGTATGAACAGTGTGTATGAATACACTAGATATCAGCCTGAGAGCAGTATGAACCGTGTGTATGAATACACTAGATATCAGCCTGAGAGCAGTATGAACAGTGTGTATTAATACACAGATATCAGCCTGTGAGCAGTATGAACAGTGTGTATTAATACACTAGATATCAGCCTGAGAGCAGTATGAACAGTGTGTATTAATACACTAGATATCAGCCTGTGAGCAGTATGAACAGTGTGTATGAATACACTAGATATCAGCCTGAGAGCAGTATGAACAGTGTGTATGAATACACTAGATATCAGCCTGAGAGCAGTATGAACAGTGTGTATTAATACACTAGATATCAGCCTGAGAGCAGTATGAACAGTGTGTATGAATACACTAGATATCAGCCTGAGAGCAGTATGAACAGTGTGTATTAATACACTAGATATCAGCCTGTGAGCAGTATGAACAGTGTGTATTAATACACTAGATATCAGCCTGTGAGCAGTATGAACAGTGTGTATTAATACACTAGATATCAGCCTGTGAGCAGTATGAACAGTGTGTATTAATACACTAGATATCAGCCTGTGAGCAGTATGAACAGTGTGTATTAATACACTAGATATCAGCCTGTGAGCAGTATGAACAGTGTGTATTAATACACTAGATATCAGCCTGTGAGCAGTATGAACAGTGTGTATTAATACACTAGATATCAGCCTGTGAGCAGTATGAACAGTGTGTATTAATACACTAGATATCAGCCTGTGAGCAGTATGAACAGTGTGTATTAATACACTAGATATCAGCCTGAGAGCAGTATGAACAGTGTGTATTAATACACTAGATATCAGCCTGAGAGCAGTATGAACAGTGTGTATTAATACACTAGATATCAGCCTGTGAGCAGTATGAACAGTGTGTATTAATACACTAGATATCAGCCTGTGAGCAGTATGAACAGTGTGTATGAATACACTAGATATCAGCCTGAGAGCAGTATGAACAGTGTGTATTAATATACTAGATATCAGCCTGAGAGCAGTATGAACAGTGTGTATTAATACACTAGATATCAGCCTGTGAGCAGTATGAACAGTGTGTATTAATACACTAGATATCAGCCTGAGAGCAGTATGAACAGTGTGTATTAATACACTAGATATCAGCCTGTGAGCAGTATGAACAGTGTGTATTAATACACTAGATATCAGCCTGAGAGCAGTATGAACAGTGTGTATTAATACACTAGATATCAGCCTGAGAGCAGTATGAACAGTGTGTATTAATACACTAGATATCAGCCTGAGAGCAGTATGAACAGTGTGTATGAATACACTAGATATCAGCCTGAGAGCAGTATGAACAGTGTGTATTAATACACTAGATATCAGCCTGTGAGCAGTATGAACAGTGTGTATTAATACACTAGATATCAGCCTGAGAGCAGTATGAACAGTGTGTATGAATACACTAGATATCAGCCTGAGAGCAGTATGAACAGTGTGTATGAATACACTAGATATCAGCCTGTGAGCAGTATGAACAGTGTGTATTAATACACTAGATATCAGCCTGTGAGCAGTATGAACAGTGTGTATTAATACACTAGATATCAGCCTGAGAGCAGTATGAACAGTGTGTATTAATACACTAGATATCAGCCTGTGAGCAGTATGAACAGTGTGTATTAATACACTAGATATCAGCCTGAGAGCAGTATGAACAGTGTGTATTAATACACTAGATATCAGTCTGTGAGCAGTATGAACAGTGTGTATGAATACACTAGATATCAGCCGGTGAGCAGTATGAACAGTGTGTATGAATACACAGATATCAGCCTGAGAGCAGTATGAACAGTGTGTATTAATACACTAGATATCAGCCTGTGAGCAGTATGAACAGTGTGTATTAATACACTAGATATCAGCCTGTGAGCAGTATGAACAGTGTGTATTAATACACTAGATATCAGCCTGTGAGCAGTATGAACAGTGTGTATTAATACACTAGATATCAGCCTGAGAGCAGTATGAACAGTGTGTATTAATACACTAGATATCAGCCTGTGAGCAGTATGAACAGTGTGTATTAATACACTAGATATCAGCCTGAGAGCAGTATGAACAGTGTGTATTAATACACTAGATATCAGCCTGTGAGCAGTATGAACAGTGTGTATTAATACACTAGATATCAGCCTGTGAGCAGTATGAACAGTGTGTATTAATACACTAGATATCAGCCTGAGAGCAGTATGAACAGTGTGTATTAATACACTAGATATCAGCCTGTGAGCAGTATGAACAGTGTGTATTAATATGCTAAGATATATAAAGTATGAAAACAGTAAGCAGTGCAATTATAGTATAAAATATATAGATATTAATTTCATGATGATGAACTTTGTGGAACAATGATGAAAAATGTGAATGGATGTGGCGACATAAAACTGACACAAAACAACAACAAACTTTAGCCGAGCCAATGGGAGAGCTTCATCAGCAGCACGTGGTAAAAACCACCAATGAGCGCTCAGCTCGAGATACCAGCGAGTCGTTTCCCATCAAGCATTTCGCTTCCGCAGCCCGTGGAGAGGAACTGCGCCGCCTCGCCGCGCCTCGCTCTTAAGGCTGCGGGCGTCTTTGTCCCGCGAGATTTCAAAGTCTCATGTAGGCGGGACTCCAGAGCAAGTCGGACAAAATGACTAACCATCATGCAACGCACTAGCAAGACGTTGATCGCAACTGCGCAGGTCTCGCTTGTCTCAAATAAGCCTAGTGAATACACAGACTGTACAGAGATGCTGTGAGAAACCAATGTGAGTTTGGAACATTGAACATTGAACAATGTAAATCTATTCTCGTAGAGCTCAACAATGGAATTATGATCAGTAGAAATGGCCATGACATGGGACCTTTAATATTGAATAATATCTTGCACAATAATATCCTGCATTATATTTGTTACTGGAGATGTGTATTTCCACATCTATATATATTTTTTATAACGCTGTTTTATTTCTATTTCAGAAATAATTTGCATTGTTGCAGTGTCTTGTTTTTTATGCTACTGCAACGCAAAAATAATTCCCAAATTGGAATCAATTAAGTACTTATCCATCTATCTATCCATCTCTCTATTTATCTATCCATCTATCTATCCATCTCTCTATCCATCTATTTATCCATCTATTAATCTATCTATCTAAAACTGTAATTAAGTGTAAATGAACATTGAAATTGAAGCAAAACTCAAATGAAAGTGTGTTTAAAGTAAAGTATTCAGGGAGTAAACTGTGAGGATGTAAAGTGGTTCTCCTTGTGCTCCTCTTTCGGTATCTTTAGTTTAATAAGGTCGTTTTAATACCTGAGCATCTCGAAACTCCACCACCACATTCTCGCTGCTCCAGCGCGCCGCCATCTTTCCGTCTTCTACCGTCAACAGAGCGTCACGTGATTCTAATGTCACGTGACGCCGTGTTCACGGTTCCTGGGAGAGAAGACCATGGTCATGAGAATTTTAGTAAAAAAAGATGATTCTGTTTACAAATAAAATAATGATAATAAAAATAATAACAATATTAATAATAATAATGGAAATATTTATTGAATGAAAAATGTATTAATCATTGTAATGGTTATTTATAATAATTATTGATATGTTTAACTTATTCACTTTATTTGTATTTAATAATATTTTCTAATATTTTAAGTTTAATTTTATATTGATCAGAAAAAGAGGTATTACGTTTATCAGCGGAGAATCATTATTTCCTTTTTTTTTTTAAATAATGTTTCTCCGAGTGTTCCTAAGTGTCTGAACGCATCACATTTCCTCTCTTCTGATTGGTCGGCCCAGTTTTCCGTCACAGATCCAAGATGGCGCCTACCTTGGTTGCGCATGTTGTCGCAGACGCAGGAGCTTTTCTGAAGAAAGCTCCTCTCCAGGTGAGAATATGCTTCATATTAATATATAAAATGCACCTGTATAAAGAGAGCAGACCCCCGGGGGGGGAGGGGGGGGGAAACGGGAGGAGAGGGGTCCCTTCTGAGGCCGGAGAGAGAGAGATAAAGGCCGCAGAGCGAGAAGAGGCGTGGGGGAAACAGAACAGAATAAACACTAAAACAGACTTTATTTTAATATATTTCACTTTGTAAACAGGATTTATTGTTATTTACAAGTCTGTAAGTCAATCAGTCAACATGCGTGTTTACACATGACGTCACAACAACAGAGAGGTCTAAATTCTCATCATTAAAAATTGTTTCATTTATTTATTTTATTACTATGTTTAACTTTATACCGGATTTATAATCTTGACAAGAACAAAAATATTTGTATTTAACAAAATCCGTGTTTACATACATGACGTCACAACAACAGAGCTGTACTTCTTCATCATTTAAAAGAGTTAATTAATGAACTAGTATTACTTATAATAATGAAACATTTATTTTTACCAAAACACAAACAGAGATTTTACATTTAATTAAGTTGTGAAAATACTTAAAGGTCCCATGTCATGCTTTTCCGGTTATGACCCGTCCCCTTGTGTGATGAAGGTTGTTCTGCATGTGAACGGTCTGCAGAGTCACAAACCCTCAAAGTACCCCCTGTAGCGAGTAAAACTCTAACACAGAAAGACCTGTCTGTGCTGCCCCAGAACGCCTCGTTGGACATTTCTCTTTTTCCCTTTGTTTCTTCCTGGTCACTGTGACGTAACGACGACCCAAATGGACCAATCCGCGGAGCCGTTACGTCCGCGGATTGGTCAGCCAGGGTGTGTGTGTGTGTGTGTGTGTGTGTGTGTGTGTGTGTGTGTGTGTGTGTGTGTGTGTGTGTGTGTGTGTGTGTGTGTGTGTGTGTGTGTGTGTGTGTGTGTGTGTGTGTGTGTGTGTGTGTGTGTGTGTGTGTGTGTGTGTGTGTGTGTGTGTGTGTGTGTGTGTGTGTGTGTGTGTGTGTGTGTGTGTGTGTGTGTGTGTGTGTGTGTGTGTGTGTGTGTGTGTGTGTGTGTGTGTGTGTGTGTGTGTGTGTGTGTGTGTGTGCGCGCGTGTGCGTGCGCGCGTTCGGGCTGGGTTTAGCTGTGTCTCGCAGAAACCAGGAAACCACACCAGTAATCCAGCTCTCACACTGTCCGCTCCTCGCAGCAGCGATTCGCGCAACGTCCCACAGACGCGGCCCCCAGACCCCACGCAGCATTCTCATCTGTTTGTCGTTACTGGTGTCATCTTCTGGTTGCTAACAAACGCCATTGTAAAACATAAACACTGATGTTCCACTGTGGTGGACTCATCAGAACAGAGTGGGCGAGCTGACCAATCAGAGCACAGTGGGCTCACAGGGGGGGGGGCAGGAGCTCCAACAAGGCGTGTAGGACAGAGAGTGAATACACATACAGAGATGCTGTGAGAAACCAATGTGAGTTTGGAACATTGAACAATGTAAATCTATTTTAGTAGACCTCAACAATGGAATTATGATCAGTAGAAATGGCCGTGACACGGGACCTTTACGTCAGGAAGAATTGTTGCTGATGAATCTCCATCGTGAGCATTTTATTGAGGAACAGGAGGATGATTTATTTTATTATTATTATTAACTATTAACAGGGTTTATTATTATTTACAAGTCTGTAATCAATCGGTCAACATCTGGGTTTACTTCCATGACGTCACAACAACAGAGAGCTCTAAATCCTCATCATAAAAGTGTATTTATTTTTAAATGTTTAAAGGACACTTATATTTAAATGATGTATTGTAGGGCCATACCTATATAAAGTATATTTATACGTTTCTGTTTTCAAAATACCGAACAGATCCTGCATTTTAGCCACGCCTCATTTCGCTCTATTTGCCCTTTCTCCAGCCCTGTTTTTGCAAGGGCTGATTCTGTGAGCTGCAGCTGACCACGCCCCCCTGCAGCTGACCACGCCCCCCTGCAGCTGACCACGCCCCCTGCAGCTGACCACGCCCCCCTGCAGGAGAGGGGAGCGTGCTCTGATCAAGTCAGAAGAGGGGGAGAAAAAGAGATCTCCGTCCTCCGTGTTTTATTATATTATTATATAGAGCCATTATTCATTTGTTTTAAAGCTCAATAAATAACAAAGAAGACCTTTGACCGGCACTTTTCTAATTTTGTCCGGAAGATTTAAACTTTAACGGAAAAAAATCTAACTGAAACTCTGCCGCACGGTCCCCTCGTTCCTTGGAAGAGGCGGAGAGGTGGGTGTTTGTCATCTGCTGGTGGACTACCGGAGAGAATTACAGTGCTTGCCTCGGGGAGGGAGAAAAAGAGCCACAGCGGAGAATAAACAGAAGGGCAACCATGCGCGGGAAGTCTTCTTCGCTGCTTTTGTGGCAGACTACAGCGCCACTTACAGGCCTGGCACATGTACTACAGCGTCTCCAGCGCTTTCGAGCGGCAATGGCCGGCCGTGGCCCAACCTCTCATTCCCCTGATAGGTGGAGAGTTGGCCCAATAGCCGTAGCGCCACCGTCCTGACGTCAGGACAGTGTTCAAATCTGGATCAGTCTATATCAGATCCGTTGCAGTCCCTTTTTTAGAGATTTGGGTATGGAGGAAAAGAGAGAGGGTTGTGTTTTCTGACACTTGGTGAGTTCCCTGGAACACCGGGGACACATGTTCATGTATAAAAGACGTGCATTTTGCATGATAGGTCCCCTTTAAGTTTTGTATTATTTCAATATGTATAAACATGTGCCTTTTCTTTCTTTCAACACCCCCATTCATATTTAAATAAATTGTGTTTTAGGTTGTTATTGTGCCTTTGTCTGTAAATAGTATGCTGAACAAATTCAATTAAAGGGAATTAGACTAGTCTGCCAGGTCTTTATTTTACTTTGTCTTTCCTTTTTTAATTCTTTATTGTTTTGTTCTGCAGGAGATCGGCAGCACGATCTACACCCTGAAGGACGTGGTGGACGAGATCAGAGACAAACCCACGAGGAGGAGTTTAGCTTTCCTGCCGTACAACCTGACCTTCAGAGAGCCGCACCCCGAACACATCAGACACGGTAACAAACTGTCCCTGAACACACCATACTGTGTCCCTGAACACATCAGACACGTCCCTGAACACACCAAACACTGTCCCTGAACACACCACACTGTGACACTGAACACACCAGACAAGTTAACAAACTGACCCTGAACACAGCACACACTGACCCTGAACACATCAGACACGGTAAACACAGCGTCCCTGAACACATCACACACCGTCCCTGAACACACCACACACTAACCCTGAACACATCACACACCGTCCCTGAACACACCACACACTGACCCTGAACACATCAGACACGGAAACAAACTGTCCCTGAACACAGCACACACTGACCCTGAACACATCAGACATGGAAACAAACTGTCCCTGAACACATCACACACCGTCCCTGAACACATCAGACACGGTAAACACAGCATCCCTGAACACAACATACTGTGCCCCTGAACACACCACACACTGACCCTGAACACACCACACACCGTCCCTGAACACATCACACACCGTCCCTGAACACATCAGACACGGTAAACACAGCATCCCTGAACACAACATACTGTGTCCCTGAACACACCACACACCGTCCCTGAACACACCACACACCGTCCCTGAACACACCACACACCGTCCCTGAACACACCACACACCGTCCCTGAACACACCACACACTGACCCTGAACACATCAGACACGGTAAACACATAGTAAACACAGCGTCCCTGAACACAACATACTGTGTCCCTGAACACACCACACAGTGACACTGAACACACCACACTGTGTCCTCTCAGTGTTTCAGTGATTAGCTGTATTGGTGTTTCAGTGATTTTGGTGTTTCAGTGATTAGCTGTATCGGTGTTTCAGTGATGAGTTGGTGTTTCAGTGATTAGCTGTATTGGTGTTTCAGTGATGAGTTGGTATTTCAGTGATTAGCTGTATTGGTGTTTCAGTGATTAGCTGTATTGGTGTTTCAGTGATGAGTTGGTATTTCAGTGATTAGCTGTATTGGTATTTCAGTGATTAGCTGTATTGGTGTTTCAGTGATTAGCTGTATTGGTGTTTCAGTGATTAGCTGTATTGGTGTTTCAGTGATGAGTTGGTGTTTCAGTGATTAGCTGTATTGGTGTTTCAGTGATGAGTTGGTGTTTCAGTGATTAGCTGTATTGGTGTTTCAGTGATGAGTTGGTGTTTCAGTGATTAGCTGTATTGGTGTTTCAGTGATGAGTTGGTGTTTCAGTGATTAGCTGTATTGGTGTTTCAGTGATTAGCTGTATTGGTGTTTCAGTGATGAGTTGGTGTTTCAGTGATTAGCTGTATTGGTGTTTCAGTGATGAGTTGGTGTTTCAGTGATTAGCTGTATCGGTGTTTCAGTGATGAGTTGGTGTTTCAGTGATGAGTTGGTGTTTCAGTGATTAGCTGTATCGGTGTTTCAGTGATGAGTTGGTGTTTCAGTGATTAGCTGTATTGGTGTTTCAGTGATTAGCTGTATTGGTGTTTCAGTGACGGAGTTCTCCAAGAAGACGGGAGACTACCCGAGTCTGTCAGCGACCGACATCAAAGTCCTGGCTCTGACCTACCAGCTAGAGCTGGAGCACGTGGGATCCAAACACCTGAAGAAAGAGCCAGAAGTCAAGGTGCACAATGTTTTTTACAACAATGTTTTACAAATGTCCCAAAAAAATGCAGAATTGTTTTCATGTTTTCTGACCTTGAAAAGTGCAAAAAAAACAAGTTTCTCTAAATATTTTAACGGCACAATACTAATGTTTGACTTTCATAAAAAAGTGATGGGATAAGCTGATTCACGGCCGCAGATTTAGAGTATTTTGTCGCAGAAAATCAGAATTTTGAAATGTTGGGAAAAAAGTCAGAATTTTGAGATAAGAAAAAAACGTCTTTTGAGAAAAACGTCAGTTTTTTAAAATGTGGAACATTTTGTATTTGTTGGACTACGCTGTACTCCTTCAGACCTGTGTAGCTGAATGTGTGTGTTCTGGCTCCAGGTGAACGTCCACAGCACTCAGCGCCACCCGGAGACTCCGGTCAACGTGGCCGGGTTCTTCCTGCCCTCCAGAGAAAAGGTGAGAGACGCTTTCTCTCTGATCTCAACTCACATCTGAAGGGTCCTTCCTCAGTTCCTCAGTACCTCAGTTCCTCAGTACCTCAGTTCCTCAGTCCCTCTGTTCCTCAGTCCCTCTGTTCCTCAGTACCTCAGTTCCTCTGTTCCTCAGTCCCTCTGTTCCTCAGTCCCTCTGTTCCTCAGTCCCTCTGTTCCTCAGTCCCTCAGTTCCTCAGTCCCTCAGTTCCTCAGTACCTCAGTTCCTCTGTTCCTCAGTTCCTCATTCCCTCAGTTCCTCAGTTTCTCTGTTCCTCAGTTTCTCAGTTTCTCTGTTCCTCAGTTTCTCAGTTCCTCAGTTTTTCAGTCCCTCTGTTCCTCAGTCCCTCTGTTCCTCTGTTCCTCAGTCCCTCTGTTCCTCAGTCCCTCAGTTCCTCAGTTCCTCAGTACCTCAGTTCCTCAGTACCTCAGTACCTCAGTCCCTCTGTTCCTCAGTACCTCAGTTCCTCAGTACCTCAGTACCTCAGTACCTCAGTTCCTCAGTTCCTCAGTACCTCAGTACCTCAGTACCTCAGTTCCTCAGTCCCTCTGTTCCTCAGTCCCTCAGTTCCTCAGTTCCTCAGTCCCTCTGTTCCTCAGTTCCTCAGTACCTCAGTCCCTCAGTCCCTCAGTTCCTCAGTACCTCAGTCCCTCTGTTCCTCAGTTCCTCAGTACCTCAGTACCTCAGTCCCTCTGTTCCTCAGTCCCTCTGTTCCTCAGTCCCTCAGTTCCTCAGTACCTCAGTCCCTCTGTTCCTCTGTTCCTCAGTACCTCAGTTCCTCAGTACCTCAGTACCTCAGTATCTCAGTTCCTCAGTACCTCAGTACCTCAGTCCCTCAGTCCCTCTGTTCCTCAGTCCCTCAGTTCCTCAGTACCTCAGTCCCTCAGTCCCTCAGTTCCTCAGTACCTCAGTCCCTCAGTACCTCAGTCCCTCTGTTCCTCAGTCCCTCTGTTCCTCAGTTACTCAGTTCCTCAGTTCCTCAGTTCCTCAGTTCCTCAGTACCTCAGTTACTCAGTCCCTCTGTTCCTCAGTTCCTCAGTTCCTCAGTACCTCAGTCCCTCAGTCCCTCAGTACCTCAGTCCCTCTGTACCTCAGTTCCTCAGTCCCTCTGTTCCTCAGTACCTCAGTTCCTCAGTCCCTCTGTTCCTCAGTTTCTAATGCTGCGTTCACACCGGACGCAATGCGATGTTTGGGGGCGGCGCGATTCCATGTAAAGTCAATGCAGAGACGCGGACAGACGTGAATTCGCTCCGACGGCGAGCATGAAGCGGTGGACGCGAATTCCGTGGCACGATTTGAAGGGGGCCGCGGCAAACGCTTGAGTTCAATTTTTTCAACTCGAGCGTCATATTCGCGTGACGCGATCTCGCGGTAGCCAATGAGCGGTGAGGATCTCAGCCTGACGTTCAACCAGAAAACATCAGCCGTTAGCTGTTAGCTCTTAGCACACAGAGCTCACAGCTCCTCATATCTGTTCAGAAACTAGACAAAAGTTAAACAAGTACAAACCACAGATTGTCTGTGTCATGGAGAATACAGTCGCTGGTTTATTTATGTCTGTAGGCCGTTGTTGTGAGTGTGGACGGTCGGAGCATATATAACGTTAGCTTAGAAAAACACGCATTTTAAAAGGTGTTTCTCTGCCGTCTGTCTGCAGACTTGGCAAAGCATTAATTCATGGTTTTTACTAACCGGTATCAGTGTGTTGTTAATTCGGCATCATTTTGAAACGTGTATTACAATTTAATCACGGTAAAATATGTTCATTTTGTTGTAGTTGTAGCTCCCGAGCCAGCGCGTCTTGTTTGAATGACGCGAGTAAACACAGCTGGCAGCCGCGGTGAAACTCGAGCGATTAGAGTGATGCGAATATTTGCAGTGTGAACGCAGCATTAGTTCCTCTGTTCCTCTCTCGTCCTCAGAAGTCTTCAGAGAGCGTTGGTGTTCGACAGAAGTTTCCGGACGGAGATCCGTTCAACAGCTTCCAGTTCTGGAGGCCGGCGCTGCCGACCGTCGACAAAGAGCTGCTGCAGCTGCTGGTGAGGAGACGAGCTAACACAAGTTTATTAAAGCTCAGAAAAAATACATATTTTGAGATTTCCTGAAAAAAGTCAGAATTTTTTTATTCTTTTTTTTTTGATTTAGAGAAAAAGGTCAGAATTTTGAGATTTTCAGAAAGAAGTCCAAAATGTAGATATTTTCAGAAAAGATTTTCAATAAAAAGTCAGAATTTTGAGATTTTCAGACGAAAGACAGACTTGTGTCTGAATTCTGGGGGAAAAACAAAAGGTCTTTGCTTCTTCAGGATCCTCTGGAGGTTTCAGATCCCAAAGAGACGTCTTCAGACTCTTTCAACACTTTCAACTCTTTCCAGTTCTGGAGGCCGCCGCTCGCTTCCATCGACTCTCTGATGCACCTGCTGGTGAGGGTTAGAGATAACACACACTTTATTATTATTTACACCTGAGGCCTGTACTACGAAGCCGGTTCAACCTAACCTGGATATGTTTGAGTTAGCCGGTTGGCCTAATCCAAAACTTACGCGCTCTCGCTAAGCGGTCCTACGACGCTGGTTATCAAGTGGATCGCCGAAGCCAGCCGTGTCCTATCTAGCTAGGTGCGCGTTCACATGAAAGGGGTGGTATCTGGAGCATTCGACCAATCACAAACATGGAGAAGCGTACTGACAGCGCAGCGTCATACTTCCTGAATGAAAAGTCAACTATAATATTAGACATATGAAGAAGTTAAACTTTAAACATCCATGACTCAAACACTTGATCCAGGATCAAAGCCACATAGCTGCACCTGCAAGGTGAATACAGCTGGTAAAAGAAAAAGTGTTTGAATGCGTACATTAACAGGTTTATGATATCACTGCCCGTCTAAGACACGATCTGACTTTCATTACATTTGACTCGAGTGTTTCCTCAACTTAATGTGTTGCTTAAAATAATCCTTCTGCATACAGTCTGTGACTCTGAGTGTTGCACGGCCAGATACGGCTCAGCTGACTCAGATCAGGAGATATATGATACATTATGAAGTGATATGCCGCGGACTGTACTTAATGTTACTCTGATCTGGTTACTTATGTTGTGGCAGATATTTAAGTAAGCTTTCTTAACGCTAATGTTATAATAGTCAGATTACTTTGAAGATGGAGGTGATATTCTATTAATGTTCACGTTCACACAGTTGGTGATTTTTGCCGGCCGTCTTTCCTGGAACGGCAGCTTTTCTGTATTTCCTTTCTCCTGTAATATGACTTGATCGCTTTAAACTCCGCACACTGAGCTCTGATTGGTCAGCAGACGGTGCTGTCACTGAGTTGAGCTCTTAGCCTGCAACCTAACCTGCTCCGGAGCAGGCTAGCCGTTCATAAGCATAAGTTACCATGGAGATCTAGCCTGCTAAAAAGAGAACCAGCGTCGTAGGACCGGAAACCCCGAGTTTTCCCTGAAGTTAGCCGCTAAGAGAACATCCTGCTTCGTCGTACAGGCCTCTGGTGTACCTGCTGGTGAGGATTAGAGATAACACACTTTATTATTATTTACACTTTAACGTATTCACTTAATGTAGCCCCGCCCCTTTTCCCATTTCTGGTTCAAATGTGTAGTTTGAATTTAATTTTCTGAGAAATTCCCGAAAAGTCCGAATTTTGTGATTTTCAGAAAAAAGTTAAAAAGAAAAGTCATTTTCTCCGCAATTCAGAATTACTTCATTTTCCTGCGAAATTCAAAATGTTGAGATTTTCAGAAAAAAGTTAGAACTTTAGTCAGGGTTTAGGACTAACGGTGATTCTGTTGTTTGTTCTGCAGAATCTGGACGACGTTTCTTCATCAGATCAGAGGAGCGACGAGGACAAAGAGAACGAGCCTGAAGAGGAGGAAGATGATGAGGAAGAGGAGGATGAAGAAGAGGAGGAAGGTGATGGAGGATGGATCACTCCCGGTAACATCAAACAGGTGAAGATGGACTCCTCTGATTGGACGGCTCCCGCTGATGTCATAGTCGGATGTCTGACCACCGACTTCGCCATGCAGGTAACGATTCGGACCAAAAGGAACCCTAAAGTCTTCAAAGACAAAAAATAATCTGTTATTTTACCATTTTTTTATAAATTAAAATCCAAATATTTATATAAAATGTAAAAATAAACATTATTTAAGGTAAACATGTACAAGACAATAAATACAAATATTTCAAAGTAATCAATAAATGTGAAACAAATATAAACATAACAAGGTTCAATAAAACTGTGCAAAAAAGATATATATTAGTAGAAACACAAGACGTTCAATTAAAATGTTAAATAACAAATATTTATACAAACATAAGAAATTAAAGTTAAAATGTGTGTTTTGTACAATATATAAAAAAAGTGGAACTTGGCAACAGTGTTTTATTGAGTATTAACAACCTCTGAAATCTCCAAATTGACCAATCAGGATAGAGTATTCTAATAAAACGTGTAATAAGTGATGATAACTCCTGTTTCCAGAACGTTCTGATCCAGATCGGGCTTCACGTCCTGTCCGTTAACGGGATGCTCATCAAACAGGCGAGGAACTACATCCTGAGGTGCCACGCCTGCTTCAAGTGAGTAAATCTACGTGAAATCAAACACCAGACTTTCCTCTGAAGGAATCGTAGCAATTTATCTAAAGTCTCATTTAATTAATTAATTAACCCTTCTGAAACAGAGGGGATTATGGGTAATGCTGCAATGATCTGTTAGGTGTTTCAGCCAATCAGAGACAGGCTCTGGGTATATCTGAGACCTGTGATGTATTGATGAAAAACAGTATAATAGGAGACCTTTTAAAGAACACGTTTTTGGTTTAAGCTTGTATATTTGTTCGTTTCTTAACAGAAGGTGATTGAGTGTGGAATTTCCACCACATAAACCTTAATATTTGTTTTCTGAAATCCTGTTTTTCAGGACGACGAGCAACATGAGCAAGCTGTTCTGTCCTCACTGTGGGAACCGGACTCTGAAGAAGATCGCAGTGACCGTCCGCGCCGACGGAAACACACAGATGCACTTCTCCAAGAACCCAAAGGTGCTGAACAGCAAAGGACTGAGGGTGAGACTCACACACACACACAGACACACAGACAGACTCACACACACACACACACACAGGCACACACACAGACACACAGACAGACACACACGCACCTTTAGCTTAGCGGTGGTGACGTGAAGTCATGTGACCGTGCTGTAGTTCCTTTATAGCCCAACATTAGCCACCATTAGCTTAGCGGTGGTGACGTGAAGTCATGTGACCGTGCTGTAGTTCCTTTATAGCCCAACATTAGCCACCTTTAGCTTAGCGGTGGTGACGTGAAGTCATGTGACCGTGCTGGAGTTCCTTTATAGCCCAGCATTAGCCACCTTTAGCTTAGCGGTGGTGACGTGAAGTCATGTGACCGTGCTGTAGTTCCTTTATAGCCCAACATTAGCCTCCTTTAGCTTAGTGGTGGTGACGTGAAGTCATGTGACCGTGCTGGAGTTCCTTTATAGCCCAGCATTAGCCACCTTTAGCTTAGCGGTGGTGACGTGAAGTCATGTGACCGTGCTGTAGTTCCTTTATAGCCCAACATTAGCCTCCTTTAGCTTAGTGGTGGTGACGTGAAGTCATGTGACCGTGCTGGAGTTCCTTTATAGCCCAGCATTAGCCACCTTTAGCTTAGCGGTGGTGACGTGAAGTCATGTGACCGTGCTGTAGTTCCTTTATAGCCCAACATTAGCCTCCTTTAGCTTAGCGGTGGTGACGTGAAGTCATGTGACCGTGCTGTAGTTCCTTTATAGCCCAACATTAGCCTCCTTTAGCTTAGCGGTGGTGACGTGAAGTCATGTGACCGTGCTGTAGTTCCTTTATAGCCCAACATTAGCCACCTTTAGCTTAGCGGTGGTGACGTGAAGTCATGTGACCGTGCTGTAGTTCCTTTATAGCCCAACATTAGCCTCCTTTAGCTTAGCGGTGGTGACGTGAAGTCATGTGACCGTGCTGTAGTTCCTTTATAGCCCAACATTAGCCTCCTTTAGCTTAGGTGACGTGAAGTCATGTGACTGAAGTCATGTGACTGTGCTGTAGTTCCTTTATAGCCCAACATTAGCCGCCTTTAGCTTAGCGGTGGTGACGTGAAGTCATGTGACCGTGCTGTAGTTCCTTTATAGCCCAACATTAGCCGCCTTTAGCTTAGCGGTGGTGACGTGAAGTCATGTGACCGTGCTGTAGTTCCTTTATAGCCCAACATTAGCCTCCTTTAGCTTAGCGGTGGTGACGTGAAGTCATGTGACCGTGCTGTAGCTCCTTTATAGCCCAACATTAGCCTCCTTTAGCTTAGCGGTGGTGACGTGAAATCATGTGACCTTGCTGCAGTTCCTTTATAGCCCAACATTAGCCGCCTTTAGCTTAGCGGTGGTGACGTGAAGTCATGTGACCGTGCTGGAGCTCCTTTATAGCCCAACATTAGCCACCTTTAGCTTAGCGGTGGTGACGTGAAGTCATGTGACCGTGCTGTAGTTCCTTTATAGCCCAACATTAGCCTCCTTTAGCTTAGCGGTGGTGACGTGAAGTCATGTGACCGCGCTGTAGTTCCTTTATAGCCCAACATTAGCCACCTTTAGCTTAGCGGTGGTGACGTGAAGTCATGTGACCGTGCTGTAGTTCCTTTATAACCCAACATTAGCCACCTTTAGCTTAGCGGTGGTGACGTGAAATCATGTGACCGTGCTGAAGTTCCTTTATAGACCAACATTAGCCGCCTTTAGCTTAGCGGTGGTGACGTGAAGTCATGTGACCGTGCTGTAGTTCCTTTATAGCCCAACATTAGCCACCTTTAGCTTAGCGGTGGTGACGTGAAGTCATGTGACCGTGCTGTAGTTCCTTTATAGCCCAACATTAGCCACCTTTAGCTTAGCGGTGGTGACGTGAAGTCATGTGACCGTGCTGTAGTTCCTTTATAGCCCAACATTAGCCTCCTTTAGCTTAGCGGTGGTGACGTGAAGTCATGTGACCGTGCTGTAGTTCCTTTATAGCCCAACATTAGCCTCCTTTAGCTTAGCGGTGGTGACGTGAAGTCATGTGACCGTGCTGTAGTTCCTTTATAGCCCAACATTAGCCACCTTTAGCTTAGCGGTGGTGACGTGAAGTCATGTGACCGTGCTGTAGTTCCTTTATAGCCCAACATTAGCCTCCTTTAGCTTAGCGGTGGTGACGTGAAGTCATGTGACCGTGCTGTAGTTCCTTTATAGCCCAACATTAGCCTCCTTTAGCTTAGGTGACGTGAAGTCATGTGACTGAAGTCATGTGACTGTGCTGTAGTTCCTTTATAGCCCAACATTAGCCGCCTTTAGCTTAGCGGTGGTGACGTGAAGTCATGTGACCGTGCTGTAGTTCCTTTATAGCCCAACATTAGCCGCCTTTAGCTTAGCGGTGGTGACGTGAAGTCATGTGACCGTGCTGTAGTTCCTTTATAGCCCAACATTAGCCTCCTTTAGCTTAGCGGTGGTGACGTGAAGTCATGTGACCGTGCTGTAGCTCCTTTATAGCCCAACATTAGCCTCCTTTAGCTTAGCGGTGGTGACGTGAAATCATGTGACCTTGCTGCAGTTCCTTTATAGCCCAACATTAGCCGCCTTTAGCTTAGCGGTGGTGACGTGAAGTCATGTGACCGTGCTGGAGCTCCTTTATAGCCCAACATTAGCCACCTTTAGCTTAGCGGTGGTGACGTGAAGTCATGTGACCGTGCTGTAGTTCCTTTATAGCCCAACATTAGCCTCCTTTAGCTTAGCGGTGGTGACGTGAAGTCATGTGACCGCGCTGTAGTTCCTTTATAGCCCAACATTAGCCACCTTTAGCTTAGCGGTGGTGACGTGAAGTCATGTGACCGTGCTGTAGTTCCTTTATAACCCAACATTAGCCACCTTTAGCTTAGCGGTGGTGACGTGAAATCATGTGACCGTGCTGAAGTTCCTTTATAGACCAACATTAGCCGCCTTTAGCTTAGCGGTGGTGACGTGAAGTCATGTGACCGTGCTGTAGTTCCTTTATAGCCCAACATTAGCCACCTTTAGCTTAGCGGTGGTGACGTGAAGTCATGTGACCGTGCTGTAGTTCCTTTATAGCCCAACATTAGCCACCTTTAGCTTAGCGGTGGTGACGTGAAGTCATGTGACCGTGCTGTAGTTCCTTTATAGCCCAACATTAGCCTCCTTTAGCTTAGCCGTGGTGACGTGAAGTCATGTGACCGTGCTGTAGTTCCTTTATAGCCCAACATTAGCCTCCTTTAGCTTAGCGGTGGTGACGTGAAGTCATGTGACCGCGCTGTAGTTCCTTTATAGCCCAACATTAGCCACCTTTAGCTTAGCGGTGGTGACGTGAAGTCATGTGACCGTGCTGTAGTTCCTTTATAGCCCAACATTAGCCTCCTTTAGCTTAGCGGTGGTGACGTGAAGTCATGTGACCGTGCTGTAGTTCCTTTATAGCCCAACATTAGCCTCCTTTAGCTTAGCGGTGGTGACGTGAAGTCATGTGACCGTGCTGTAGTTCCTTTATAGCCCAACATTAGCCACCTTTAGCTTAGCGGTGGTGACGTGAAGTCATGTGACCGTGCTGTAGTTCCTTTATAGCCCAACATTAGCCACCTTTAGCTTAGCGGTGGTGACGTGAAGTCATGTGACCGTGCTGTAGTTCCTTTATAGCCCAACATTAGCCTCCTTTAGCTTAGCGGTGGTGACGTGAAGTCATGTGACCGTGCTGTAGTTCCTTTATAGCCCAACATTAGCCTCCTTTAGCTTAGCGGTGGTGACGTGAAGTCATGTGACCGTGCTGTAGTTCCTTTATAACCCAACATTAGCCACCTTTAGCTTAGCGGTGGTGACGTGAAATCATGTGACCGTGCTGTAGTTCCTTTATAGCCCAACATTAGCCACCTTTAGCTTAGCGGTGGTGACGTGAAGTCATGTGACCGTGCTCTAGTTCCTTTATAGCCCAACATTAGCCTCCTTTAGCTTAGCGGTGGTGACGTGAAGTCATGTGACCGTGCTGTAGTTCCTTTATAGCCCAACATTAGCCTCCTTTAGCTTAGCGGTGGTGACGTGAAGTCATGTGACCGTGCTGTAGTTTCTTTATAGCCCAACATTAGCTTTTCACTTCAGAAATCATAAAGTGGTTTTAACATGTGGAGATTCTCCCGCTCATAAACGTTTGTTTGAGATTATTTTCTGCAATAATCCAAAATCACATGGAGAAATCCTATTGGACCAGGGAGATGCTGCCTTCAGGGAAGACTATTAAACACTATTTCAATTTTATTTGTATTTACTTGCGTACACAAAACATTCTCTTGCACTATTTTATCTGTTTTATGTCCTATGTATATTCATGTTGCTCTGTTGGAGAAGCCTGTGACTTCAGCTTTTCATTGCCATACATTAAGACCTAAATAAAAACACAACAATCAATATGTACAAAATAAAAGTCACTTCAATATCTTTGAGAATGTACATTAGTGCAAGACTGTCCATAGCAGCGTAAAAGTGTCTGGTGCTGACATATCTACACTGTAGCTAAATGACAATAAAAGCCTTGAATCTAACCCTTCATGTTGTTGTTGTTGCAGCACTCTCTGCCGATGCCTCAGGGAGGTAAACACGGGAACAACCCTCAGCTGGTGGAGGATCAGCGCTTCCCTCAGCAGAGACTCTCCCGTAAAGCCCGGCAGAAAACCAACGTGTTCGACCCGGACTTCGTCACCGGAGCGTCTCCCTTCAGCCAGAACGACATCTACAGCCGAGCCGCTAACCTGCAGATCAGAGACGGGCAGGGGGGCGGCGGGCGGCGGCGCGCTAACCCCAACGCCGCGCACAAGAAGTTTGTGAAGAAGAACTGACCGACACCAGGGTTCAGAATTATTTAAAGGGCCGAAACACCGCTTTTAGAGTCGAAGTTACAGTAAAAAGACGTAATTTCCTGCATTTCACGAACTGTTCCCTGCCGCTTTGTGTCAGTTACATCAGTGAATTCACATAAATGATGATAATTGGTCCCAAATCTCATTGTATTAATGTTATTAAAGCACTAAAAATCTGGTGTTACATTTTAACAACAAATATCACAATATGTTTGTGAAGAAGAACTGACCGACACGAGGATTCAGAATTCATTAAAGTGCCGAAACACCGCTTTTAGAGTTTTAAGTTACAGTAAAAATACGTCATTTTCTGCATTGAACAAACTTTCCTGCTGTTTTGTGTCAGTAACGTCAGTAAATTCACATTTAATTAAAAGGGCCGAAACACAGCTGCACATCGGGGGCGTTTAGGTTTAAGGCTGGGCGATAAAAGGATGTTATAACGAATCCACTAAATATCGTGTTGTATTTTGGATAAGGTCATGTATTTCCTGGTTTTAGAGACTTAAGTTACGGTAAAAATACATAATTTTCTGAATTTCACACACTGTTTCCTGCTGTTTTGTGTCAGTAAATTCACATAAATAATGATAATTTACCCCAAATCTCAATGTCTGCACTGATGATTTGGTATTTGCTCAGAAATATTGTGACATAAAATACCAAAATTGGGATGTGGATTATTGATACTTTAATAAAAATATCTACACAATGAAATGTTGGATAACCCTAACCCTATTATCAGTGATGTGGATTTAATGACTTAATGTGTAAAAGCAAATAAAAAGGCAATAACAGTTTAGAAAATTCAGAAAATGACATTTTGCTGTAAATTAGCGTTTCAAACCAGAAAAAGTCCCGTATTTCATCAGAAATCTAAGACCATTTCACAATGCCGGTATAATATAAACATTGCTCAGCCTTATTGTAGTCTAAAAAACTAATTACAGAGCCATGGGAGCTGGGATTTATTAAAATAAAAGGTCCGAAGTTTGTTAGAAAAACGTATTTTTGTCAGGGAACCAGATATAACGTAAATGATATATAATATAACCCTCCTCCCCCGGCTCCGTAATGTTTTTTTTTAAAATCTACACTGACCCTAATACGCGGTGGTATGTTACTCGTTAACTGCATGTTTAAATATTACACAGTAAAGCATGCTAACTGCAGAACGGTCCTTTAAACACAACCGGCAGTAAAACAGTAACATGTGATGTGACACGATCTATTCTACACCAATAAATGTTCAAACCACAACTGATGCAGAGTTTCTTATTTATATGTGAACAAATTTGATTTATTTCAGATAATCCTTCAATCCTGCTTCCAGTTTGTGCGCTAAACTCTGTTAACAATTTGCCCTGATTACGGCCTTTATGCTAAGCTAGGCCAGAGCCATATAATAGAATGCACTGAGCTAGGCTAACAGTTTCCCCTGCTTCCAGTCCTTGTGCTAAGCTAGGCTAACAGTTTTCCATGCTTCCTCTTGGTGCTAAGCTAGGCTAACGGTGTCCAGTACTTTCAGTTGTTTGTGCTAAGCTCTAACAATTTCCCCTGCTTACGGTCTTTATGCTAAGCTAGGCTAACAATAACGATAGTATGAGAGTCCTGAGACTTTTTGAGAACACTTTTTTGTCAAATATATTTTATAAATAGTTATTTTTTATCCCATAACATAACTTTTACAGAATTCCAGAAAATATGCCAAGTAAATTGAGTCATTGATTTCACTATAAATGTTTACACTTAGCTTTTATCCATACACCAACTTTACACCTCAGCCAAAAGAAAAACACTTTATAAAAATATTTCAACATTATCTGGACTTTAAGGGCAAATGCATAAAAAGAGGCGTGAACACAGACTTAGCATTTCCCTTCGCCTTAAAGAGTCTTCTTTCCAATAAATCATTTGAACGTCCCATCCCCACAGCAGGGAACCCTCCCACTGGAGAAATCATTATTATATTTTCATTTTATATTATTATTATTAGAGTAGTTATTAAATAATTGTCGTCACTCCAGAGAAAAGTCTTCGTCCTGATCCTCAGAATCGTTTTTTCCCGTTTCCTCGCTCAGCTCTACTTCCTGTTGCTTTGTCTCTACTTCCTGTTGCTGCGTCTCCACTTCCTGTTGCTGCGTCTCCACTTCCTGTTGCTTCGACTCCACTTCCAGTCGCTGCGTCTCCACTTCCTGTTGCTTTATCTCCACTTCCTGTCGCTGTGTCTCCAACGTGAGGCCGCTGAGTTCGGGGGAGATGTCGATATCGGAGGAGATTTCTGGAAGTTGGATCTCCTCCGGCGCAATTTCGATTTGCGGCAGCAGGAAGCTGAGCGGCGTCAGGATGGCGGCGATGTCGATGTTTCCCAAACTACCGAATCTGTGCAGCTGAGAGACGGGAACTCCTGCAGAGAAACATTTAAACCAGTCAGTGAAAGGCCGCTGCAATAAGGAAAACATCACAATCAATATGACGTCCGTTGAAACTGAGATCACGATTTTAAAAAACCATTACGAGCAAACTGACTTTAATGTAAATATAAGGTCTGTTAGGGAATAATTTGCTTAGGTATTCAACCTTCGACACAGTTCATCATTTTCTCCTCTCACTGTCTCCTTTCCCACGGCATCGTTCTACGGCCTTGGGTTCTGCTGCTATCTCTCTTGAGGGGGAGCAGCTTGGGTTCTGCTGCTATCTCTCTTAAGGGGGAGTAGCTTGGGTTCTGCTGCTGTCTCTCTTAAGGGGGAGTAGCTTGGGTTCTGCTGCTATCTCTCTTAAGGGGGAGCAGCTTGGGTTCTGCTGCTATCTCTCTTGAGGGGGAGTAGCTTGGGTTCTGCTGCTATCTCTCTTAAGGGGGAGCAGCTTGGGTTCTGCTGCTGTCTCTCTTAAGGGGGAGCAGCTTGGGTTCTGCTGCTATCTCTCTTAAGGGGGAGCAGCTTGGGTTCTGCTGCTATCTCTCTTAAGGGGGAGTAGCTTGGGTTCTGCTGCTATCTCTCTTGAGGGGGAGTAGCTTGGGTTCTGCTGCTATCTCTCTTGAGGGGGAGTAGCTTGGGTTCTGCTGCTATCTCTCTTAAGGGGGAGTAGCTTGGGTTCTGCTGCTATCTCTCTTAAGGGGGAGTAGCTTGGGTTCTGCTGCTATCTCTCTTGAGGGGGAGTAGCTTGGGTTCTGCTGCTATCTCTCTTGAGGGGGAGTAGCTTGGGTTCTGCTGCTATCTCTCTTAAGGGGGAGCAGCTTGGGTTCTGCTGCTATCTCTCTTAAGGGGGAGTAGCTTGGGTTCTGCTGCTATCTCTCTTAAGGGGGAGTAGCTTGGGTTCTGCTGCTATCTCTCTTGAGGGGGAGTAGCTTGGGTTCTGCTGCTATCTCTCTTGAGGGGGAGTAGCTTGGGTTCTGCTGCTATCTCTCTTGAGGGGGAGTAGCTTGGGTTCTGCTGCTATCTCTCTTGAGGGGGAGTAGCTTGGGTTCTGCTGCTATCTCTCTTGAGGGGGAGTAGCTTGGGTTCTGCTGCTAGTCTCTCTTGAGGGGGAGTAGCTTGGGTTCTGCTGCTATCTCTCTTAAGGGGGAGCAGCTTGGGTTCTGCTGCTATCTCTCTTGAGGGGGAGTAGCTTGGGTTCTGCTGCTATCTCTCTTAAGGGGGAGTAGCTTGGGTTCTGCTGCTATCTCTCTTGAGGGGGAGTAGCTTGGGTTCTGCTGCTATCTCTCTTGAGGGGGAGTAGCTTGGGTTCTGCTGCTATCTCTCTTGAGGGGGAGTAGCTTGGGTTCTGCTGCTATCTCTCTTGAGGGGGAGTAGCTTGGGTTCTGCTGCTATCTCTCTTGAGGGGGAGTAGCTTGGGTTCTGCTGCTATCTCTCTTGAGGGGGAGTAGCTTGGGTTCTGCTGCTATCTCTCTTGAGGGGGAGTAGCTTGGGTTCTGCTGCTATCTCTCTTGAGGGGGAGCAGCTTGGGTTCTGCTGCTATCTCTCTTGAGGGGGAGTAGCTTGGGTTCTGCTGCTGTCTCTCTTGAGGGGGAGTAGCTTGGGTTCTGCTGCTATCTCTCTTGAGGGGGAGTAGCTTGGGTTCTGCTGCTATCTCTCTTGAGGGGGAGCTAGCTTGGGTTCTGCTGCTATCTCTCTTGAGGGGGAGCAGCTTGGGTTCTGCTGCTATCTCTCTTGAGGGGGAGTAGCTTGGGTTCTGCTGCTATCTCTCTTGAGGGGGAGTAGCTTGGGTTCTGCTGCTATCTCTCTTGAGGGGGAGCAGCTTGGGTTCTGCTGCTAGTCTCTCTTGAGGGGGAGTAGCTTGGGTTCTGCTGCTATCTCTCTTGAGGGGGAGTAGCTTGGGTTCTGCTGCTAGTCTCTCTTAAGGGGGAGTAGCTTGGGTTCTGCTGCTGTCTCTCTTGAGGGGGAGCAGCTTGGGTTCTGCTGCTATCTCTCTTGAGGGGGAGCAGCTTGGGTTCTGCTGCTATCTCTCTTGAGGGGGAGCAGCTTGGGTTCTGCTGCTATCTCTCTTGAGGGGGAGTAGCTTGGGTTCTGCTGCTATCTCTCTTGAGGGGGAGCAGCTTGGGTTCTGCTGCTATCTCTCTTGAGGGGGAGCAGCTTGGGTTCTGCTGCTATCTCTCTTGAGGGGGAGCAGCTTGGGTTCTGCTGCTATCTCTCTTGAGGGGGAGTAGCTTGGGTTCTGCTGCTATCTCTCTTGAGGGGGAGTAGCTTGGGTTCTGCTGCTATCTCTCTTGAGGGGGAGCAGCTTGGGTTCTGCTGCTATCTCTCTTGAGGGGGAGTAGCTTGGGTTCTGCTGCTATCTCTCTTGAGGGGGAGCAGCTTGGGTTCTGCTGCTATCTCTCTTGAGGGGGAGTAGCTTGGGTTCTGCTGCTATCTCTCTTGAGGGGGAGCAGCTTGGGTTCTGCTGCTATCTCTCTTGAGGGGGAGTAGCTTGGGTTCTGCTGCTATCTCTCTTGAGGGGGAGCAGCTTGGGTTCTGCTGCTGTCTCTCTTAAGGGGGAGTAGCTTGGGTTCTGCTGCTATCTCTCTTGAGGGGGAGCAGCTTGGGTTCTGCTGCTGTCTCTCTTAAGGGGGAGCAGCTTGGGTTCTGCTGCTATCTCTCTTGAGGGGGAGCAGCTTGGGTTCTGCTGCTGTCTCTCTTAAGGGGGAGCAGCTTGGGTTCTGCTGCTATCTCTCTTAAGGGGGAGCAGCATGGGTTCTGCTGCTATCTCTCTTGAGGGGGAGCAGCTTGGGTTCTGCTGCTATCTCTCTTAAGGGGGAGTAGCTTGGGTTCTGCTGCCATCTCTCTTGAGGGGGAGCAGCTTGGGTTCTGCTGCTATCTCTCTTGAGGGGGAGCAGCATGGGTTCTGCTGCTATCTCTCTTGAGGGGGAGCAGCTTGGGTTCTGCTGCTATCTCTCTTAAGGGGGAGCAGCTTGGGTTCTGCTGCTATCTCTCTTGAGGGGGAGCAGCTTGGGTTCTGCTGCTATCTCTCTTAAGGGGGAGTAGCTTGGGTTCTGCTGCTATCTCTCTTAAGGGGGAGCAGCATGGGTTCTGCTGCTATCTCTCTTGAGGGGGAGCAGCTTGGGTTCTGCTGCTATCTCTCTTAAGGGGGAGTAGCTTGGGTTCTGCTGCTATCTCTCTTAAGGGGGAGCAGCTTGGGTTCTGCTGCTATCTCTCTTAAGGGGGAGCAGCTTGGGTTCTGCTGCTGTCTCTCTTGAGGGGGAGCAGCTTGGGTTCTGCTGCTATCTCTCTTAAGGGGGAGCAGCTTGGGTTCTGCTGCTGTCTCTCTTGAGGGGGAGCAGCTTGGGTTCTGCTGCTATCTCTCTTGAGGGGGAGCAGCTTGGGTTCTGCTGCTATCTCTCTTGAGGGGGAGCAGCTTGGGTTCTGCTGCTATCTCTCTTAAGGGGGAGTAGCTTGGGTTCTGCTGCTATCTCTCTTGAGGGGGAGCAGCTTGGGTTCTGCTGCTATCTCTCTTAAGGGGGAGCAGCTTGGGTTCTGCTGCTATCTCTCTTGAGGGGGAGCAGCTTGGGTTCTGCTGCTATCTCTCTTAAGGGGGAGCAGCTTGGGTTCTGCTGCTGTCTCTCTTGAGGGGGAGTAGCTTGGGTTCTGCTGCTATCTCTCTTGAGGGGGAGTAGCTTGGGTTCTGCTGCTGTCTCTCTTGAGGGGGAGTAGCTTGGGTTCTGCTGCTGTCTCTCTTGAGGGGGAGCAGCTTGGGTTCTGCTGCTATCTCTCTTGAGGGGGAGTAGCTTGGGTTCTGCTGCTGTCTCTCTTGAGGGGGAGTAGCTTGGGTTCTGCTGCTGTCTCTCTTGAGGGGGAGTAGCTTGGGTTCTGCTGCTATCTCTCTTGAGGGGGAGTAGCTTGGGTTCTGCTGCTGTCTCTCTTGAGGGGGAGTAGCTTGGGTTCTGCTGCTGTCTCTCTTGAGGGGGAGTAGCTTGGGTTCTGCTGCTGTCTCTCTTGAGGGGGAGTAGCTTGGGTTCTGCTGCTATCTCTCTTAAGGGGGAGTAGCTTGGGTTCTGCTGCCATCTCTCTTGAGGGGGAGCAGCTTGGGTTCTGCTGCTATCTCTCTTGAGGGGGAGCAGCTTGGGTTCTGCTGCTATCTCTCTTGAGGGGGAGTAGCTTGGGTTCTGCTGCTGTCTCTCTTGAGGGGGAGTAGCTTGGGTTCTGCTGCTATCTCTCTTGAGGGGGAGTAGCTTGGGTTCTGCTGCTAGTCTCTCTTGAGGGGGAGCAGCTTGGGCGCATTAATAATACATTTTATCTGGAGGCACAACTCTACTGAATATTGTTATACATCATATTGAGATAATGATTTTTTAAAGCCTCTCAACTCATGCAGATTTTAGAATGAATTGAAAACACACAAAAGAATATATTTAAATAAATACATTTAAATTATTTAAAAATCAAATAGGTCATTTCTACACTTTGTGCATATGATGATAACACCTTTGACTCTTTGAGTGTATTCTGCTGTGATAGAGCAGGTGAGATGTGATTGGATGATTTCCTGCTCCTCACCCAGGATGAGAGCGATCTGATTGGGCGGGAAGAGGATCTGAAGGCAGCGGTTGATGAAAGGCAGCAGATCCTCAGCGTACGAGCAGCAGAACGACAGGAAGAGGTCTTTCTCTCGAGCGCTGAACGCTGACTCCTCCGCACGGTGGAACAGCAACACCTGACGCGTCACCTGACAGGAAACAGGAAGTGACAGCAGCACTGTTGGAGCACGTCAAGTCAACTTTATGGTCAATCTTTCAGTTTGTGTGAACAGAGAGATCGAAATACCGTTTCCCTCAATCCTGAATACAAAAACAAATATATACACAATCAAAAGACACATGTGCACACATTAAGAGCACAACAATCAATAAATACAAAATACCAGTCACTTCAATATCTTTGAGAAGACAGTCTATGTGAACACGGAACTATTCTTTGTAGGGTGTGAGTTTTGCTTATTGTGATCCACCATGACTCACGTCGGCCATGGCGTCCTGCAGGCAGACGCTCACCTCCTCAGACATTATGGTATGAACAGTAGGATAGGAGACCTTTAGGTTAGTGACTCACGTCGGCCATGGCGTCCTGCAGGCAGACGCTCACCTCCTCAGACATTATGGTATGAACAGTAGGATAGGAGACCTTTAGGTTAGTGACTCACGTTGGTCATGGCGTCCTGCAGGCAGACGCTCACCTCCTCAGACATTATGGTATGAACAGTAGGATAGGAGACCTTTAGGTTAGTGACTCACGTTGGTCATGGCGTCCTGCAGGCAGACGCTCACCTCCTCAGACATTATGGTATGAACAGTAGGATAGGAGACTTAGGTTAGGACTCACGTTCGGCCATGGCGTCCTGCAGGCAGACGCTCACCTCCTCAGACATTATGGTATGAACAGTAGGATAGGAGACCTTTAGGTTAGTGACTCACGTTGGTCATGGCGTCCTGCAGGCAGACGCTCACCTCCTCAGACAATAGGTATGAACAGTAGGATAGGAGACTTTAGGTTTAGTGACTCACGTTGGTCATGGCGTCCTGCAGGCAGACGCTCACCTCCTCAGGACAATATGGTATGAACAGTAGGATAGGAGACCTTTAGGTTAGTGACTCACGTTGGTCATGGCGTCCTGCAGGCAGACGCTCACCTCCTCAGACAATATGGTATGAACAGTAGGATAGGAGACCTTTAGGTTAGTGACTCACGTTGGCCATGGCGTCCTGCAGGCAGACGCTCACCTCCTCAGACAATATGGTATGAACAGTAGGATTGGAGACCTTTAGGTTAGTGACTCACGTCGGCCATGGCGTCCTGCAGGCAGACGCTCACCTCCTCAGACATTATGGTATGAACAGTAGGATAGGAGACCTTTAGGTTAGTGACTCACGTTGGTCATGGCGTCCTGCAGGCAGACGCTCACCTCCTCAGCGAGGCCCACGGGGCAGCAGAGCCTCAGGTCGTTGAAGGCGCTCAGGATGTTGTTGAGGAAGCAGGCGAGCGGGGTGAAGTCCAGCAGAGAGAGGGGGGGCTGCAGGGTGCCGGGCTGGGGCCCCTGCTGGGGGGGGATGGAGCCCCCCAGCACCGAGGGCATGGAGATCAGGGTGTACACGTTCATGTC
Source organism: Pogonophryne albipinna (assembly GCA_028583405.1). Taxonomy (NCBI): domain Eukaryota; kingdom Metazoa; phylum Chordata; class Actinopteri; order Perciformes; family Artedidraconidae; genus Pogonophryne; species Pogonophryne albipinna. The sequence goes on from JAPTMU010000079.1 coordinate 39,946, forward strand.
CTCCTGGAACCTCTCCAGCGCCTCCGACACGGCGCCGCGCAACGTCTCCGCCGCCGAGCGCTGGAACATCGGCGCCAGCTGGCCGCGGAAATCTGCCCCGACCCGACTGAAGGAGAGGCCGAAGTACATGCACTGACCCAGCAGGGAGTCCAGACGCCCCCCCACCTGAGGGGGCAACGGAGCAACACATGGGTCAGAAGAGGGGACATTTAATAAGGTTTACTTTGTTCATATTGAGCTTTGTTTATCATGGATGGATCATTCGGGTCACATGGGTATGTGCGGCACTGAAGTGTGTGAGAGGAGTGTGTGAGGTGAGGTGTGTGAGGTGTGTGTGTGAAGTGATGAAGTGATGAAGAAGTGCTCAGCATTCACCCCTCGCTGCAGGTCCCTCTCCAGCGTCTGCAGGAACTCGGACACCATCTTCACCACCCAGCCGTGGAAGATGGCCGCCTCGTTCACCTGGCTGCCGGGCAGGGGGTCGTCGTCGGAGAAGATGGCGCGGTACTGCGTGATGATGTCGAACAGGTGCACGCGGCACGCCTCCATGGTCTTGGTGATGTGGAAGTAGGGGTCGTCGTTAGGCACGGCGGCCAGGATGGAGCTCAGCCAGGAGCCGCGCGCCTGCAGGAACTTCACCCGAAGCTCCGCCTCCGTGAACACGTCCATCCTGCGCAGGTAGCCAATCACACGCAGGCACACGGGCAGCTGGGAGTTACTGCGCAGCTGCTGCAGGAGCTGGTTCAGCATCAGAGACGTGGACTGACGCACCTCGCGCACGATGCCCTGAGGGAAGAGGGTTATGAGAGGAGAGTATATAGAAGATAGAACCAATTACATTCACTTAATTAGAGCCGTTTGAGTGTACTCGGAGCTGTTTCTGAGTGTACTTGGAGCTGTTTCTGAGTGTACTTGGAGCTGTTTCTGAGTGTACTTGGAGCTGTTTCTGAGTGTACTTGGAGCAGTTTCTGAGTGTACTTGGAGCTGTTTCTGAGTGTACTCGGAGCTGTTTCTGAGTGTAATTGGAGCTGTGTACTCGGAGCTGTTTCTGAGTGTACTTGGAGCTGTGTACTCGGAGCTGTTTCTGAGTGTACTTGGAGCTGTGTACTCGGAGCTGTTTCTGAGTGTATTTGGAGCTGTGTACTCGGAGCTGTTTCTGAGTGTACTCAGAGCTGTTTCTGAGTGTACTTGGAGCTGTGTACTTGGAGCTGTTTGAGTGTACTTGGAGCTGTGTACTTGGAGCTGTTTGAGTGTACTTGGAGCTGTGTACTTGGAGCTGTTTCTGAGTGTACTTGTAGCTGTGTAGTTGGAGCTGTTTCTGAGTGTTCTTGGAGCTGTTTCTGAGTGTACTTGGAGCTGTTTCTGAGTGTACTTGGAGCTGTGTAGTTGGAGCTGTTTCTGAGTGTACTTGGAGCTGTGTACTTGGAGCTGTTTCTGAGTGTACTTGGAGCTGTGTAGTTGGAGCTGTTTCTGAGTGTTCTTGGAGCTGTGTCTGAGTGTACTTAAAGCTGTGTATTTAGAGCTGTTTCTGAGTGTACTCAAAGCTCAGTGTTGTTTCCTCACCTGGATGACGGGCAGAGTCGAGTGTTTCCTCTCCAGCCTCTTCACGTACGCTGCCAGCTCCAGAGCCTCCTCGTAGTATCCGTTTCGGACGCAGGTGTCCATGAGCTGCGGGATCTCCAGGATCTCCAGGATCTCCGTGTGCCGGTTCAGCGTCAAGCTGTTCATCCTCCGGCTCGACCCGATCTCCTCCGCCTCCTTCATGAAGCCCCTGAAAACACACACACACACACACACACACGATTAGTTAGTTAAGCTAAGATGGACCTTTATTAATCCCCGTGGGGAAATTCAGTAGTTAAACAGCAACGGGGTGAGAATGAAAAACAGGACAGAGTCACACAAGATTAAAGATTAATAAAATGTAAGATTAAAGATCAAATAAAAATGATATACAGTTAAGTCACTTTAAAATAAGAATTGAATTAGTTACTGGGTGTCCCTTGGCTCTCTCCCCTCTGCACTGACCTGCATCTCATGAGTTAGTTAGTGGTTGTTACTGGTTGTTTGTTACTGGTTGTTGGTTGTTAGTTACTGGTTGTTACTGTTTGTTACTGGTCGTTAGTTACTGGTTGTTGGTTGTTTGTTACTGGTTGTTACTAGTTGTTAGTTACTGGTTGTTACTGTTCGTTACTGGTTGTTAGTTACTGGTTGTTGGTTGTTAGATACTGGTTGTTATGAGCGGTTACTAGTCTCTCTCACCTGCACCTCTCTCCTAACCCCGGCAGTTACTAGTTACTAGTTGTCAGTGGTTGTTGGATGTTAGTTCTTGATTAGTTATTAGCTCTCATCCTGCATCTCTCCCCCAGCCCCGGCAGCTTACCGATCAGCCGGTTCACGCTGCTCTCTAGTTTACTGGTTGTCACTCGCTGTCACTAGCGGTTAGTGGCAGTTACTGGTTGCAGTGGTTGTTGGATGTTAGTTACTTGTTGTCACTAACCTGCATCTCTCCCCCAGCCCCGGCAGCTTCCCGATCAGCCGGTTCACGCTGCCCTCCACCCGGCTGAAGTCCCGGTAGATGAGTTCCGTGCAGTTGGCTGTCCGGATGAAGGTCTGGTAGTTCCTGAAGGCCAGGTCCCGGGTCTGCTGGAGAATCAGAGCCCGGTCCTCCTGCAGTCTCTCCGGCTCCCGGACCAGCTGCTCCAGCCTCAGGGAGCTCAGCTCCGACAGATAGGCGTTACAGTCCGGGGAGAAGCGGTCCTTAAAGATGGAGGCGAGGAGACTCTCGTCCTCCACGTCCACCACCGCCATGTTTGTTTATACTGGCTTCTTCCTCCTCTATTTCTTCTTCTTCTTTGTCGAGTTTTACTGCGGTTGTCATCCAGCTCAATGGTGCATTACCGCCACCTTTCTGTTCCGGAGTGTGCGCTTTTGGTTCACAATCTAAATCCCTGCATAATAATAATACAAATAAATAAATAAAATAAAATAAATAACGTCGCAGATCCTATGGAAAATCCCCGTACTCCTCAAGTAATTAATATGTTCCCAGTAAAATTCGTGAATCAAATATTGTTTCAAAAACGTTGCGTCGTGACGTCACCGGAGGTTACGTCGGTTTGTTGCTAAGCTGCAGCGGAGCAGCAACCGGTCAACAAGAGACAGTTTACGGTTTAACGGTCTCCGGTTTAACGGTCTCCGGTCTCTCAGAGGACCACCGACACACGCACGGAGGCTAACTGACCGGTATGTGGTTTCTCACGGATCAGATAACATCTAGCGTTAGCTTAGCGTTAATTAGCCCTGCTAACTGACAGCTAGCTTTAAAGCTAACGACTGTAAGTCACCCGGATGTAAGTATAACTAGCTCGGGTTAAAGTTTGTTTATACACTATATACTACAATATTTAAGTACAAACAGTCATGTTAAGTACTTAAGTACATTAACCCAAGTACCGTACTTAAGTACACTTTAGAGATACTTGTACATTACTTGTGTAGTTTCATGTTATGCTACTGAGTACTTCTACTCCACTACAGTTCAGAGGTAAATGGTGTACTTCTACTCCACTACATGTATTTAATACATTTAGTTACTTCACAGATCTGGATGAATGATGTGAAATCTAATCAAGTGTTGAATCAGACTTTAGTTCCACCTGGAGTAAATTCACCAGCTACCCTGCAGTCTACAAAGTCATTCAAACTAGCTGCACCTTCACCAGCTTTGAAAACACTTTCATGATCAATCATTATAAAACATATCATATATATTATTCTGAAATGGACCAATCTGCACAACGACTACTTTTACTGTCTTTCACTATATTTTGATGAGAATACTTTTCTACTTTCACTTGAGGGACATTTTGAATGCAGGACTTTTACTGTAACAGAGTATTCCTACACTCTGGTACTTCTACTTTCACTCAAGTACACGATCTGAGTACTTCTATTTTTACTCAAGTACAAGATCTGAGTACTTCTACTTTTACTCAAGTACAAGATCTGAGCACTTCTACTTTTACTCAAGTACAAGATCTGAGTACTTCTACTTTTACTCAAGTACAAGATCTGAGTACTTCTACTTTTACTCAAGTACAAGATCTGAGTACTTCTACTTTTACTCAAGTACAAGATCTGAGTACTTCTACTTCTACTCAAGTACAAGACCTGAGTACTTCTACTTTTACTCAAGTACAAGATCTGAGTAGTTCTACTTTTACTCAAGTACAAGATCTGAGTACTTGTACTTTTACTCAAGTACAAGATCTGAGTACTTCTACTTTTACTCAAGTACAAGATCTGAGTACTTCTACTTTTACTCAAGTACAAGATCTGAGTACTTCTACTTTTACTCAAGTACAAGATCTGAGTACTTCTACTTCTACTCAAGTACAAGACCTGAGTACTTCTACTTTTACTGAAGGACAAGATCTGAGTACTTCTACTTTTACTCAAGTACAAGATCTGAGTACTTCTACTTTTACTCAAGTACAAGACCTGAGTACTTCTACTTTTACTCAAGTACAGGATCTGAGTACTTCTAATTTTACTCAAGTACAAGACCTGAGTACTTCTACTTTTAATCAAGTACAGGATCTGAGTACTTCTACTTTTACTCAAGTACAAGACCTGAGTACTTCTACTTTTACTCAACAAGATCTGAGTACTTCTACTTTTACTCAAGTACAAGATCTGAGTACTTCTACTTTTACTCAAGTACAAGACCTGAGTACTTCTACTTTTACTCAAGTACAAGACCTGAGTACTTCTACTTTTAATCAAGTACAGGATCTGAGTACTTCTACTTTTACTCAAGTACAGGATCTGAGTACTTCTACTTTTACTCAAGTACAAGACCTGAGTACTTCTACTTTTACTCAAGTACAAGACCTGAGTACTTCTACTTTTACTCAAGTACAGGATCTGAGTACTTCTCCTCTGACTACAAATGTAGATTTCAATAAACAACAATGTTATCCGGTAAAATACAGACACATACATATGTACACAGCCATGGCTACTAATTTACAAAGGAAGTGACATAACGAA
>JAPTMU010000079.1:50000-52641 GCA_028583405.1 Pogonophryne albipinna
TGTGTGTGTGTGTGTGTGTGTGTGTGTGTGTGTGTGTGTGTGTGTGTGTGTGTGTGTGTGTGTGTGTGTGTGTGTGTGTGTGTGTGTGTGTGTGTGTGTGTGTGTGTGTGTGTGTGTGTGTGTGTGTGTGTGTGTGTGTGTGTGTGTGTGTGTGTGTGTGTGTGTGTGTGTGTGTGTGTGTGGCCTAGCATTACTATGCTTGTGGGGACCTAATTCTGTTTACACAGTCACGTGTGGGGACTCGCCTCCCTTATGGGGACACATTGGAGGTCCCCATGAGGGGAATCATTAATTTTAGGGTGAAGAGAGAGAGAGAACTGTCAACCGGGGGCGGGGCGCACGCTCGTGAACTGTTAGCGCCGTGTTATGCATGCCCACTGCACCTCGCGTGAGTGCGCACAGTGTAAAGCCAAAATTCACAGACATTGCAATGATTTGTTCGGCAAAGTTGGGTTTGGAAACGGTATCATTTCCTTTTTGGCAGGCATGCTTAACACCGGAGCCTCGCTGCGGGGAAACTTTGGCGCTGTTCCGAGTTTGTTCTCATCCGTCAAAATGACGGACTGCTTTCAGAGTTTTCCGTCATTGTTTAAAAAAATCCGTCAGAGATGGAAAATATTCGGTTAACGCGACCTCTGCTGTCTGTAGAAGGAGAACATCCTGTGAGTTTTTCAGAATAAAAGCCTCTCTGTGTGTAGAAGGAGAACATCCTGTGAGTTTTTCAGAATAAAAGCCTCTCTGTGTGTAGAAGGAGAACATCCTGTGAGTTTTTCAGAATAAAAGCCTCTCTGTGTGTAGAAGGAGAACATCCTGTGAGTTTTTCAGAATAAAAGCCTCTCTGTGTGTAGAAGGAGAACATCCTGTGAGTTTTTCAGAATAAAAGCCTCTCTGTGTGTAGAAGGAGAACATCCTGTGAGTTTTTCAGAATAAAAGTCTCTCTGTGTGTAGAAGGAGAACATCCTGTGAGTTTTTCAGAATAAAAGCCTCTCTGTGTGTAGAAGGAGAACATCCTGTGAGTTTTTCAGAATAAAAGCCTCTCTGTGTGTAGAAGGAGAACATCCTGTGAGTTTTTTCAGAATAAAGCCTCTCTGTGTGTAGAAGGAGAACATCCTGTGAGTTTTTCAGAATAAAAGCCTCTCTGTGTGTAGAAGGAGAACATCCTGTGAGTTTTTCAGAATAAAAGCTCTCTGTGTGTAGAAGGAGAACATCCTGTGAGTTTTTCAGAATAAAAGTCTCTCTGTGTGTAGAAGGAGAACATCCTGTGAGTTTTTCAGAATAAAAGCCTCTCTGTGTGTAGAAGGAGAAAATCCTGTGAGTTTTTCAGAATAAAAGCTTCTCTGTGTGTAGAAGGAGAACATCCTGTGAGTTTTTCAGAATAAAAGTCTCTCTGTGTGTAGAAGGAGAACATCCTGTGAGTTTTTCAGAATAAAAGCCTCTATATGTGTAGAAGGAGAACATCCTGTGAGTTTTTCAGAATAAAAGCTTCTCTGTGTGTAGAAGGAGAACATCCTGTGAGTTTTTCAGAATAAAAGCTTCTGTGTGGAGAAGGAGAACATCCTGTGAGTTTTTCAGAATAAAAGCTTCTCTGTGTGTAGAAGGAGAACATTCTGTGAGTTTTTCAGAATAAAAGCTTCTGTGTGGAGAAGGAGAACATCCTGTGAGTTTTTCAGAATAAAAGCTGCTCTGTGTGTCGAAGGAGAACATCCTGTGAGTTTTTCAGAATAAAAGCTGCTCTCTGTGTTAGAAGGAGAACACCTGTGAGTTTTTCAGAATAAAAGCCTCTCTGTGTGTAGAAGGAAGAACATCCTGTGAGTTTTTCAGAATAAAAGCCTCTCTGTGTGTAGAAGGAGAACATCCTGTGAGTTTTTCAGAATAAAAGTCTTTCTGTGTGTAGAAGGAGAACATCCTGTGAGTTTTTCAGAATAAAAGCTTCTCCTGTGTGTAGAAGGAGAACATCCTGTGAGTTTTTTCAGAATAAAAGCTTCTCTGTGTGTAGAAGGAGAACATCCTGTGAGTTTTTCAGAATAAAAGTCTCTCTGTGTGTAGAAGGAGAACATCCTGTGAGTTTTTCAGAATAAAAGCCTCTCTATGTGTAGAAGGAGAACATCCTGTGAGTTTTTCAGAATAAAAGCTTCTCTGTGTGTAGAAGGAGAACATCCTGTGAGTTTTTCAGAATAAAAGCTTCTGTGTGGAGAAGGAGAACATCCTGTGAGTTTTTTCAGAATAAAAGCTCTCTGTGTGTAGAAGGAGAACATCCTGTGAGTTTTTCAGAATAAAAGCCTCTCTGTGTGTAGAAGGAGAACATCCTGTGAGTTTTTCAGAATAAAAGTCTCTCTGTGTTGTAGAAGGAGAACATCCTGTGAGTTTTTCAGAATAAAAGCTCTGTGTGTAGAAGGAGAAAATCCTGTGAGTTTTTCAGAATAAAGCTTCTCTGTGTGTAGAAGGAGAACATCCTGTGAGTTTTTCAGAAGAAAAGTCTCTGTGTGTAGAAGGAGAACATCCCTGTGAGTTTTTCAGAATAAAAGCCTCTTATATGTGGTAGAAGGAGACAACAAACATCCTGTGAGTTTTTCAGATAAAAGCTTCTCTGTGTGTAGAAGGAGAACATCCTGTGAGTTTTTCAGAATAAAGCTTCTGTGTG
>JAPTMU010000079.1:58641-191331 GCA_028583405.1 Pogonophryne albipinna
AACCAGCAGCTGGTGAGGACTCTTTAAAGACTGTAGATCTCTGACCTGGCCGTCTGCAACCAGCAGCTGGTGAGGACTCTTTAAAGACTGTAGGTCTCTGACCTGGCCGTCTGCAACCAGCAGCTGGTGAGGACTCTTTAAAGACTGTAGATCTCTGACCCGGCCGTCTGCAACCAGCAGCTGGTGAGGACTCTTTAAAGACTGTAGGTCTCTGACCTGGCCGTCTGCAACCAGCAGCTGGTGAGGACTCTTTAAAGACTGTAGATCTCTGACCTGGCCGTCTGCAACCAGCAGCTGGTGAGGACTCTTTAAAGACTGTAGGTCTCTGACCTGGCAGTCTGCAACCAGCAGCTGGTGAGGACTCTTTAAAGACTGTAGATCTCTGACCTGGCAGTCTGCAACCAGCAGCTGGTGAGGACTCTTTAAAGACTGTAGGTCTCTGACCTGGCCGTCTGCAACCAGCAGCTGGTGAGGACTCTTTAAAGACTGTAGGTCTCTGACCTGGCCGTCTGCAACCGGCAGCTGGTGAGGACTCTTTAAAGACTGTAGGTCTCTGACCTGGCCGTCTGCAACCGGCAGCTGGTGAGGACTCTTTAAAGACTGTAGATCTCTGACCTGGCCGTCTGCAACCGGCAGCTGGTGAGGACTCTTTAAAGACTGTAGGTCTCTGACCTGGCAGTCTGCAACCAGCAGCTGGTGAGGACTCTTTAAAGACTGTAGGTCTCTGACCTGGCAGTCTGCAACCAGCAGCTGGTGAGGACTCTTTAAAGACTGTAGATCTCTGACCTGGCAGTCTGCAACCAGCAGCTGGTGAGGACTCTTTAAAGACTGTAGATCTCTGACCTGGCAGTCTGCAACCAGCAGCTGGTGAGGACTCTTTAAAGACTGTAGATCTCTGACCTGTCCGTCTGCAACCAGCAGCTGGTGAGGACTCTTTAAAGACTGTAGATCTCTGACCCGGCCGTCTGCAACCAGCAGCTGGTGAGGACTCTTTAAAGACTGTAGATCTCTGACCTGGCCGTTTGCAACCAGCAGCTGGTGAGGACTCTTTAAAGACTGTAGGTCTCTGACCTGGCCGTCTGCAACCAGCAGCTGGTGAGGACTCTTTAAAGACTGTAGATCTCTGACCTGGCCGTCTGCAACCAGCAGCTGGTGAGGACTCTTTAAAGACTGTAGGTCTCTGACCTGGCCGTCTGCAACCAGCAGCTGGTGAGGACTCTTTAAAGACTGTAGATCTCTGACCCGGCCGTCTGCAACCAGCAGCTGGTGAGGACTCTTTAAAGACTGTAGGTCTCTGACCTGGCCGTCTGCAACCAGCAGCTGGTGAGGACTCTTTAAAGACTGTAGATGTACAGGAGAAAACTCTTTAAGGACTATTTGTAGATTGACACAATGTAATGTTATTAAAAGTCCTATGTTGTATTGTTGGTGGGTTTTAAATGGTAACCCCTGACGTCACTTTACCCCCCTCCCTCCCCCCCCCCCCCCCCTCAGATTGGCGTCTCCCACCAGCTCTCCAGCGTGTCCTCCTTCGTGGTGGATCTGAAGCGAGTGAAGAAGAGCGGCGGCGCTGCTCTGCAGGGGGTTATCCAGGACAACCAGCCGATCCCAGAGCACAAAGATCCCAAAGCAGCCGCCCTGCGCAAGAACTACGAGCGGCCGTCCACCGCCTGCAGCGCCTCCCAGAGGTACAGCAGAGCATTGCAGTTTCACTCAGTGATATGCTCTCTTTCTCTCTCGTTGCACAGCCTGAGTCACAGCCTCTCTGTGGCAGGGCGCCTGGCGGCTCATTGAACTCCATAGATTCAACTGATCAAAGACTTTGGGCTCTGGGAACCATTTCCTCATGTTTACATCTCCCCCCCCCCCCCCTCAGGGTGAAGCAGCGCTCTGAGACGGAGAGGCGGAGCCCCGAAGGAGAGAGGCGGAGTCAGAGCGATGACGAGGCGGACGAGAAGCTGTCGTCAGCAGAGATACACAATGCTGAAGACTTTAAAGAGATCTTCCAGCCCAAATGCGCCATCTGTAGGTCCTACACACACACACACACACACACACACACACACACACACACACACACACACACACACACACACACACACACACACACACACACACACACACACACACACATTACACACACACACTACACACACACACGTGATGATGGTGATGATGGTGATGATGATGATGATGTGATGATGATGTGATGATGATGTGATGATGTGATGATGTGATTGATGATGATTGATGATAAGTGCAACACTTCGGCACCTGCACTCTCAGTGTCGCGGCCTGTACGCAGATCTCTGACTGACTTGGCTCCGGTACTGATGTTGTGGCAGATATCTCACTCTTTGTTTCTGTGTTCAGCTCGAACTCCTCCCAAGGTCTCCGAGCCGTTTCCCGCTCCTCCAGAGGACGGTGAGTTCACTGTCTCACATCGCGCAGGATTTACATAAGACCGTGACAGCTTGTGTGTGTTGTTGTTTCCGGTGACGGTGAGGTTCACGGCTGGAGACAGATTTGGCCCTGGCCTCAGACCCACCACAGCCTGCCCTGGCCTCAGACCAACCACAGCCTGGCAACGGCACAGCAAACTAATCACTTTACAGAATTAATCGAGATTTGGAGGACGATGTATGACAATCTAATTTCGTCAGTTTAGCCGTTATCTCTTGTTCTCTCTCGTCCTCTCTCTTTTGAGCGCTGCTCTTCTGCTTTGGTTTGCTGTACATTATAAATGCAAGCTATTACATTTGTTATAATGCTGCCTAACTTGCTGCTGCTAGCTACAGTACCTATAACTTTTGAGGTTGATTAAACGGTTCGCTCGTCAGGCAAGGTATCACATGACATGAAAGGGAGCAAGGTCATTGGACAGACACATTACAAATGTATGTAGGTTGCTTGGTTACTTTGAAGACTGCGTGAACCGGTCAATTCCGTTGCCCCCCCCCCCCAACAAGATAAAAATACCAACTCAATACCTTCAAATTAAACAAAGGCCTCCACATATTCTCATTTAAATTGTAAATGGTTCTTCATAATGGAAGATTTCATAACATTTGTCTCCTCCTCCTCCTCCTCCTCCTCCTCCTCCTCCTCCTCCTCCTCCTCCTCCTCCTCCTCCTCCTCCTCCTCCTCCGTCTCCTCCTCCTCCTCAGACACAGTGTTAGCGGTCGGCCGTCAGCTGAAGGACCTCGTTTCTCCTTTTCCTGAGAAGATGCAGGTCAGTGAACGCAGCAGCAGTCTGTTTTCAGCATGATGGTGAGACGTTCAAGTGCTTCTGATGATCGGTGGCAAATAACGTGTGTGTGTGTGTGTGTGTGTTGCAGGCTGCTCCTCTGGCCTCCTCCACCCCGGTGCAGAGGGTGCAGAGGGTGGAGCCTACAGTGGTTTCCTGTGTGACGCGTTCAGCTCCTCCCTCCTCCTCCTCTTCCTCCTCTTCCTCAGTCCCCCCCCCTCCCTCTCAGCTTCCCCTCAACACAGGGAAGTCCAAACCCCCCCCTAAAATCATCCTGAGCAACAGGAACGAGCCAATCGGACTCAACGTGGCCGACTTCCTGCCCGTGAGTTTTCATGTTTCTTTACGTATCGGAGACCTCAGAGCGTGCGCTAAGCAGCCGGAGGTCACGTGATGCCAGTAAATGATGTTGTTGTTGTTGTTGCTGTTGTTGTGGGGAACACAGAGAGCCTTTGCAGACCATTTATGGCGCATTTCCACTGCAGGGCCTCGCATGGCTTAGTACGGTATGGCTAGGCCTCGTTAGGCCTGGCTCACTTTATGCTGCGTTTCCATTAGAGTTTAGGAACTGGGGCAGTAACTATAGTAACGCAGTGTAGGCGGAGCCGTGACGTCATCTTCAATGCGAAACACAAAACCAACATCAGCCGTTAGCTGTTAGCCCTCAGAGCTCACAGCTCCTCATATCTGTTCAGAAACTAGACACAAGTGAAACAAGTACAAACCACAGACTGTCTGAGTCATGGAGAATACAGTCGCTGGTTTATTTATGTCTGTAGGCCGTTGTTGTGAGTGTGGACGGTCGGAGCATAGGCCTATATAACGTTAGCTTTCTCCATTCAGAAAACACACATTTAAAAAGGGTTTTTCGCCTGCCGTCTGTCTGCAGACTTGTCAAAGCATTAATTCATGGTTTTTACTAACCGGTATCAGTATGTTGTTACGTCGGCATCATTTTGAAACGTGTATTACAATTAAATCACGGTCAAATATGTTCATCTTGTTGTAGTTGTAGCCCCCTTGCCAGCGATTCTCTCTCTAGTTTAGCATACTCAGCCCGACTCAGCCCGGAAAGAGCCTGGATTTTGGAGAGCCAGAAAAACGCAGTGGAAACGCCGGGTTTGGCACGCAGTGCAGATGCTCCATTACCTGCACTAACACCTATAGCTCACAGGAGAGAGGGCAACGAGCAGAACAGGGCCTCTGAAAGCTTGTTGCATTAAAAAGAGTCAACATATACACGTGGAAATACAAATGTTCAGTAACTGTGTGTGTGTGTGTGTGTGTGTGTGTGTGTGTGTGTGTGTGTGTGTGTGTGTGTGTGTGTGTGTGTGTGTGTGTGTGTGTGTGTGTGTGTGTGTGTGTGTGTGTGTGTGTGTGTGTGTGTGTGTGTGTGTGTGTGTGTGTGTGTGTGTGTGTGTGTGTGTGTGTGTGTGTGTGTGTGTGTGTGTGTGTGTGTGTGTGTGTGTGTGTGTGCAGTCCTCTCCTAACAGGGGGGGGGCTCTCTCCGATGACGAGGCTCTCTCTCAGCTGAAGAAAGGTCACGACACCATGTGTGTGATGCTGAGGAGCCGACACCGCAACCTGGAGACCGTGAGGGGGGTGTGGGCGCGCCAGGACATCAAGGTGACAACACAACACAACAACAACAACAAGCATAGAAAAAGTGAAAATACACAAATATATAGTTATATTTTTCAATATATTGTATGTAATAATTTACTGAGGGAGTAGGGGTTTGAACACTCAGAGAAAATAAAAAACGATATTAAAGACACAAAGAAAGAGACACACAGTTAACGAAGGTCCTCTGATAATGAGCTCCTCCTCCTCTCAGAGCGCTCTGGACGCCGCCGTCTCCATGAACGATCTGTCCATCGTCGTGGACATCCTGAACATCATCAACCTGCAGCTGTGAGACACACACACACATACACACTCTCTCTCTCTCTCTCTCACACACACACACACACACACACACACACACACACACACACACACACACACACACACACACACACACACACACACACACACACACACACACACACATACCATGTATACATCACTTCAGGGGACATTACATTGACTGACATGCATTTCCTGGAGACTTATCCTAACCTTAACCATAACCAACACATGCCTAACCCTTAACCTTACCCTAACCCTTACCCTAACCCTAACCCTTACCCTTACCCTTAACCTTACCCTAATCCTAAACCTAACCAAGTCTTCATCCTAAAATGAATGATTCCCCTTATGGGGACCTCCAATTTGTCCCCATAAGGGAGGCGAGTCCCCACACGCGACTGTGTAAACAGATTTAGGTCCCCACAAGTATAGTAATGCTAGGCCACACATTCTCACATTCACACACACACTATCTCTCACACTCACTCACACACACACACACACACACACACACACACACACACACACACACACACACACACACACACACACACACACACACACACACACACACACACACACACACACACACACACACACACACACACAGTGATGTGTGTGAGCCTGTCTCTCCTCAGGTCTCTATGGAAGCTGGACCTCTGCACGACGGTTCTCCCTCAGATCGAGCAGCTGCTGCAGAGTAAATACGAGAGGTGAGGAACATCATCACGACTGAACATCCAATCATCAAGAGGCAGTCTGATGTTAAACTGTGTGTGTGTGTGTGTGTGTGTGTGTGTGTGTGTGTGTGTGTGTGTGTGTGTGTGTGTGTGTGTGTGTGTGTGTGTGTGTGTGTGTGTGTGTGTGTGTGTGTGTGTGTGTGTGTGTGTGTGTGTGTGTGTGTGTGTGTGTGTGTGTGTGTGTGTGTGTGTGTGTGTGTGTGTGTGTGTGTGTGTGTGTGTGTGTGCAGCTACATTCAGACTGGCTGCTCCTCTCTGAAAATGATCATGAAGCATTTCTGGAAGCTGATTTCTGAAACGCTGCGAGCGACGCCGTCAGTGGGCGTGGACATCACCCGAGAGGAGAGGTGAGGAGGACCCAGCCTCAGACTAGCAGCACTCCTGTTTGTATTTCATTATGTACTTATTTATTGTGTCATCACTGTAGTCTGACTTCAGTTATGTACGTACTGTGTTATTTATTTATAGTTTACTAAAAAAGGATTCGTTATAATCACTTCATTATTTGAACCGGGACATTAAAGAACACAAATAATGCTTCAAGTGTAAATGAGCCGGATTTTAGCTTTGAGCTCATTTCCATCCGCAGTCCCTCACACACACACATATAAGAACATGACATTTAAAAACATGGCCAACAGAAACACACGATATGCAGGAAGAGCAAGAGCATTTACCACCTGGCAGGACAATGTAGCAGCTTCGGTACAGATGCAAGAGCTACATAAAGTGCTAGTGAATTAAATTAAGTTTTCCGCACCCTCGCGGGAATATCTCCGCAATGGAGCGAGTTTGAGTTTCACTTTCGATTGCATGATATAACCCAGCGCAACACCTTCGTCACACATGTTGCCACTTGTTTGTACCATTTTCAGGCGATTTGTAATCTGTTCTAGAAAGACGCTGTGTTTTTATGGATTTCAAGAAGCTTATAGAACAAACAATGGATGCATTTCATGAACATGTATCCATGCTGAAAGTAGATTTAGATGTTTTAGGAGTGAGATAGAGATTATGATCTAATATATGCATCTGATGAAGCATCGTATGGAGTCTGTTGATGATCAGAGGCTGTTGTTGGGGCAGACCATGCAGGCCTTAGAGAGTTAGACTTGGGCCTGCGACCATAGTTTTACTGTATTTTGTTTTGAAAATCCACAGCGGAGGTTTGTGTCGCACTACATGTGGTGTATTTAGCATATCTCTCAGTAGCCAACGATCTGTGAGTCTGTTGGCTCGGACATAAACTCCGTAATAAATGTAGTCTACATTTCATAAGAGGTGTAAAAGCTGAGAGCATTTTAAATCACATTTGAACTAAATGCTTATAATCTGTATTTGTTGATTTATTGTGTGTACGAGGCGACAGAAGGTTAAGATGTCGTTATTAGGCTGTTATGTACTGTTGGTGAGCAGGCCTATTGTTTTTGGATATTTGTGGAGTTAGATGGTCCGTGAGCGTTTTTTTATTGGTTAAGTGTCCTTGGTATGAAAAGGTTTGAGAAACACTGCGCTAGTGGATTATCAACGGGCGGAGCCTCGCTGCGGGGACATTATACAGATGGCCAGTCCGCCCCTGAAGAATATCTATGCACACGTTATTATTAATAATAATAATAATCTAACATTTTTATTTTGTAATCATCTCGCGACCCCCACTTTGCTCTAAAGGAGGGGGGGCCAGTCCATGTAAACATTTATAAATAAAGCACATATTTTAAAAGACTTAAAATTGTCAAAACTCAGGATGGTCCAGTGATGGTATGAATGTGGCTTTCTGTCAAACACCTTGATAGCTCTCTCGTACAGCTGTTCTATGGGTTTCAGGTTTGTGGCACAAGCAAACGACCAGTTTGTGAAACAGTATTCAATGTGGGATAGAATCACACAGTGGAGGTCTGACTTTGCAGCATTGACGGTTAAGAAAGGTCTGATTTGTTTAAAATGTTGCAAGTTGAATTTAATGGTATTGGAGACTTTCTTGATATGTTTCTTAAAAGTCAAGTTCGAGTCCAGTATGACTCCAAGATACTTGAAGTGGGGGACTAGTTCTAATTCTGCTTCGTTTAAAAACACATTGGCTCCTTCCATTTTGACTGGTCGTTTACTGAACATCATGCAAACTGTTTGTTTTGCATTTAACTGTAAGCAAATGTTGTTCAGCCAGTGTTGAACCTTGTCCAAAGTATTTGAGAGACAGGATGAGATTATTTCAGTGTTTTTCCCCTGTACAAAGATGACCGCATCATCGGCATACATTTGCACATTCAACTCAGGACATTCATTAGGCAAGTCATTAATGTACAGAGGAAACTGTAATGGTCCAAGAATGGAACCTTGAGGAACCCCAACAGGGTTCACAAGGTAGGGGGATTTGGCTCGGTGGACCAGAGCACACTGTTTTCTGTTTCACCTTATTTATTAATTCATTATTTTCTTATTTGTTTTACACTATTATATGTGTGTGAAATAGCTAAAATTGTGTGTGTGTGTGTGTGTGTGTGTGTGTGTGTGTGTGTGTGTGTGTGTGTGTGTGTGTGTGTGTGTGTGTGTGTGTGTGTGTGTGTGTGTGTGTGTGTGTGTGTGTGTGTGTGTGTGTGTGTGTGTGTGTGTGTGTGTGTGTGTGTGTGTATGTGTATATGTGTATAGACGCCATAAGTGCAGGCTGTGCTGCCGGCAGCTGCAGAACCTCAGCAACATGGTGAAGACCCGGGCCGGGGGGGTGGGGCGGCACGGCAGCGCCTTCAGGGAGCTCACGCTGCTGATGGCACCGCTGGACGACGACATCTGAGGAGGAGGAGGAGGAGGAGGAGGAGGAGGAGGATGATGATGATGATCAGGATCTGGAGTTACAATCCCTTTGTCTTCACTGAGAGAAGACTGACAGTAAAACGTGTCTTCAGAGCAGCGTAGTGCACCACACACAGCGTGGACAGCAGGTGTGTGTGTCAGCTGCATCCCACCTGCAGAACAAGCTGACTTGAAGGAGTAGCCATTAGACATGTTTCTGTCACTAACACTAATGTTGTGCAACCAACACAAAGCCACAGCCGGTTAGCTTAGCTTAGCATAAAGACTGGTAACAGGTGGAAACTGCTCGCATTCCAAAATCCACCAATCAGCTCTTCTGAAGTTCAGAACGGACCACTTTGTTTCACTTTTCTACTTTCTCTACTCTTCTCTAATTCAATGTTCTGTTCTACTGTTTATGTAAATAAAGTTGTACATGATGCGATTAAAAAGAGTCTGTTTTGTGCCAGCAGGGGGCAGCACCTGCACTGACTGCCATCAACACCTGTCACAACTTCACTGACTTATTTAACTATGGACTGAGCGAATTCATGAGTTTATGGCATCCTGTCCTGAGACAACAACACTTTTTAAATACTTAGTACGTAACTCATGAAATACTATACTTTGACTTTGAAGGAATCATTTATGTTTGTTAATGAATTTTTACGACAAAGTAGAATTTTTGTAGGACTTTTACAAAATATTGTATTATTAGTTTTTATAATATGTGTTTAAGGACTTTTTACAATGTACCTTGCTAAAAACTTTGTAGGACTTTTAAAAAAATACTATGACTTACTACGCCTAACTATACTATATCATTTTATGACTTTTTACAACATACTATACTTTGACTTTTTTATGACCTACAATATTATCGTTGTTTACATCTTACAGTATTATGACTTAAGGGTCTTTTATGAAACATTAAAATATGACCTTTAATAACATACAATAATATGACTTTCACAACAAGCAGTGAACTTTTTTAGACTCCCGATACTTAATCATTTATACCATACTAAACCATAACTTTCTAATCATATACATCGTGTACAGAGACCTTTCAAGACTTATTTTAAAATACTAGACAAAGAATTTTCATATCATACTGTACCATGACTTTATGACGTAGCTTACGACGACTCTTCCAGGACTTTTGACAAATCTACTCTGACTTGGTTTCATATACTCGGACTTCTCATAGCATAATAAGCTGTCAGTTTCTGTTTCATCAGTATGACTTGTTAGGACCTTTTATGATGTACAATATGACTTTTAATAACACAACCATTTTTGTACGACAAACTATACTACGACGTATTTTTTACTTTTGAAGACATCATGTACGTCGACCTTTTCAGGACTTATTTTCAAATACTCGCTATCATATCTGTCAGGGAATAATTTGCCCTGCATGTCCTCTTTCACCCTCTGATGCAGATGCCCAACCTTAGACAGCCGCTATCTCCCTTAAGCACTGAATGGTTTAGGCCCAAAATACATTTCTGTGATACTGAACCATCCAGATCTCTCAGGTCTTCAGGGACTGGTCAGCTTTCTGTCCCCAGAGTCAGAACTAAACATGGAGAAGCAGCGTTCAGTTATTATGCTCCAAATATCTGGAACAAACTCCCAGAAACCTGCAGGTCCGCTGCAACTCTGACTACTTTCAAATCCAGGCTGAAGACTTTTCTTTTTGCTTTTAATTGAAACTGAGCGGTTGTGTTTCGTTTTTGGTTAATGAACATTTGGGGCTAGTAACCCAGGGGATCAGTGTCTGGGGACTTTGTCCTGGCTGCTCTTCTCTGTGTGTGCTGCTCGGGACGTATGTGCCATACAAGCGTACACAGCTCATGTTCGGAGAAACCTTAAAGAAAGGCATCAGTAAAGTGGAACTTCTGTGTGGCGGCTCAATCCCCAGTTACATTTGAGTCGCCGAGAGGCTAAACTTGGCTTTAAACTGTGACGCGTTTTCGAAAAGAAAGTCCATGTTGAAGCAATATAGTTTTAAGGACATTTAATAAACAAAATCAAAACATAGTAACTATGGACAAAACGGTCAACAGAAAAAATGACAGCACAAGCTCACCCTCTGTCATGTGCACTCGACATCAAACATGTGACTTATAAACCAAACCACACCCATGTGACAATTACCGGAAGTGCTCAACAAGCAAATAAAGGTGACGTAAATAATAATGATAATACAAATAATGAACTTGAGCTAAGTAGTGTTATGGCACCTACAATACCGGCCCCTAATTATCATTTCACAAAATTATAATTACTATAATAAATGACAATACACACAAAATATACGTCCAGATCTCTTTCTTGGATTATTTGTTCAGAGTTCATATGTTGCAGTCTTTTTGGAAAAGTGATCATCTTTTCTCACTAATCAGTATCAATAAAAATGCTTAGTGTGGTTTGTGTGTGTGCAGGGGGTCGGAGACAACAAATAAAATAGGCAAAAATAGTCCATTTAGACTTGGCAAAAGTCCTCTGACTCCTGAAGAAGGCTAACTTTGTTAATTGGTCTGCTCAGGAAACCAGTCTTGGTCTTGATCCGAAGCATACGCACAAGTCCTTTTTTGTCAACGATGGTCTCAGCAACTTTTCCAGTAAGCCAGGAATTCCGAGGCGCTGAGTCATCCATAATGATCACGATGTCTCCTGGTGTGAAGTTGCGTCTGATTTTTGACCATTTCTGTCGTTCTTGAAGTAGGGGAAGATATTCTTTAATCCACCTTTTCCAGAATAAGTCTGACATATACTGAACTTGTCTCCACCTGCGGCGAGCGTAAATGTCTTCCTTTTGAAACAGTCCTGGTGGCAGGGATGGTGTTGTCTTAAGGAGCAAAAGATGATTCGGTGTCAGTACTTCGAGGTCGTTTAGATCTGTAGAAGCTTTGGTGATTGGACGTCTATTGAGAATAGCTTCTGCTTCACATAAGACTGTGTTAAGTCCCTCTTCGTCGAGACTTTGTACATTCAGAGTGGAGTTGAGAACCTTTCGTACTGATCTGATTAATCTTTCCCAAACACCTCCATGATGTGAGCCAGCTGGGGGATGGAAGATCCAATGAATTCTTTTCTGGAGAAGTGTATTGTGGATCTGATCTTGATTCCAACTTTCAATTGCCTCCTTCAACTCGCGTTCGGATCCTACAAAATTAGTGCCATTGTCAGATCTGAGTTCTTTGACTTGACCACGTCTAGCTATAAAGCGCCGTAGCGCATTGATGAACGAATCAGTGTCAAGAGATGATGCCATTTCAAGGTGAATTGCTCTTATTGCTAAGCATGTGAAAATGACGCCATAACGTTTCACAATGCTCCATCCACGCTTCACTCCAAAGGGTCCGAAATAATCAACTCCAACATATGTGAATGGTTCATCAGGAGAGACTCTATCCAGGAGCAAATCCGCCATCTGTTGATGTCCAGGAGTAGCATTTATACGCCGGCAGACTACGCATTTCGACAACGTTCTTCTTATTGCTACGGTAGCTCCAGGAATCCAATATTGTTGGCGTAGTCGGGATAACATATGGTTGCGACTACCATGACCCACTTCTTCATGAACATTTCGCAGAATAAGATCGGCAATGTGAAAGTCTTTAGCCACTATGACAGGATGTTTCATATCCTCCGGCATTGCTGCCCGGCTAAGTCGTCCACCAACCCGTAACACATTATTTTCCAGGATGGGGTTGAGTTTATGAAGGTGGCTGGCTTTCTTGACGTTTATTCCTTTTCTCAGATTTGAGATTTCATCGGTGTACCTCTTTCTTTGGCAGAAACAGATTACCTCTATTTCAGTGTTTGCCAGTTCTTCAACTGTGAGACCATTGTTTTCTTGCCTGTTGAGATTCCCTCTCTCCTTTTGTGATAGACCTCTTTGATGTATGTTATCTGGAATTAGTTGAGGAAGAACAACACTTGTTTGGTTTCTCTTTCGGCTGCGATTCAAAAGCAGTCTTTTAAGTCTGAGCATCCATGCTACTGCCCTTTTCAAACCATTCCAAGAGGAAAAGTGATGGATTAATTGGTTGACAGGATCCATTTCCTCGGACATGATCTGAGTAGTGTTAACGGTTATGCTCCTGACTTCAGAGTCCTTTAGTGAGATTACTTTCAATCCATCAGGGTTTTGGGGCAACTCTTCTTGAGGTCGAAGTAAAAACTGAGGTCCGGACAACCAGTTTTCTTTCTTCAGAAAATATTTTACAGTCGAACCTCGTGAAGCCATGTCTGCTGGATTGTCTATGGTGTTAACATATCTCCACTGTAGTGCATTTGATACTTTGGCAATTTCTGAAACTCTATTGGCCACAAAAGTTCTGAACCTTGAGGTGTTATTGTTGATGTATTTGAGTACGGAAGTGCTGTCTGTCCAAAATACAGAATCTGATAGTTCCATCTGTAGCTCCCTTCTTAACATGGTGTCTATTCGGCTTGCTATAGTAGCGGCAGTCAGCTCCATGCGAGGGATAGTGGCTGGTTTTAACGGAGCCACTCTTGCTTTTCCCATTACGAATCCACAATGTGAATGGCCAGAGTTGTTCTGCAGAAACAGGTAACTTACAGTTCCATAACCCTCTTCACAAGCATCAGCGAAATGATGCATTTGAGCAGATGACACCGTTCCAAAGTCGGTAGGTTTGAAGCTTCTGTCAACCTTGAAGTCTTCCAGCTTATGAAGGTCTTGGGTCCAACTCATCCACTCCTGTAAGATAGATTCTGGTAATTTGTCATCCCAGCCAAGCTTTCTCCTACACAAATCTTGCAGGATCTTTTTTGCAGTGAGGACAACTGGTGCCAATATTCCAAGGGGATCATACACTGAACTGACGCTTGAGAGAATCCCCCTTCTTGTGAGCGGCCTATCTTTCAAGATGATTTTGAACTTGAAGACGTCAGACTGAACGCACCATTGTACACCCAGCACTCTCTCCACTGGAAGATTGTCATGGTCCAAATCCAGATTTTTTATTTCCTTTGCTCTTTCCATTTCAGGTATTGCAGCCAACACATGCCGACTGTTACTTATCCATTTTGTTAGTAGAAAGCCTCCCTTGGAACAAATGGCTCGTAGTTCATGATAAAGGGCTGTTGCCTCTTCTTCTGAAGCTGTTAGTGAGGCAGTCGTCTACGTAAAAGTTATTCATAATTGCATTTATGGCTTGAGGGCTGAACTGTTCTAGATTGTCTTCAGCGCATTTCCTAAGGGCAACATTTGCACAGCTTGGGGATGCGGTTGCTCCGAAGAGATGCACGGTCATTCTATATTCCACCAGGTTCTGACTGCAGTCTCCATCAGGCCACCAGAGGAACCGTAACAAGTCACGGTCTTCACTTGGAACTTTCACTTGGTGAAACATGGCTTCGATGTCTGCAGTGATGACAACAGGATCTTTACGGAATCTTGACGAAACTCCCAGCAAGGTACTAGTCAGATCCGGCCCCTGGAAGAGCTGAGAATTTAGTGAAACTCCCCGAAATGTTGCTCCACAGTCAAACACTACTCGAAGTTTGTTCTTTTGTGGATGCAAAACTCCGTGATGTGGTAGATACCATTTTTTGCCGTCTCTACGTTCCAATACATGATCCGGTACTTTCTCTGCGTGGCCTTTAGATATAATCTCAGAATGAAAGGAAGGATCTCTCTTAAATCTTCTTTTAAGATTCAGAGTGCGTTGCTCAGCAACACTTTTATTGTCGGGCATGCATATTTCCTTTTCTCTAAATGGTAATCCAATAGAATAATGTCCATTGACTAGGTGGGCAGATTTTGAAACCAGATCCAAGAACTGTTGGTCTTCCCTGGAAGGTTCTTGGTTGTCTCTCCCACATTCGGGAAAGTCAGTCTTAAATTGCTGTTCCCACAGCTTGTCAAGTTGCACAACTGATGTTCTGTTTACACTTATTGAAGTTTTGTCCCGAGTATCATCAGGACATCCTCCTAATGGTCCATTAACTGTCCAACCGAGCATGGTTTTTACGGCATAAGGTCCATCCTTACGGGTGGCGCAGTGGTCTGTGCGTTTGATCATCAGATCAAGGGGGCGTTGGGGAACTCCTGTTCGAAACCCGCTCCCGCCCCACTGCGTCAGGCCGTTGTGTCCTTGGGCAAGACACTTCACCCGAATTTGCTCCTGTGGGTATTGTCCACAGTAGATGACCATTACATGTATGTATGATCTGTATGTGTAATGTGTATTTGTAAAGCGCTTTGAGAGTCATTGATAAAGCGCTATAATAAATATAAGGATTATTATTATTATCCCCCACACTCCTGATTACATCAATTGGTTCAAGGGCTTTTGGAACATCTGAACCAATCAGCAACTCAATTTCAGCATCAATTTCAGGTAGACAAACATCCCTCAAATGCAACCATTGATTGATGTCGTTTTGACGTGGAATGTTTCCTTTGTGCACGGGCATAGTCTTCTGAGTGTATGTGCCGGGTAGATCACAAAAGTTGCTGTTATGCAGTCCAGCAACCTCTAGGCCTGACACAATGCTGGTGTCAACGACCTTCCTTTGACCCATAGTTCTCAGCAGAATGTTTGACCTTCTTCCTTGGAGGTTAAGTTTGTTCATAAGGCCTAATGTGCAAAACGAAGCAGTACTGCCTATGTCAAGAAATGCATAGGTGTGCACTGTTGTGTTCCCCTTTTTGGCTTTAACTTGGACTGGTACTAGGCAGAGTTTAAGTTTCATTCCAGTGAACACTGTCGTGTTACTTTGAATGCTAAGGCACCACACATATTGCATCAAATATGAGTGACACAAACGGTGAAATGGAAAAAAGGGCTGTCAAGCTTACTAGTAAAGCCTTGGCTTGCAAAATCGAACAACTACAAAAAGAATGTCAGTCAAGCGTGCAGAAGACTAAAGGACGCACACAGGATATCAAACATCTAATGAAAAATGATGAAAATGCAACGGATGTTAGACTCAAACTGGAGTGTTATGGCACCTACATTCTGTGTGAACTGTTCACATCTTAAACTGCACTGTGACTTTTTATCTTTCAATGTTTCTTTTATTATCTTTTCTTCTTAATGACTGTTTTTAAATGCCTTTGTCTGAATGTCTTTCATTTTTGTAAAGCACCTTGTATTGCCTTGTGTTGAAAGGTGCTATATAAATAAACTTGCCTTGCCTTAAGGAGGGGCTGCCCTAGCAAGTTGTTGTTGTTGCCAGTTTGTGACCGGGCAGCTCTCGGTCAGAGATAGTTGTTGTTGTGGGACACCTGGGACACATCCTTCTCGGGGTGGAGGTGACCTCGAGCCATAAGCGACAACAACTGTGATTCAGTGTCCTCAGCTGTTTAGTCTGTCTGATGAAGAATGTTGATTGTTACACTCTGAACTAGTTAAAACCTGGAGCTACAGGAGGGCTCTTCAGAATTGGTTTGGCATCCTCTGTGTCTCCTTGTGGCTCCTTGTGAATTCTCCGGCCGAAGCTCCAAATAAACCGTCAGTGTTTGCCATCAAAGCTCCATCTCTCTGAGTTTCGTCTCCATTGCTTCAGAAGTTTCCATCACAATATCATACTGTACCATGACTTGTTATCACGTTCCTTACGACGACTCTTTTTGGACTTTTTACTAAATACTATACAATGACTGTTGGAGCTATATTTTGATTTATATTATTGAACAGTTACACATTTAATTTCTCGCTGTTTTCGTATATAGTGACTATTATTATTTAAGTGAGTTAAAGTAGTTTTGATGCTTTTATTTTGAAGGTGTATTGGGGCACCTGGTGTAATTGTATATATTGGAGACAGGGGGTGGTGGGAGTAGAGCACGAGTATGTTTTTTTACCAGGAGAACACGAGGAGGCCACAGGAAAGAGTGATAAACCTTCATTTGTTGCATATTGTTAAAGTGATAACATGCACAGAAAGGACTCTGGCCTGGATCCTTGAACCCTGCGTAAGATCCGCTAACTGGTTGTTTTTATTTGAGTTACATTTCTGGTTCATTTCTTTATGATTTTAGCTACAATGACTTTTATTACATATTCCACTAAAGTTACACGATGCGATCCAAGAGGAGTCTCTTTTGGACCAGCAGGGGGCAGCATCTTCATTTTACTGTCATTAACCATTTTAGAATCAGAATCAGGTTCATCACCAGGTAGATTAACACGTACGAGGAATTTGACTTGGTGTCGTGGCGCATACATAAAAGTAAAACAAAAATAACACAGATAGAACTAATTTAAGAAAACTAGAATAACATACAAAAATATCGTAAAATATAGCAGTATTTACATTAAAATAGAACCGTATTACTTATTTTAGTATAGCACAAAATACTGAATAACTTTTATCACCTTTTTTAGGACTTATCACGAAATGCTCTACCAGGACATTATACGACGGCGTCTAAAAAACCTTTGACTTGTTTCCAGAACTCTCTCTGAGGAAATGGGACGTTTGTTTTGGATGTTTGTTTATTTAAAAAGGGAATAGCTCAATATCAATAAGTGACATGGTTGATTTTCGCAGTACTTTGTATTAACTCACTGCTTTCATAATTGTTGCTCAAAAATGACCAGACTTTGAGTCAAGTGTTAGTTGGTTGAAGTTAAGATAAACCTTTATTGAGCCCGTCAGGTGTGAAACACAGGATAGGAATATTATTATTATTAATATATCATTTTCTCAGTTACCTTTTCCTTTAAGTCCTGTTTCTTAATCAATGAATGCTCTACAAGGACTTTTTATGACTTGTTTCCAGAACTCTCTTTTTATGAAATGGGTCGACAGACGTTTGTTTTGGATGTTCGTTTATTTAAAAAGGGAATACAAAAACAACAGTGTAGAGATGTAGAGACAAAGCAAGCAGACATGTCCATCAGAACAACGACACAGAAGCAGTTCAGCGCCTTCAAGCATTTCCTGTTCACTACGACTACGGCTAACTACCAGCTGCACACCTGTCCAAAGGTCAAAGGTCACCTGGGGTTCCTACAGTTGGTTTCTAACAGAGGTGACGGCAGCAGGAGCGTAACGAGAAACAAAGTCAAGATTTTACTTTTTGTTCGGCAAGCTTTAGGAAGCCTCGTTAGCATGAAAAATAAAAACGAGTGGAGCACCCTGATTGGATAAAGGACCCAAAGACAGCCTTCGTTAAAAAACAGAAGGCGATTAATACGTGTTGAAACGAGGTTCATTTATATATCCTGAGATAAAATAAATCTCAGATACAAGTCAGAGTTTTCATCTCAAAATGTTTAAATTAACCTTTTCAGGGGGTCCGCATCTGCAATCAAAGAAGGGTTAAAAGAATCCCTAAATAAAACAAGATTAAATCGAGTCAAAACATAAATAACCATATTATGCATATATTATGAATCTGGAACTGTGGGCTAGAAAACAATCTCAAAGTTTAAAGTGCAACTTTACAACGAAACGATAAAAGAAATACTGTGATTGGAAAGCGTATACTGTCGGGGAATATCAGAGAATCAGTCCAGAGGGGAGGAGCGCGGGAGCTTTGAGAAGTTCATCAACACGGCAAGAAGACACGAAGACTGTCGGCCATGTTGAGGTTAATCCGTAAAGTTCCCAGCAGTCTTTGCTCCTTCCTCCCGTGGCTGAAGGGGGGAAATCACGGAGAACCGAGCGTCAACAAGTACCGCCGCCGGGTTCCTCACGCCGTCATTTTCAGTCGTCCTGCGGAGGAAACCAGACCATCAGACAGCAGCCCCACACACATCGTTTCTGAGTTACTCTTCCACCTTAAGTCTTAGTTTTTATCATAATTAGTCAACCTTCTTAATCAACTTATAACTGACATTTTATTTAACTCACTATTTTCATAATTGTTACACAAAAATGACCACTTGTGTTAGTTCAAGTTAAGATGAACCTTTATTGATCCCATGAGGTGTCAAACACAGTTCCTTTTAGGTCCTGGTTTTCATTAGTTTGTAACCCTATTTAGTCTAATCCTGTTTCTTAATCAATTAATGAATGAGAGTGTTACTTTTACCTTTTAAGTCCTAGTTTTCATTCGTTTTTAAAAGTTAATAAAAACTAACAGTTTTTCTACTAAAAGTCTGGGATATTTAAAAAAAGATCTGTCCAGAGTTTTGGAAAAGGTTGACTAATTTTGATAAAAAACAACTGAAGACAACTGATTTTATTAGCTAGCCAAAACTTGCCTAAAAGCAGCAGCCCCATCACATCAAGTTACGTTTCCACCTGAAGTCTTAGTTCACATTAGTTTGTATCATATTTCGTCAACCTCATCAAATAATAACTTACAGGGTTAATTTCCTCAGCAACTTTTTATTTTGAGTTTTAATTCTTGTTTGTTCAAATCATATGAAGTCAACCAAAACGTCGCTAAATGTCTGGATATTTATAAAATAAGATTAACATGTATTGGTCCCTTAAGTGAAAAACACGATATAGTTTAACATTTTTACGAGTTATAATTCTTATCTTAGAGATAGAAAGCCAGTCCATCTGACAGCAGCCCTGTCAAGAAGCTTCTCATCTACTTTTTAAAATGTGTATTCTTGAAATAAAGTTGACTAAATATGATACAAACTGTTTTCTTTAGTCACCCAGCAAATATTTACAGAAAGAAACCCAGACCATCAGACAGCAGCCCCATCATCACAGTGTTAATGTAACAAAAGAAACCAACATCTATCCAGATATCAGCTCATTATTCACCTTCACTTAAAGCCACAGAAACCTTTAACTTCTAAATAATATTCAGCAACTTAAGGACACCAACTCAACCACAACGCCCCATCGCTCTGAAGTCACAAGGAGAAGCCCAGGGTTTAAGCCTTCTGCCTTACTTTAGGGACTTGTTATTCACATGTTTTGATGAATTAAGCTTTGTTATATAGCATAACATTAGGCATGGGTTGGGTTAGGAGTATTGTTAGCGTCAGCTCCTATAATAAAGTGTGTATCCAGAATACAGACAAACATTTCTTCATTGAAATCCCAATTTATAAAAACCCTGCATTTTGAGTCCCGGCTTCAAATGTGTTACAATTCTTTACCATATTGATTTATATGCATTTTTTTTCAGAAAATATAAATTAATTAATTAAATAAAAACATTAAAGAATAAAAGTAGTTTAATTTACACAAACTAGCATTTAAAGGGTTAAAATTGTTTAAATAAAATAATATTTTCTAGCAATGATAAGAGGTGGTAAGTTATAATATATAACTATATGGACTTTTTTTTTTTTTTTTTTTTAAGGTGAGGTACAAGGGCTAAATACTATTATTAACAAAGGTCCAGGAAGTGATTAGCCTTGGACCGCTCCGTTAAACAAGGTGAGGATTAATAGAGCGGTGCAGGGATGACGTATTTTTGTAGTTCGACCCTGAAGGAAGCTGCTGGTTCCCTCGACTAAAAAGCAACAGGATTTCTCCATAGGATTTTGGAAATACGGTCTGTGGAAAACGAACCTGTTTGATGCACATTTTGTTCAGCCGGATAATCTCCACATGTCTACTTTTATAATGTTGAATCATCAATCTAATGTCCAGAAGCTAAATGCTAACGTTATGCTATAAAGGAACTACAGCGAGTCCAGCAGCACGACTTCAACGTCACGCCGACTTCAGATCCATATTCAAACACACAGATTCTAAATGGAACGAGTTGAAGCGTTTGTTTGAACACTTTGCAGGAGGCAGGGACTTGCTTTCAAGCAGAACAGAAACTAACTTAGAGGAGTGTTTACGTGTTCGGCGTCATGACGTACAACGGCCTCCACGACTTCTGTAGTCCTATTCAGCCACTTGGTAACAACCATCGTTTTTCAGACACGTCAACTCTTCAGAAATCACCAGTGGGGTCACTGCTGATGGATTTAATGTCGTAGAACAAAACGTGATCCGTCTCTTCAGTTTGTGTCGACCACAGACCTTATTTCCAGATATTTTCCAAAAACATGTTCAAGAAACCGTCGGCTCTGAAACGAGGGAACCGGAAGTGGTGAAATGCTGACTCACTTCCTGGTCTTAGGACTCATTCCTGCACCGCTCTATAAGAGTTTAATTTCCTTGTGACTTGACCTCGGAGACGATGGGGAACAGGCGACACAAACATCAGTGCGTGGGCTCAGTGGGCCCTGAACGCAGCCTGCAGGCAGAAGCAGCTCTGAGCGACAGGTGTGTGTGTGGGGGGGGGGGGGGGTATTTAGGGTTATTGAGGGGGAGGGGCACCATGCCATGCTGAGCGCTTCCATGCCAAGCTGTCAACCAATCAGCATTCACCCCCACCTACCTGCCCACCGTCCCCCACCAATGGGCTGGCTCTGTCTACCTGCCTGTCTGCAAACCAACCAATCACAGCACAGCGTGAGGACACACAGGAAGTGGAAGGAGGGTTCCTACATTTCCCACAATGCCTTTGGTAAAACTCCAGAAAACTGGTGAGAAGAGTGCTGAATACCAGTGTGTATTTATACTTTAAATGTACTGCATATGTATATTTACTACATGTGGACAGCTGTGTGTATTTGTACAGTATTTACAGTGTATATTAGTACCTGCAGACAGCTGTGTGTATTTGTACAGTATTTACAGTGTATATTAGTACCTGCAGACAGCTGTGTGTATTTGTACAGTGTATACAGTGTGTATTAGTACCTGCAGACAGCTGTGTGTATTTGTACAGTGTATACAGTGTGTATTAGTACCTGCAGACAGCTGTGTGTATTTGTACAGTGTATACAGTGTGTATTAGTACCTGCAGACAGCTGTGTGTATTTGTACAGTATATACAGTGTATACAGTGTGTATTAGTACCTGCAGACAGCTGTGTGTATTTGTACAGTGTATACAGTGTGTATTAGTACCTGCAGACAGCTGTGTGTATTTGTACAGTATATACAGTGTATACAGTGTGTATTAGTACCTGCAGACAGCTGGGACTGGGACCTCCTCCTGGAGCTGGGAGTTCTGGAGCTGGAGGAGAAAGAGAGGGAGGACCCAGCGCTGCTCGCCCGAGAGATGGGGAGAGGGACGGGGGTCACCGGGGGGGAGTCCAGCTGGGGGGGGGGGGGGGGGCACAATACAGAGAATTATATAATAAAATACAAAATAACTTCAAATAAGAATAAAATACAAAAATAACAATGATGTTCGCTGTAAACTCTGTGAACCCCCGTTACCTCGACGCTGTCGTGCGTTGGCGAGGAAGAGGTGGACGAGTTCTCGTGTTTCCTGGAGGAAGAAGACGAGGCGCTGAACTCCACGCTGCGGACGCGCTGAGCGAACTTCAGCGAGCAGACAGACTCGCTCGCGTTCCCGGGCAGCGGAGACACCTGAACGCACCACAGGGAGGCAGTCAGAGAAACATACTCAGTGATTTATTCTCCAGCCTACACACCATGGTCTGGTCCTTTCATTTCAACGGTCTGCAGCTTCAGGACTAAAACCACCAGACTCAGAGACACTTTCATCCCACAGACCATAAGACTGTTAAACACCTGAACTCTGTGAAGAACATCCATAACATTCATCTGTTTGCATTTAGAAAATAATGTATCTATATATCATATTCCACTTACGTGTGTATAGACTCTTCTTGCACTATTTCTATTTACTTGCACATCACAAAACATTCTTTTGCACTATTTTATCTGTTCTATGTTGGAGGAGGACTACAGTGTTTCATTGCCATCTCTTCACTGTAGCTGCTGAGCACATGATGATAAAGCCTTGAATTGAGTGATGGTCTCACCTGCACCATCATCAGGGTCTTGCTGTCCCCGTTCAGAGAGTCCTGCAGCAGGTAGGTGAGGCGGGAGTTCCTGAAGGGGACGTGGGAGTGTTTCCCCCGCAGAGCGTTGATGACGTCACCGAGCGCCGACAGTGACTTGTTGATGCACTGCGCCTCTCGCAGGCGGCTGCCTTCAGCGCCTGACTTCCCGATCCGCTCCGAGCCCGCCAGGTCCACCAGGTTCAGCTTTCCTAAAGAGAAACACACAAAAAACACACTTAGATGTTAAAGAAACGTAGTTTAGAGACCATTAGCGCTGTTAGCATGTGACGTATGAGGTACCACAAGGCTCTGTACTGGGACCTTTACTTTTTACATGTATCTGATATACAATACTCGGCAGAACCTCCGACACAAAATGTGCTTTATTTTGAAGGTTCCCAAATTAAAGTTAATCTAATAAAATAAATAAGTTAGGAAATAAGTAAGTAAATATAACAAAAATGAGATCTAAATGTATAAAGAAGTAGTAAATAACATAAACATACATAATATACTCTGGCATAAAAATAACATGAACAGACCTGTGAGTGTGAGAGTGTGTGTGTGTGTATGAGAGTGTGAGTGTGAGTGTGAGTGTGTGTGTGTGAGAGTGTGTGTGTGAGTGTGTGTGTGAGTGTGTGTGTGTGTGTACCTTGAGTGCGGTTCCCAGTAGCGACGTTGAATCCCGTCACGGTGATGATGAGCAGAGCGTGGGAACGAGAGCTGTGCTCGTTCAGGTTAGTGCAGGCCGTCGCTCTGTTCATGTGACCCAGCTCAAACACCTAACATACACACACACACACAGAAATTGAACTTAAAATCACACAAAGTCATCTAAAAGTCAATTTATTTTGTTTAAAACAACAAAAAACTTGAAGAAGCCCTATTCTTCTCCTGTATTGTGTTATATAGTCGTTAGTGGGCTGCAAAGGCAAAAATCCCTGTGTTCCCTCCAGAGGGAGTTTCTCTCTCACACACAGATACCAGCAGCTGGCCGGAGGTGTTTTACTCTGAAAGGGACAGGAAGTCAATGTTTTACTCTGAAAGGGACAGGAAGCGTTTACTCTGAAAGGGACAGGAGGTGTTTTACTCTGAAAGGGACAGGAGGTGTTTTACTCTGAAAGGGACAGGAAGCGTTTACTCTGAAAGGGACAGGAGGTGTTTTACTCTGAAAGGGACAGGAGGTGTTTTACTCTGAAAGGGACAGGAAGTCAATGTTTTACTCTGAAAGGGACAGGAAGCGTTTACTCTGAAAGGGACAGGAGGTGTTTTACTCTGAAAGGGACAGGAGGTGTTTTACTCTGAAAGGGACAGGAAGCGTTTACTCTGAAAGGGACAGGAGGTGTTTTACTCTGAAAGGGACAGGAGGTGTTTTACTCTAAAAAGGGACAGGAAATGTTTTACTCTGAAAGGGACAGGAAATGTTTTACTTTGAAAGGGACAGGAAGTGCTCACCCGGTTGATGTCCTCCGGGCTCTGGACGGTAAACTCGGTGAGGCCGGGGACGTAAAGCTGTCCGCTGCCGTCAGGGTTCAACTTAATGTCCAACTTATCGGAGGGGTTTTGCCCCAGAAGGTTCCTGAGCAACGACAAACAGAGGGGAGGCGTTAGGATGGCAGACATTTACGTTTTATAAGACTACATTTGAACATATCATAATAATGTTATAATTCACCTTACACCTTATTCAAATGTGTACTGAACAGAGCCTGAATTCACAACAAAGTATACCAATAGTTCCTTAGTTTACAGGCTGCTAACTGCTAACTCAATCAATGTCCGGTGCCTTGCTCAAGGGCACCACGGCAGGGCAGGAGGTGAACTGGGACCTCTCCAAGTAGCAGTCCACACTCCATATTTAGGTCTGGTCAGGGACTTGAACCGGCGACCCTACAGCTCCCAGCCCCTACTGACTGAGCCACTGCCTTGTTAGCCCCACCCTTCTGAGGTCCCACCCCGCCAACACCCTGAAACATGGTACAGCAACTTTCAGAAAGCATCGACCTCTGTTCACCAGCTGCTAACAGCTAACGTAAACTAGCTTCCTGCAGACTTCCACAGTTTGATGCTCAGTGTAAAATGATCAGGAAAAATTCACCTGGCAGACGAGTGAGTTTACTGCATGCATTAATAACAATACATTTAATATATAGATATAGTGCTCTTCTAGGTAATCAAAGAAGCTTAAACTATAAACGAGAACACTGTGTGTGAAGTGATGAGGGTCCCGGTCCGCCTGATAATCTCAGACCTCGTTAATCTGACAGAGTTCTCCGTTTACGTCCAGATGTTCTGTTACACAACATCTGGAGATCAACACATGACTTTAATATGATCTCTCTCCACACACACACACACACACACACACACACACACACACACACACACACACACACACACACACACACACACACACACACACACACACACACACACACACACACACACACACACACACACACACACACACACACACACACACACACACACACACACACACACACACACACACACACACACACACACACACACACACACACACACACACACACACACACACACACACACACACACACACACACACACACACACACACACACACACACACACACACACACACACACACACACACACACACACACACACACACACACACACACACACACACACACACACACACACACACACACACACACACACACACACAATCTCAGCCTTTGTGCTGCTGTGGATTTATTAAGGATTTTCTTATTTGTAATCATATTGTGCTTCATGTCGTTGCAGCTTCAAGCAACAGACTCCATGTTTCTGTGTGTTTGCTTCATCACGTCACATGGAAATATTCTGCATGCTAGCTGCGTCGTTTCACACATTTATCCAAAACTCAGTGGATCGACTCGTGCCATCAAGTCAATTAAGCATAGCACATTTTTAGAAAAGAGACGAAATATGTCTGTAAAGTTCCCAAAAAGTAAATGAAAACATGTCGAAAAACTTCAAGCCTTTTTACTTTTGTATTGTTTGAAATCCCTTCTTTGCTTTTCCCCAAACTCCCTTCCTTTCATTATGTTGGATTAAGCTTTTATCCAAAGCAACTCAACGCTAAGTGGATTCAACCAGGAAGAAACGCACTAAAGAGTCCTGCAGGTACTTTGGCTTCAAATACGCTAAACCCTATTGATGTGAAGCCAGTATTGATGAGGCGACCCAGTCTCCAGACCGGTTCAGATCGTTGTGAACGTTGAGATCTGGACTACATTAACATGAGGTTTCCTCACCGCAGCATCTCGTTGTAGATCTCCACCATGCTGACGGAGATCTTGTAGTCCCAGTCCAGTTTGTCCGTCACCTCGGAGAACAGCAGGCGGAGAGCGCGCTGGTTGATGCCCGGGTTATCCAACGCTCCCTGAACACACCACACAGATACATGTTCAATACCACAGAAGAAGAAGAGGGGCTCCACATGTTACCGTGGAAACGTCTGATGGTACCTCCATGGTGAACGTCTTCCCCGAGCCCGTCTGCCCGTAGGCGAAGATGCAGACGTTGAAGCCGTCGATGCAGGAAGTGACCAGAGATTGGACCTCGTGGAACACCTGAGGACCAATCAGATTCTGTTTAATATGATGTAAACCAGGGGTGCCCAACCGAACCGAGAGCTACTTTTAAAGTTGCCAGTCTGCCGAGATCTACCAGTCCAAATAGAGGCGTAGCCATTACTGACAGCCTACTACCAGGTAAATACACACTACTTGTATAAAACTGACCTTTGTACGATTAATACTCCATAAAATACTGCAGATCCTTTATCTTACCTCTTTCTAATCTACACACATACAAGTATTTAACTGAAGTTACACAACAGTGTTGTTGATACAGAGTTGGAGTTTATTCACACGTCACTACAGTGGGTAATGTTTTCAAGAAACATTGAACAGTGCTGCCACATATGACACAGGAAGAAAAGAAAGGACTCTGAACCCTTTCTTTGCCATTATATACAAATAGTGTTGCTACAAAAGTATAAATTAGGCTTACTAATAAGACAACTCAGATCTGAAGCTACACAGGAATCTGCTGCCAACGTGCAATAAAAAAGACAAAATTAATAGAATCAAACCCTTTTTTTGTTGCATTTTAGTAGAGTATAAAAAGAAATGCCTTTAAAATAGGATGCAAGCAACACTAGCTTCTTAACCTGAATTGATAATAGACTATAATCAATTTAAGTTTGCATTCTTATACCATTTTGTACAATAATTATAATGAATAAGTTCAAACAAACTAAAACTTACAGCTGATTAATAACGGTATCTAACTTGAGTTTTTATTATATCAAAAACCTGTTGAAATGCTACTGTTATTTTTACTGTCCCCAAAAAGCGCGTCGGCAGCCTCCAGGAATGCTTCTTTCACAACTTCGCCGTCTTTGAAAGACTTCATGTGTTTCTCAAGAACGTGACTGACACGATGAGATGCTCTGGAGCAGCCTTGCTCTTGTTGTTGGGCCTGGTGAAAATGGACTGCTGTGCATTTAGCGGTCCTTTCAGGCCCCTCCCCTTTTGGGAGCGTAGGGCAGAATTAGAGGGAATTCCGTCTCGTAGCGTTTGTGCACTGTTTTGAAATGCCGCTCCTAAATTACCCTTCTTCGATAAAGCCACGCTCGCATTGCAGATGAGAGACAGATGAGAGACAGATGAGAGACAGATGAGAGACAGATGGGAGACAGATGGGAGACAGATGAGAGACAGATGAGAGACAGATGAGAGACAGATGAGAGACAGATGAGAGACAGATGAGAGACAGACGAGAGACAGATGGGAGACAGATGAGAGACAGATGAGAGACAGATGAGAGACAGATGAGAGACAGATGAGAGACAGATGAGAGACAGATGAGAGACAGACGAGAGACAGACGAGAGACAGACGAGAGACAGATGAGAGACAGATGAGAGACAGATGAGAGCAGATGAGAGACAGATGAGAGACAGATGAGAGACAGATGAGAGACAGATGAGAGACAGATGGACTTTGAATTGGAATAGATACAAAATAATCATCCTCCCACTCGGAGTGAAATTATATATTTTGGGCTTTTTTGCTTCTGCCATAATTGCGGTCTTGTGTGTGTGCGGACTGTCACTCCAGTTGCCACGGACAACGTCAGCCCACTGCCCACCAGCCACGCCCCGACACATGGGGTCACGCCGGCCAATCACAAAGCTTTGATGCGTTCAAGTGCATTATTCTGGCACAGGAAGATTATGTTACAGGACATTAACGATAACACAGAATATTGTTGTTCTATTTTTAGACACATCTCGCGATCGACTGGTCGGGCACCCCTGATGTAAACCTACAGATTTCAGAGGTTAACGCTGGTATTTAAAGGCATGTCTGCTTTGAAGATTTATTGATTATCAAAACTGTTGTCGAGCTCCTTTTGTTTAGTAGATTAATGGGGGAAAAAAATCTCTAAAGTGAGATAAAAAATTGGAAAAATATTAAAAATGGCTGGAATCTTTTTTGAAAAATGTGGAAAATATATAAAAAATGTGCAAAGAAAAGGTTAAAAATCCCATAAAAAATATCTGAAAATAATATATGAAAAATGTCCACAAATAATATTAAATATATCTGGAAAGTATGCGAAGGTCTAAAACCCAAAGATTTTGACTCCAATTTTGTAGAAAAGCAGCAAATCCATAACTAAGAGGCTGAAAAACAATATTCAACCCATTATCAAAGTTGTTACAGCTTTTTTTTTACTTGAGCGTTTCAGATGTTTGACCCCGCCCTCACCTCCTCCTGCGTGGCGCGCGGGGCGAACACCTTGTCCAGGTCGAAGGTCATGGTCTTGCCCTTGTTGCAGAGGTAGAGCACGGCGTCGTCCTCGGAGTCGAAGCTCAGCATCGTCTTCGAGTCGGCCGAGTCCTGCTCCTCCTGGCTGACCGGACGCACGCGGCAGAACACGCGGATGTTGCCTGGCAGACGGAGAGCGGGGCAGCGTTAACACAAAACTCAGGAAGTCTGACATTTTTACAGAGAAATAAAAACAGCAACATCAGGGGTTTTTCTAGAGCAGTGTTTCTCAAACTTTTTCATACCAAGGACTTAACCAATAAAAAACCACTCGCGGACCACCTAACTCCACAAATATAAAAAAAACCATAGTTTTTCTAGAACAGATTACAAATCGCCTGAAAATGGTACAAACAAGTGGCAACATGTGTGATGAAGGTGTTGCGCTGGGCTACATCATGCAATCGAAAGTGAAACTTAACCTCACTCCATTGCGGAGATATTCCCGCGAGAGTGCGGAAAACTGAAATGTATTTATTTATTTCAAATGTGAAATGTTACCAATATACTCATGGACCACTATGGGGCGCTCACGGACCACCAGTGGTCCGCGGACCACACTTTGAGAAGCACTGTTCTAGAGAGATAGTACTGTGGCGCTGATCTTGTTTATAAGGTATATTAATTCTCACGAGAAATTAGACAATTGACCAGAATGGCATTTTTTCGTATTTTGAAAAAGAAAAACGGATGTATTATATTTATAAAAGCCCTTTATAAAAAGTCAAATATACATATAAACAGTAAACAAAGGCAAAGGGACAGAGGCGCAAACTGAACCGGGAAACAAATACTGACACTTGCATTCAAATAATAATCAGAAAGTAATATTTCCTTTGAGTTTTAAAGCGTCCGACCTTTGAGGCGCACGAGCTCGTTGTGGCACTTCTTCCTCAGGTTCATTTCTCGCTTGTATTTGCGCAGCAGCTCCTCGTTGGTTCTGCTCACATCGCTGATCACCTGACAGATCTGAGGGCACAGGACACCTTTCAGGGTAAAAGCTCCAACTCAAAGGACTTCCTGAAATATGATGACGCTCGTCTCCCCGCTCTCTCACCTCCTGCTTGGCCTCGCTGATGGCCTTCTCCAGCATGAAGGGGAACTCCTGCACCTGCCTCTTCAGACAGTTGTAGTCCGAGGTGAGGGTCCTCAGGGCCGGATGCAGACTCAGCAGGTTCATCCGGACCCCTGCAACACACACACCGTGAGATAACACGCACAGACACACACACACGCGCGCGCGCACAGACACAGACACTCTAACACACGACACTGGCCGACCTGGTTTCTTGAACCCTAAACAAAAGAAGACATTTGAGGAAGTCTTTCGGCTTTAAGGAAACATTTGACAAAACACGATTAACTGAGAAACTGATCATCGGACAGTGAATATAATGTTTAGTTGCAGCCCTTTAAACATCAACCCCAGAAAGAGTGAAAACAAAACAACGAAGAAGAACACAGAGACGGACACACACACAGAAACAAACACACACACACTGACCGGCCAGGTTCTCGTGCACCGCCTTCATCTCGCTCTCCGCCCGGACGAACGCCTCCTCGATGACCCTGTTCTTCTCCTCCTCCAGATTCTGCATCTCCACCTCCAGCTGACCCTGAGCTCGCTCCATCTCCCCCTCGTACACCATGATCTACCCCACACACACACACACACACACACACACACACACACACACACACACACACACACACACACACACACACACACACACACACACACACACACACACACACACACACACACACACACACACACACACACACACACACACACACACACACACACACACACACACACACACACACACACACACACACACACACACACACACACACACACACACACACACACACACACACACACACACACACACACACACACACACCACACACACACACACACACACACACACACACACACACACACACACACACACACACACACACACACACACACACACACACACACACACACACACACACACACACACACACACCAGTTAAAGAAGGACCGACAACTGAAGCTGCGTTCACACCGGACGCACCTTAAGAGCGGAGCCACAGAACTCCCAGTGCGTTTGTTTTTGTTTTCTCACCTTTCGTCTGAGACACTTTTGGGCTGAATAAGGTATTAGGTATCTCATGACGAGACTAACGCTCATGTTTATACACACACTGTTGCCGGCACAATGTGATAACCTCAAGGTATTCTCAGAGTCCCCAGAGCAGTACATTGGGCAAAACATTTGGCAAAAACGTAGTTACATTATCTATTTGTACTCATCCAGGCTGGAAGTACCTCGGCTAACTGGGGATGGCACACAATCAAACAAACATCAGACAAATGCAATCTTAGAATTTCAGAAATTCAAAGACGACTGAACGACAAACATTTGAGATCAAATCCAGACTAAAACCACAAATGAGCAACACTAAGAGCAGCTACTACGCTAAGCCAGTGGGTTTCAATGGAGATAAATACAAAGGGCAAACTGGAGAGTCTAGCTGCAGGTGAACAAGGATCAGGAGGAGGGCAGGGACCACAGAACAAGCCTACATCTGATCTCTAATCAGCTGTTAATCTAGAGTGTAGTGGAACTACTGGGAGCTCTGGGAGCCTTTACTGGGTTTACATCTCAGATAATCTGACGGAGCTCTCTAACACTGATGATGTCACAGGGAGGGGGCGGGGCCAACCTTGGGCGGTGTGCAAACCGTCTCGTCGCTGGAGAAGAAGTCGCTGAGACGTTTGTGATCGGAGATCATCTGCAGCGTCAGAGAGGAGGGTCAGTCTGTTTTAAATGTATTTAATCAATACTTCATTATATTCAAGATTTATAAAGATGGAAATGTTGTTTCATTTTGACTTTATTTATAGCTTATTTTATAGTTCATTTAATGTATTTAAATATAATGTATTTAAATAACATCATGTATTTAAATTGATTCCTTCCCGTAGAAACAGCTCCTTATATCCGTAGCTTAGCGAGCTCGAGTGACACACACAGACCCAGAAGTACTTTGCTGTAATGTATTCTCTTCGATGGTGTTATTGACTGAATGGTCTGTGTGACAGATGAGCAGACGCCACTGGGCTTTCAGCTAAAGACACAGCCACGCAGAAACTGAGGCATGTGTACGGCTCCTCATGGGTACAGCTCCTCATGGGTACAGCTCCTCATGGGTACAGCTCCTCATGGGTACAGCTCCTCATGGGTACTGCACTTTCTGAAGTGCTGGAGCGTTCCGGTGCTCTGCGTCAGCTCTACACCCTGCAGGTTGTGTGTGTGTGTTCCTGTGTGCAGGTTGTGTGTGTGTGTGTGTGTGTGTGTGTGTGTGTGTGTGTGTGTGTGTGTGTGTGTGTGTGTGTGTGTGTGTGTGTGTGTGTGTGTGTGTGTGTGCAGGTTGTGTGTGTGTGTGTGTTCCTGTGTGCAGGTTGTGTGTGTGTGTGTGTGTGTGTGTGTGTGTGTGTGTGTGTGTGTGTGTGTGTGTGTGTGTGTGTGTGTTACCTGTGTGCGCAGCTGTGCGCAGGTCCTCTGTGATTGGTGCAGCTGTGTCTCCAGCTCCCTCAGCAGCGCTCTCTGCAGGCCGAGTTGCTCCTGCAGCCCGAAGCTCTTCTTCTGCAGCTCCAGCAGCGCCCGCTGAGACTCTGAAGACTCAACCTCCACCGTCTGCGTCACCACCTGAGGGGGGGGGGGCATTACACTGGTTTACACTGGTGTAATGCTGGTGTAACTACAGTTTGTCTCTGGACAAACCCCGTGTTAACGCCACATGATACCGGGTTTTATTTACGTTTAGTCTCTAGTTTATCAATGCTTTTAATACAGTTTGAACTAAGTCACAGTCAGGTGTGATCCTGGTTAAGCGCCTTTTTCTAAACACCATCTTTTTTCAATTGATTCCAATGAGAACCGAGGTGTGTTCCTGCCTCTGATGGAAACCTGTGTTCCTGCCTCTGATGGAAACCTGTGTTCCTGCCTCTGATGGAAACCTGTGTTCCTGCCTCCGATGGAAACCTGTGTTCCTGCCTCCGATGGAAACCTGTGTTCCTGCCTCCGATGGAAACCTGTGTTCCTGCCTCCGATGGAAACCTGTGTTCCTGCCTCCGATGGAAACCTGTGTTCCTGCCTCCGATGGAAACCTGTGTTCCTGCCTCTGATGGAAACCTGTGTTCCTGCCTCCGATGGAAACCTGTGTTCCTGCCTCTGATGGAAACCTGTGTTCCTGCCTCTGATGGAAACCTGTGTTCCTGCCTCTGATGGAAACCTGTGTTCCTGCCTCTGATGGAAACCTGTGTTCCTGCCTCTGATGGAAACCTGTGTTCCTGCCTCCGATGGAAACCTGTGTTCCTGCCTCCGATGGAAACCTGTGTTCCTGCCTCTGATGGAAACCTGTGTTCCTGCCTCCGATGGAAGCGTGTGTTCCTGCCTCTGATGGAAACCTGTGTTCCTGCCTCTGATGGAAACCTGTGTTCCTGCCTCCGATGGAAACCTGTGTTCCTGCCTCTGATGGAAACCTGTGTTCCTGCCTCCGATGGAAGCGTGTGTTCCTGCCTCCGATGGAAACCTGTGTTCCTGCCTCCGATGGAAACCTGTGTTCCTGCCTCTGATGGAAACCTGTGTTCCTGCCTCTGATGGAAACCTGTGTTCCTGCCTCTGATGGAAACCTGTGTTCCTGCCTCTGATGGAAACCTGTGTTCCTGCCTCTGATGGAAACCTGTGTTCCTGCCTCTGATGGAAACCTGTGTTCCTGCCTCTGATGGAAACCTGTGTTCCTGCCTCTGATGGAAACCTGTGTTCCTGCCTCTGATGGAAACCTGTGTTCCTGCCTCTGATGGAAACCTGTGTTCCTGCCTCTGATGGAAACCTGTGTTCCTGCCTCTGATGGAAACCTGTGTTCCTGCCTCTGATGGAAACCTGTGTTCCTGCCTCTGATGGAAACCTGTGTTCCTGCCTCTGATGGAAACCTGTGTTCCTGCCTCTGATGGAAACCTGTGTTCCTGCCTCTGATGGAAACCTGTGTTCCTGCCTCTGATGGAAACCTGTGTTCCTGCCACTGATGGAAGCGTGTGTTCCCAGGTGTGTTCCTGCTCTCCTCACCTGGACCCTGGGGGGCGAGGCTGCCTGTCTGGAGAGCTCCTCCTCACACTCCTGCAGCCGGACGCAGAGCTTCTGCTCGGCCTCCTGCTGCCTCGTCATGGCCTCCTGCAGCTGCCGGGTCGATTCCTCCAGTTGCCGGTGGAGGCTCTCCACTCTGGAGCTTTTCTCCAGCAGATCCCTCTCCAGCTCGGCCAGCCGGCGCTCCCTCTGCCGGGCCTGGCTCTCCCAGCGGGACACCTCCCTGCGCAGAGACTCCGCATCCTGCAGCACAGAGGGGGAGCTTCACTGAGGACACTTCACTGAGGACACTTCACTGAGGACACTTCACTGAGGACTAGGGATGTAACGATACCAAAAACTCACGGTACGATATTTATCGCGATATTGAAAAATAAAGGGAAGAAATGTGATTTTTTTTATTTACTTGAATTTTTGTTTCTTTATTAAATAATAAATCTGATTTGTACAGCATTTTAGTAGGATAGTAGTATTTTAAAGTGTCACCAATATAATAATCAGACCCTGCAATAGAATAAATCAAGTGTCACTTTAGTTTTTCAAGTAACTCAACTCTAACTCTCTCACTCGGCGTCATCAAGGTTATCTTTTAGGAATATGAGCATGTCCACATTTCCAGGTAGAAGCTGGGATGTTTGGGCGTTTACAAAATCCCCTGCTGTGGAAACAACTCTCTTGCTTGGTACTGATGTTGCTGGGACAGAGAGATATGCTTTGGCCATGGGTGACAGCAGTGGGTCAAACTGTGCATTGTCTCTCCACCACTTCAACAACAATACAGTGTTTGCCAAGAAGGTGAGGCTTATTGACAGAGATATAGATATACTGTTGGTACTTGTCCATGTCTCGAGGTGTGTAGATGTAGCACTGTAAATACCATGTCCTTTATTGTCTGTTGTTTTATGTTCATGTTGTAACCTACTTGCTGCCATGTTGGACAGGTCTCCCTTGAGAAAGAGATCGATGATCTCAATGGGACCATCTGACCAAAACAATTATTTACATTTTTTTTTTTTTTTTTTTTAATCGCGGTATATTGTGTCTCACGACGGCATTGAGACATTTATTTACCGCGATATTCGATATATCGTTACATCCCTACTGAGGACACTTTACTGAGGACACTTCACTGAGGACACTTTACTGAGGACACTTTACTGAGGACACTTCACTGAGGACACTTCACTGAGGACACTTCACTGAGGACACTTCACTTTACCTTATGGATTCCATATTGTAAATTATTGTTTTGTAGCAGCAGGTTGTGAGGGCATGCAGATATACGTGTACATGTATGTGAAGTATATGTAGATAAAGTGTACATATATGAAGTTTCTATTTATTTTAGTTTACAATGTACCTGGCTGTGGGTGCTGCTCTCTGTGTATATGTATATGCAGTATTAGTACACAGAGTGTGTATTAGTACCTTAGTACCTGGCTGTGGGTGCTGCTCTCTGTGTATATGTATATGCAGTATTAGTACACAGTGTGTATTAGTACCTGGCTGTGGGTACAGTGGGTGCTGCTCTCTGTGTATATGTATATGCAGTATTAGTACACAGAGTGTGTATTAGTACCTGGCAGTGGGTGCTGCTCTCTGTGTATATGTATATGCAGTATTAGTACACAGAGTGTGTATTAGTACCTTAGTACCTGGCTGTGGGTACAGTGGGTGCTGCTCTCTGTGTATATGTATATGCAGTATTAGTACACAGAGTGTGTATTAGTACC
Organism: Pogonophryne albipinna; assembly: GCA_028583405.1. Classification (NCBI taxonomy): domain Eukaryota; kingdom Metazoa; phylum Chordata; class Actinopteri; order Perciformes; family Artedidraconidae; genus Pogonophryne; species Pogonophryne albipinna. The sequence goes on from JAPTMU010000079.1 coordinate 93,853, forward strand.
TTAGTACCTGGCTGTGGGGGCTGCTCTCTGTGTATATGTATATGCAGTATTAGTACACAGAGTGTGTATTAGTACCTTAGTACCTGGCTGTGGGGGCTGCGCTCTGTGTATATGTATATGCAGTACTAGGGATGTAACGATATACCGAATATCGCGGTATCGCGGTAAATAAACGTCCCAATACCGTCGTGAGACAGACAAAATCTACCGCGATAAAAAAAAAAAAGTTTAAAAAAAAAAAATATTTTTTGTTAAAACACTTTTTTTTGTTTTAAACCTTTATTTAACCAGATGGTCCCATTGAGATCATCGATCTCTTTTTCAAGAGAGACCTGTCCAACATGGCAGCAAGTAGATTACAACATGAACATAAAACAACAGAACACAAAAGGACATCGTATTTATATGGGGGTTATTCCCTATCTTTATTCAAGAGCGTGGTATTTAAATTTGAGAGCATACTTTATGTATTTATTTCCCTCAAACCCTGTCCTCGCACTCAAATAGTGCCTGCTTGCACTTTGCTCTGCTTCTGCTCAAACTGTACGCTTGCACTCAGATATATTGCTGCTTACAGATTTGTTCTGCTCTCAGATTTATTCTGTGTGCGCTCGAAACTTTTGTGCAACAATCCTGTCAAAATCCCTCAACCAATAGGAGGCCAGGTGTCCTTGCGGGTGCGTTCGCTTTACTTATTACAGCGTCCCGTAAGGGCGGTTACTCTTTGGTTTATAAACTCCCGCCCTCCACGGCTTTATAATATAGAATGTACTGTTCAAGAGAGAGCACGCTCGTGAACTGTCAACGGCGGGGGCGGTGTTATGCCGTGTGTGCATGATGCACCTCGCGGGAGCGCGCACAGCGTAAAGCAAAACCTCCCAGACATGTATTGATCTGTACGGCAAAGTACGGTTTGGAAACTATATCATTTCCTTTTGGAGGGCATGCATAACACGGCATAACACCAGAGCCTCGCTGCGGGGAAACGTTGGCACTGTTCCGAGTTTGTTCTAATCTGTCAAAATGACAGACTGCTTTCAGATGTTTCCGTCATTGTTACAAAAAAATATTCGGTTAACGCGACCACTGCTGTCCCAGCAACATCAGTACCAGCAACATCAGTACCAGCAACATCAGTACCAGCAACATCAGTACCAGCAACATCAGTCCCAGCAACATCAGTACCAAGCGAGAGAGTTTTTTCCAGAGCAGGGGATATTGTAAATGCCCAAACATCCCAGCTTATAAATACCTGGAAATGTGGACATTCTCATATTCCTAAAAACCTGTCTGATGGTGCTGAGTGAGTGACTCGTGAGTTTGAGTTGAGTTACTTGAAAAACTAAAGTGAAACTTGATTTATTTTATTGCAGGGTCTGATTATTAAATGTCCTTGTTTATTTGTGAGATGCAGTGGCACAAAGAAAATGCCTACTTTGTTTGGTAGTACTATAGGTACAAACACACTGGTTTTCCTGTTCCAGTCTGTTACTGTCACTTTGTTTTTGACAATACTGCTATCCTACTAAAATGCTGTACAAATCAGATTTATTATTTAATAAAGAAACATTTTCCGAATAAGAAAAATTTGTATTGAAAAAAAAAAAAAATCTTATTTTTTTCCTTTATTATTCAATATCGCGATAAATACCGTACCGTGGACTTGTTATCGCAATATTATCGTACCGTGAGTTTTTGGTATCGTTACATCCCTATGCAGTACACAGAGTGTGTATTAGTACCTGGCAGTGGGGGCTGCTCTCTGTGTATATGTATATGCAGTACACAGAGTGTGTATTAGTACCTGGCTGTGGGTGCAGTGGAGGCTGCTCTCTGTGTATATGTATATGCAGTACACAGAGTGTGTATTAGTACCTGGCAGTGGGGGCTGCTCTCTGTGTATATGTATATGCAGTACACAGAGTGTGTATTAGTACCTGGCTGTGGGTGCAGCTCTCTGTGTATATGTATATGCAGTACACAGAGTGTGTATTAGTACCTGGCTGTGGGTGCAGTGGGGGCTGCTCTGTGTATATGTATATGCAGTACACAAAGTGTGTATTAGTACCTGGCTGTGGGTGCAGCTCTCTGTGTATATGTATATGCAGTACACAGAGTGTGTATTAGTACCTGGCTGTGGGTGCAGCTCTCTGTGTATATGTATATGCAGTACACAGAGTGTGTCTTAGTACCTGGCTGTGGGTGCAGCTCTCTGTGTATATGTATATGCAGTACACAGAGTGTGTATTAGTACCTGGCTGTGGGTGCAGCTCTCTGTGTATATGTATATGCAGTACACAAAGTGTGTATTAGTACCTGGCTGTGGGTGCAGCTCTCTGTGTATATGTATATGCAGTACACAGAGTGTGTATTAGTACCTGGCTGTGGGTGCAGTGGGGGCAGCTCTCTGTGTATATGTATATGCAGTACACAGAGTGTGTATTAGTACCTGGCTGTGGGTGCAGTGGGGCAGCTCTCTGTGTATATGTATATGCAGTACACAGAGTGTGTATTAGTACCTGGCTGTGGGTGCAGTGGGGGCAGCTCTCTGTGTATATGTATATGCAGTACACAGAGTGTGTATTAGTACCTGGCTGTGGGTGCAGTGGGGCAGCTCTCTGTGTATATGTATATGCAGTACACAGAGTGTGTATTAGTACCTGGCTGTGGGTGCAGTGGGGGCGCCTGCAGGCGTTGAGCTCCTGCTTCAGACGCTGGTTCTCGACCACCAGCAGCTCCAGCTGCTTCTCCAGGTCCGTCGCCCCCTACAGGACAGAGCAAACAATGTCATTAAATAACGTCTATTTAGCAAAACTCAATCCGTTTTGTATACGTTTCCAAATCAGCACACAAGTGTTGACTTCTCCATCTGTTAGTTTCTTACTCACACCGCGGTGTGACACCTGAACGCACCTCTGTCTGTCTGTCTCTGTGTGTGTGTGTGTGTGTGTGTGTGTGTGTGTGTGTGTGTGTGTGTGTGTGTGTGTGTGTGTGTGTGTGTGTGTGTGTGTGTGTGTGTGTGTGTTCCTCAGGAATGCGGTGCAGCAGGCTCTCACCAGCTCAGAGCGAAGTCTCTCCACCTCCTGCGTCTGATCCACCAGCTTCTCCTCCAGCTCCTCCACCTGCGCGCACACACACACACACACACACACACACACACACACACACACACACACACACACACACACACACACACACACACACACACACACACACACACACACACACACACACACACACACACACACACACACACACACACACACACACACACACACACACACACACACACACACACACACACACACACACACACACACACACACACACACACACACACACACACACACACACACACACACACACACACACACACACACACACACACACACACACACACACACACACACACGTCAAAAGTAACTCTTAACTATAAAAGCAACGCTAACATAACTCGTTGCAACGCAACCACTCCGCCGCAGGGTTGACTCCAGGTTGACGCTCTTCTCTCTTTCAACAGGGCGAAAAAGTCCCTTTTTGTATAAGAACAATTTGCAAAATGACACAAATCTAACAGCTTTTTCATCCATGCAGAAACACATTTTACTTTAAGCATGTATTGAAATTGTGAACCAAAACACGTCATAACTCAGTTCATAATGCTCTGTTCTAAAAATGATTTTATTATATTCTATGTTCCTCATTTCTTCTTTGTTTGGTGCAATAAATATTTTTGTAAAGTGACTCGAAAAGCGCTACATAAATGAAATGTATTATGTTTAACAAAAATGAGGTACGCAGCATGGACGTTCCGTGTCCCTCGTCCCTCTGGGCACTTCTGATTGAAGCTGAGCGCTGACCGGCCGATCAGCGATATCATGAATCTGTCCGACTGCTTTCACGCCATCCGTCTGAAACACGCCAGAGACAGAGAAGCACAGCGCTGAGACGGTCCACAGAATCCAGACAGAAGACAGACAGTCTGACCTTTAGCCTCCACGCTGCAGCAGAGGGACGTGAGGTGAATATTCAGAGTTCAAATGTGAAGGACACGCAGGAGCTGCTGATTTGACCAGAGCGAAGGATCTCAGAAAAAGAATGTACGATCAGAGCCAACGGCACGAAGAAGTATAAACGTCCTCTCTCCTTAGGAGGCGTGGTCTAATTGACTTAGTTTCAATTAAGCTCACATTTAATACTTAAACTCATTTAAGGTTATGAATATTTCTTTATCTGGGGTATTTGTTAAACGTTAGCTCGAAACATGTCGACAGTTTAGCGCTCTGTGTTTCCAGATCTCTCGTGTGTTGCCCAATCAGACACATGCTTCATATCCCCCGATTTGTTCGTCTGATTTCGGTGTCAGGTTTTGTGTGTTTTAGAAGTGGATCGTCAACAACACGGTTTCTATGAGAAGATAACGGTCTCTGGTTCACATAAATTAAATGTGTGACTCTGTGGTTTAAAAATGACCGAAAGGAATACACATACCTTTTGCATTTTGTATTTACTTTCCCCTTTCCGCCTCTGATTCATGCTTAAGTGTTAATATCACAAAGATGGTAGAGGGTATTGATATAATATTTGCTTTCCTGTATGTCTACCTCTCTGTGAACATCCAGTCAACATTTGGTGACATCCTGATCTTTATTCCCAGAGATACCTGGGATAAGCCAACACGGCCGCCTTCAGAGGAGCCTACATTTTATGGGAAAGTTCCAAACATAAAAAAAAAGATTTTGCTGTAAAAGATTTGTACGCAACAATCCGTTTAATAATTAGGGCTGTCAAACGATTAAAAAATGTAATCAGATTAATCACAGCTTAAAAATTAATTAATCATGATTAATCACCATTCGAACTATGTCCAAAATATGCCATTTCTTTATGTATGTTGTGGGAATGGAAAGATAAATGAAAGAAGGCGGATATATCCATTTAACATACAGTATGTATGTTTATTATAACATTTTTCTGCGTGTCAAAATGACAGACAGCACACACACCTATCAATCATCAAACCGTGGGGTCTTAATTCATTACGTGTTGATTTCTATCAACGGGGGGGTACTTCAGGAAAGTCGACGGGGGGGGGGGGGGCTAGTGGAGTACTTGTGACCACAGAGTGCGAACCTTGTGATCAGCTGTTTTAGCGCAGTTCTCCAGTGAAGGGGGGGGGAGTCTCCCTCCGCAGCCGGTTGGCGTAGTTTTGGCACAATGCCGTTGTACAGACCGACGTTAACAGCAGCCCTGTCTGTGCACACGGAGACCGACTCTGTCGTCCGGTGATCTAACCGCCTTCTGGAAAAGCTTCACAAGTACGCCGGTACGCAAATGCGCTTTGTGACACAAGTTTCAGATTACGCACATAACCTGCGTACCAGTTATGTGCATCCCTGTACTACAGCAAAAGTATTCTCCGTCGGGACTTCCTGCAACAACACCGACATTATCAAAGATGTTCTATTGAGAAGACGATCACTACGTGACAAAAGTTTTCAAAACCGTTTCTGGTCTTCGGTATTTCCAGACAAGTGGCTTCTGAAATCAATCTGACTAACTGCTGTCTGTGCAATTTACTCCGCGCGAGTTGGCGGACTTTATTTAGCTTACTTTAACATCATTTTTCATGGTGGGGCTAAGCCATTTCTTGGTATGGGTGTAGCCTACCCCAGCCTGGCGCTGCCACTGGTGGCACGTATGGGGCGGGCCATTCAGCACATGCGTTAAATGCGTTAAATATTTTAACGCAATTAATTCAAAAAATTAATTACCGCCGTTAACGCGATAATTTTGACAGCACTATTAATAATCTAGACGTATTAAAGTAATGATGGTTGAGCTTCGTTCTGCCTCGGGTAGGGGTACCTCCACTTGAAGAGCCTTAGTTCCTCTGCTATGTGTGGCTATAGGACAATATTCTCTCTCACTGGAGGAGAGTCAGAGTTCGATCCGACCGGCAGACGAACCTTTTTTTGCAGCCGCGTAACGAGCTGCTCTTCTTCTGGACTTCTGGAACAATCTGACGGTTTTTCACCAGGCGGCAACACCCTCACACCTACACACACACACACACACACACACACACACACACACGATTAATTTCAAACAGATTTTTTTTTTTTTTTAAATTGTCTGCAAGATCTCCAACGTCAACAATGTCTGTAACTTATCGGACGACTCGGACATGACCATCTATCTGCAACCTCTCGTTTCATTAGAAGGTCTGCACATCTAACATCTCCAACATGTCTTATCTGTACTAGTGGTGCACGATAATTATCGGTCCGATATTAGGAATTATGACGTCATCCCGATAAACCCGATAAAAGTATTAATAGCCCCGATAATATACAATATATTTTTTGGGTAAAAAAAAAGAAAAAAATCCTGCGGTGGGTGGATTGGGATGAGGGGCGCTTGTTTTTCACTCGGCTCCTCCCGTTTTGCCAGTACTGTGGTATTAGTGGTTTAGGAAGAGGGGAGTTTTTCACAAATCCAGCGCTCCCTAACTCATGCCTGGCTGTGACGTAAATGGTGTGCGGCCGTGAAGCCAGGACAGTAAACAAACATGTCGTCGGTAGTATGGGACTATTTCAAAGTTTCAGAGTTAGATAGTTCGCTTGCTATTTGTATTAACAAATGCAATGCAGAAGTTCCACGAGGAGGGAACAAGGCAACGAGCTATAATACTTCCAACCTGATTAGTCACCTGAAACATCGCCATCGCTACGATGGTGTGTTAAAAGCGTACGAAGACGCCTGCGCTGCTAAACTAGCGGTGAATCCAAAGCCACCAGGTGTGCAAAAACTACAGGTACATTTAATATATACATATATTATATTATTATCGGTTATCGGTATCGGTCTTGAGAAGCAGGAAGTTATCTGTATCGGTTTAAAAAAAACAATATCGTGCATCCCTAATCTGTACAGCTACATCTAATGTCTGCAACCTCTCTGATATCCAACCCCTACAACTTCTACAATGCATGCAACCCCTGCAACATATATCTAAGATCTGCAACATCTAACATGCTTGCAACCTCTCTTATTCCTCTGCTGTCTCTCATCAGGCCTGCAACCCCAACGTCTTCAGCATCGTCGCTCCCCTGCCATGTCTAGTCTGCAAACTCTCTTCCGTCTGCGACATCTGTAAATCCTGAGTGTCCGTAACAGCTCTGACATCTGTCTCACCGTTGGGCGGCGGTTGCAGGGGTTGCGGCGGTTGCGGTCGCTCCTCCGGCGGCTCTCGAACGCTCGTCTTCTCCTGACCGCTCTGCTGCTGCAGCTGCTGGAGCAGGAGGTGACGAGACACTTCCTCAGAGCGAAGACGAGCCTGAAACTCACACACTTTGTCCTGTAGAGTCTGAACACACACACACACACACACACATTTAGTCGTGATGTCATGTGGCACTAAGGAGCTGTTTCTAGGAGGAAGAAGCTGCATGAATCACATCTACATCTGTGGGTGAAGAGGATGACTACAACTAAAGGAGTACAGATAGAGGAAGAGGAGGAACTTTGTGTCTTTACGTTGGCAGCAGTCCAGCACCAGGTGACCCTCTGCAGACCAGGAGAGACGGGACAAAGATGGAGGCCGAAGCAATGAGAGAGGAAGCAACAGAGACTTAATGACAGACACGAGGAGAGAGAAGGAACCGGACTTTGCAGACGATTCAGATCCATTGAAGCAACATTACCCACAAAGCCTCGAGCGATTGACTCTCACAGCATGAGTGTTCTGTTACAGCTAAGTATACTCTTGTTTTATTCGGTATATACCGGGGACAGCACAGTGGTCGTTACAGAGAAGCAGTGGTTAGAGCTCAGGATGCTACAACAACATACTCATACTCCAGTGGCGGTTCTACGGGGTGGCACGGGGTGGCAGCTGCCACCTCAGAAAAAGGCCTTGCCACCCCAGCTGCCACCCCATTTGGCAGCTTTGTTTTGAAAGAAAAGTTGTGGCTCATCGGACATTTATGAGGGAAAATCTCTAATGTCCGAGTGCAAGTGAATGCAGCACAAGACACGAGCCTTGTAACCCCTCCCCCGGCCCTGGCGCGAGCGTGGAAATATGATTGGCGGCGATTTCATTTGAACGGGGGGACAGCTCAAAACGAGAAGCATTTCGGATCCAAGTAGATGGAAGGAATGAGGTATTTGCGGTCAGGGTATGGCTGGGGTAGGCTACAGCCATACCAAGAAATGGCTTAGCCCCACCCACCATGAACAATGATGTTAAAGTAAGCAAAATAAAGTCCGCCAACTCGCGCGGAGTAAATTGCACAGACAGCAGTTAGTAAGATTGATTTCAGAAGCCACTTGTCTGGAAATACCGAAGACTAGAAACGGTTTTGAAAACTTTTGTCACGTAGTGATCGTCTTCTCAATAGAACATCTTTGATAATGTCTTCTGACCAATCAGAATCAAGATAACAGCATGGTGTTGTTGCAGGAAGTCCCGACGGAGAATACTTTTGCTGTAGTACATCTCTATACATCGATACAACATTACGTGTTGATAGAAATCAACACGTAATGAAATAAGACCCCACGGTGTGATGATTGATAGGTGAGTGGACTGTCTTTCATGTTGACACACAGAACAATAGGGGCTATCCTCTCTTATCCACAATGTAAAGTCATTCACAGCCTCTTCCTCTTCTCTCTGTGAGGAGCAGCAGGTTCAGCTTTCAGAACAAAGTAACTAAAAACTAAAATGGCATTCATTTTTTAAAATATGTCGTGTAGTAATAGATGTATTTATTTCTCTTCTCAAGAGAGGACCAGAATGTGTATTTTATGTTAGTATTTCAAAACATCTCGTGGGGGAGAATCCCCCCAGACCCCCTGCAGGGGTTGGGTTTTCAGCATGTCAACTCTTTCACCTGTGGGGAAATTGCAGGATTGGCTCCAGGTCGCCCTTTTTATTTATTACAAGACAAATGTGCCTTTTTATTTCATACAGTTCCATTTGGATTGAGACAGGGAAATAATCTAAACCTCACGCGTGGCGTTTCACTGTCAAGGGGAGCGTGTATGTAATTACATTGCAAATACTGACTTGAGCCCCACCACTGTGTGGGTTAGCCCTACCATAGATTACCCAACAAAAATACTCTGGAGCCGCCACTGATTGCGGTCTGCAATGACAGAGAAGAGCCTGTCAAGTTTGGCTACTCTGCATTGAATCAAAATGCACCATAGCTTTAAATCTTAATCAGTTTGTGAGGCGTTTTGCTGAACAAGATGGTAATCGCCACATTCAGCTGTAATAGGCAACTTGATGCTCTGCTCACGGATGAGTCGATTAACATAATAAACTGTTAAGATGATGACCTTACGTGTGTATAATATTTTTTTTCTTTGTGGGGGTCTGCCCCCAAAAACAGTTTAAAGTCCTGAGAAAGTCAAATCAGACGGTGTGTAAAACTTCACTTCCCAGCCAACAGAAAGTAACCACTTTGATGTAACTCGGCCAGCAGGTAAGGACTCTCCACTGGATAATAACTGCAGCGATGTTTATGTTTTAGCTGAATACACGTTGTTTAACCCTAACTGATGCAGTTAGTCACTTCTTTAATGTTTGTTCTTTCTGATGTAAAGTCAAGGTTGTAACTGTTTGCAATGAATTTGTGGGGCGCTGAACTGTTCCTTTGAATCTTTTGAGTTTTGATAATTACTTGTCTTTCAAATTTAAAGGAGGCTGAGCAAGCATCTTGAGGAACATTCATCTTTAACTCCTCCAAAAAATATAGTTTATTCAATAATAAATGAATATGTGAATCATAACAGTGATGGACAGCTGATTGTATGAATATGATAATATTAACAATCATATTATTCCTGACACACATCATGAGACAGTTAATTAATGTACTCATTGCAGCAGTCTGCATTGATTTGGTACCCCTGCTGGTCTAAGAGTGAAACAAACTCATTCAGTTATTGTTCAGTTAAAATTCATTAAATGATGTCTACCACCTTATGTATTTATATGTAAGGCTTTATTGATGTGCCACAATAATGTCACCAAATGTTATTGAGTTAAAATCTCAATATTGTGGCTTTCCAAGTTAACATTGTTGATATGACTGCGATTAAATCAGCATATACTTCTGCCAGGGGATGCCACCCCTGAAATTCTCCTGCCACCCCATGAATATTTGTCTAGATCCGCCCCTGTCATACTCTAAACTAAGGATATAACACAAGTAAAAAGGAGAATCTAAAACACGTAATAGTGCATCATCTTTATCAATGTGCACTTCTCATTATTCTGCCTTTTACTTCAGATTTATATTTAACTTTTGATCTCATTATGACCTTCACCAAGGACGTTAGGTTTGCTTTGTGCATTCAATTCTAGAGGAATTAGAGTTACAGAGCTGCAGCTGTGTGTGTGTGTGTGTGTGTGTGTGTGTGTGTGTGTGTGTGTGTGTGTGTGTGTGTGTGTGTGTGTGTGTGTGTGTGTGTGTGTGTGTGTGTAACTTGCAGAGTAACTAAAACATCAGGGTGGATCAACAGTGAAGTCTCTGATTTGACGAGCGGGTCGACAGGAGGTTTCCCCCCGAGGCCAGGTGTCAACAGAGTTTGTGCTGAGTCAGCAGTGAGTCATCAGTTTTGAACTTTTTTGTAATCGTCGACAATAAACAGGAAATTAAAGTGCACGTTTAAAATGCACGTGATGGTTGTCTGTGTCCAACGAGGCAGCTGCATGTTTCATAGAGTAATACATGTATATCAGAGTATTTGCATAGCTAGTTATTAAAAAGCAGACCCTCGCTGGTACACCTGTTCGTTAACACACATATCTAATCAGCCAATACATTTAGGCATAGTGAGAGGACCTGGTGAAGTTCAAACGAGCATCAGAGCGGGGAAGAAAGGGGATTTAAGTGACTGGTTGTGTGTCTCTGGGGTTACAGAGACTGGTCCAGTTCTCTGGGAGCCTTTCTGATGCCAGAGGTCAGAGGAGAAAGGCCAGACTGCTTCACCTCACATCTTTTTTTGACTTTTTTTCTCAGAATAATACATTTTTTCTCCAAAATCTAAAAGTTCTGACTTTTTTCTAAAGATTCAGACTTTTTTCTAAAGATTCAGACTTTTTCTCTTTAATCTTCGTCTTTAAATCTCATAATTACTTTTTTCGCCAAATTCTAACTTTTTCTAAAATGCTGAATTTTTCATAAAATCTCTAAATTCTGGCATTTTCAGAAAACCTCAGAATGTTGACTTTTTAAAATAACAACAATTCTGAGACATTTCCTAAAAATTCTGACTTTTTTCTCAAAAACGTCCGATCATAGAAAGGCAACTCTAATAACCACATCAAGGTGTTCAGACGCCCATAACGCAAGAGGGGGTCCAACCCAGTACTGGCAAGTTGTACCTGATAAAGTGACCGGTGAGTGAATTCTGGTTTATTCTGATGTCATAATCGCTCAGGTAAAACATTATGTTGCAAGAGTAAGTCTAATATTAAAACACAACTGAAAAGGTAAAATATTGATTTCAGTGCCGAGCAGGGGTGTCAAACTCAAGGCCGTATTTGACGTGGCCCGTAAGAGCTCTGAAAGAATATAATACGTTTATTATACGTTCTCCATAAACTACATGTCCCACAATGCATCTCATTTTGTGACATGCACACTGAAGAGACTTGCAATTATTTACTGTTCAGATAAATGACTGTAGTGGATGTTTAGCGCACCTGTATGAGCAGCTGCTGGCTGGGGGCGCTTGTTTCGCTCAGCTCTGCGCTCAGAGAGGGGCGGTGAGAGAGGCTGGGCAGAGACAGGAAGGAGGCGTCGTCTTCACCATCACTCATCAGGAAGTCCAGAGAGCTCGCTGCAACACAGAGGAGGTTCACATCAGGACCGTGAGAGATGGTGAGCAGCCTGCAGACTATGCTGCTATGGACCTGCAATAATGCTCAGAATATTGAAGTGACTGTTGTGTTTTTATTTTGGTCTTAATCAAGGTTCAAGGCTCAAGGTTCAAGGCTTTCACTGGTCATGCGTACATAGCTACAGTGTAGTTATGACGATGAACATCGGAGGTCCCAGACTCCTCCAACAGAGCAACACAATAACACAGATAACAGTGAAAAAATACGAAAAAAGGCAAAGTTGGAGAGGAGCCAGGAGACAATGCAGCCATCCGCACCTGTAACTGCTTGTAACAAAAAATGTGTCTTTGACCGTGTATATATATATATATTTAAACACAACTTATACATTTGTTTTTATATTCGGGATTGTGGGAAACGGTATTTCGATCTCTCGGTACACACAAACTGGAAGATTGACAATGAAGTTGACTTTGACTTTGTTATAGATCTCCTTCTGCGGATAATGCATCGTTCTTTTATCTCCATTTCTAAATTCTTTGGATATATATCTACAAAATACATTTTTTGCAATTTCAGGTTATTCTAGTATTGCTGGCCCTCGTTGTTTTACTAAAACCAATGAATTATTGATCAAAATGAATGCGATTAAGTTTGGTTAAACTTCGTCCTATATTTTGTACGGCCGCATTGAAGAAAAAACAAGCGTCTCGAGAAATCATTCAGGAAACAATAGAAGGGTTCAAATCTTTTTCAGGAGGTTTGTGTTTTTTCATGGAGATAAATCGGCAGTTTCCTTTAAGGTCATGCGGTACGACCGATCTTAATAATGAAGAATGACACAAAGCGTTGTTTAACAGCGAGTTGCACAGACCTCCTGATGTATGGAGAAATGTAAGTCTCTTAAGGAGAGCAGATTTTCTGAGTAAGCAGATTTGCTGAGATCAGAGAATAACGAGGTCAACGTAAAAGAACACAAAAACCTGAAACACACACGTTGTTCCCGAGTTCACCTGAACGCATCACCACCATGAGAACCAGCCCGACCAGACAACAGGTGATAACAGCTGAGTGTGTGTGTGTGTTTCTACAAGGCCTCACCAAATCTCATCAACCTGAGAACAATCTGCACTCTGTGAGAGAAATCTGAGCCACACACACACTCTGAGCCACACACACACACAATGTTGAGCTGAGGCGACACACTGATAGACCAAACAACAGGATTACAAACACACATGCATAAAAAAGATGACGTGTGTTAGCTTTTTCTGGACGACAGGAAGGTTGACGCTGCTGACCACACACACACACACACACACACACACACACACACACACACACACACACACACACACACACACACACACACACACACACACACACACACACACACACACACACACACACACACACACACACACACACACACACACACACACACACACACACACACACACACACACACACACACACACACACACACACACACACACACACACACACACACACACACACACACACACACACACACACACACACACACACACACACACACACACACACACACACACACACACACACACACACACACACACACAGTTTTTCCTGCAGCTTTAAGTATGTTTTTAAAGCATTTTATTCAGATTAATAAACAGCGTGAAGTTCCTTTGAACTGAATTTAAACTGATGTTTTACTAAAAATAATCAAAAACTATTTAATTCCGGATAAATAAACTCCGGATAAATAAACATCAATAAATAGTGGATTTGATGTTCAGTTGTTAAAGACAGAAATACATTTTAAGTTTCATTTGGTAGATTGATCAAAGGTCCAAGAGTGCAAAAAGATTATTGACTAACTCATATGAATTTAAATAATTATTAAAACGTGTTATTAAATTATTGACCGAGTTTCGATTTAACTAAATAAACTAACTGACTAATAAACTTTAAACATTGTCAATTTACATTTTATGTGTCTCAGTTTGTAAGCACTGAGCCTGTTTTTCAGGTCTCAGGCTCGAAAATGACATTCCCAGAACAAATATCTTCCCTTCTAAAAGGGTTACATTAATAATCTTTTCTCTCAAAGTAACGATAAACCTGTGAGTTGGATGCAGAAGAGTCGGAATCAATATAGGTGTTTTTTATTTTAAAGTAAATTCAGATTGAACATAGTAAAAAACTGTAAATGATAGTGTCCGTCCAAAAAATATTTTGTACTTACAGTGAAAACTAACCTTGGATGATGGGATAGTAGACTAAAAGCTTTAGGACTCCAAAGTACAACATATAATAAGTACTCCTGTAGCAAGATTGATGCAAAACAAGTGACATTTGACCTTTTTAGAGAGGTTTAGCAAAAAAAACTCTTCTGGGGTCATTTGGGTGAATTTTCTATATCTCTGGCCCCCCTTGCTCGATTTTGACGAATGAAATCTCTTTATAACCGCTAGAGCCAATGGAATCGAGGGAAAGTTCTACACACAAACACATGTTATCAAAAGAAGGAGTGAGAGTGACGCGTGGCCAAAACCGGAAGCTGCATACACTTTGGTGGCTACCATTAGCTGCTAACTTTTTTTCTCCGATTTTTACATAAAAATTGAATTATGGATTATAAATTTAAAAAAATGATTACACAGACACATTATCAACCTATGGATCAACCGATTCAGCCGCGTTTTTTCTCGTTTTAATGCCATTGAACACGTCTTCTGATCAGATTGACGGTGAGACGATCTCCCGTAAAAGCTCAGGTACGTGTTGTGATGTCTGCGTTTGCGTCCCCTGTCGCGAGTCCGAATCACTCAGTGATGATACTATATACCTAAATAATCTGTGGAGCCTCAGCTTTAATCGGATATCTTGTATGTGCAGCTACGATAAGTAATAAGGGTACTTTTATCTTGAGTTCTGTGCCAAAGTCAGTTTGCATTTTTTCGCTCAGGGGTCATTTAGATGCTTCTTATGAGACTTGTGTCTTGTTTTGGTAAAAATGGTTTGTATCGTCAGTTAGCTGAGATTCTTCCCGTTAATCTGGTAGAACACACTAATAGTTTCATACATGTTAAGAAGCCCTGAGACACAGTCTCGAAAAAAAACGTTTTAAATACGCAATAAATAAAAGGTCGTCTATATCAATTCAATCTTAATGATTTCATTTTCCAGCTTCAGAAATGTGTTAAAATGTTAGAATAAAAGAATATTTTGAGTTCTTTTGGTCAAGAAAATAACATTTCCTTATAAAGTTCACAGAGGTAAACAATAGAGCAAAGTAGAAAACCAATGAGGATTTTAAATACTGATAATCAGCTTTTTTCTCGTCTAATCCTTTAATCATTATGTCGGGAAACATTCAGAAAATGCCTCGTTTGTTTTTCTCCAGAATCTAAAGTCATTACTGAGACAGAAACTGAAAAACACATAGAAAATGTTTTGAGAAACAGACGGAAAGGGACAGGTCTACGGAGTGAGGGAGAGAGCCTCTCAGCGCAGAGAAGGAAATGAAAAGCCTCGGATGTTAAACCTGATCGTCTCCGGGGACGAAAGACAATCCGCTGGGAAAACATACTGACAGCGAACAACAACAGACACATAAATAATAAACAAATAAAACGTGATATTTTCAGCTCACCTGTGTGCCGGAGCTCAGGTTTCCTCTCCCTGTGCAGCTCCATTCATCACACACACACACACACACACACACACACACACACACACACACACACTCACCTGTCATGCCAAAAATGCAGCCATGCTGGAGTTTGTGTGAAGCCCCGCCCACTCTGACTCACCGTCCAATGAGATATCTTTCTTCCAGAGCTCCAGGCAGGGGGCGTGGCCGAGGTCCCAGGTCTTTCTGGCGCTGAACATGGCCGCCGGGCTGAGCAGAGCGCAGGACCGTGGCACCGGCTACACACACACACACACACACACACACACACACACACACACACACACACACACACACGCACACACAAAGAGGAATTGAAAACAGAGTCCAGTGAAGATGTTTTATGTTTTTCTTCATGTGCAAATTCAAGATTTTCAGAATAAGGCACACACACAGGAAGACAGGTAGGTGGGTTTTTCAGAATAAAAGACGAATTAAAAACATGAGACCAGTGAAGACTTTTTTTTACTTAGTACTCCTCGAATAATAAGTCTACTCCAATATGAAGTTAACATTACATGTAACACAAACACAAGAGCATTTCACGTGTTGAACTCCAATCATAAGTCTGGAAGTCCACTGTCAGAAATGACAGATTTGTCTCAGGAAGGTTAACCACGGATATATAGAGTGGTGCAGGAATGAGTCCTGGACCCTGAACGCCTCTCTAGAAATCAGGTATTTAATGGTGATTTGACCAAGAGGTTCGAGGTGTCTGCCAACGATGGCACAGGAGCGTTTTGCAGAAAGCAACGGTACATCAGACATGTGAACGACCGAGGAATTCGACAACTATGACTCGTTCTAATTGGAGGAAAGTCGAGACCAAATGTCCCCATGATCAGAAGCAGACCTCCATTAAGGTAGAGCAGACACTGGAGATATCAGCCATATACACTGTGAGTATATCAGCTGGAGAGAGTACCATTATATTCAATGTATCCAACGATAATATTCGGAGCCACATAGATCGATACAGACAGACAGACAGACAGACAGACAGAGAGACAGACAGAGAGACAGAGAGACAGACAGACAGACAGACAGACAGACAGACAGACAGACATACAGACAGACAGAGAGACAGAGAGACAGAGAGACAGACATCCCAATTTTCTGAAATGTTTGCATTGCAGCAGCATAAAAAACAAGGCAATGAGATAAATTAAGACACTAGAAATAAACAGTCCAAAATATTTCTGGAATAGAAATAAATAGCGTACAATAAATCCAGTCATCCATGAAGAACCAGCTCCAGAAAGCCCCAATACTTCAGCTGCTTGAGCCACCAATAAGCAAACCCTCTAGTCTCCTCACCTCTCTAGTCTCTGTTCTCTCTAGTCTCCGTTCTCACCTCTCTAGTCTCTGTCCTCTCTAGTCTCCGTTCTCACCTCTCTAGTCTCCGTTCTCACCTCTGTCCTCTCTAGTCTCTGTTCTCTCTAGTCTCCGTTCTCACCTCTCTAGTCTCCGTTCTCTCTAGTCTCCGTTCTCACCTCTCTAGTCTCTGTCCTCACCTCTCTAGTCTCTGTCCTCACCTCTCTAGTCTCCTCACCTCTCTAGTCTCTCCTCTCCTCACCTATCTAGTCTCTCCTCTCTAGTCTCCTCACCTATCTAGTCTCCTCACCTCTCTAGTCTCTGTCCTCACCTCTCTAGTCTCTGTCCTCACCTCACCTCTCTAGTCTCCTCACCTCTCTAGTCTCCTCACCTCTCTAGTCTCTTCTCTCTAGTCTCCTCACCTATCTAGTCTCTCCTCTCTAGTCTCCTCACCTATCTAGTCTCTCCTCTCTAGTCTCCTCACCTCTCTAGTCTCTGTCCTCACCTCTCTAGTCTCCTCACCTCTCTAGTCTCCTCACCTCTCTAGTCTCCATCCTCAGTCCACAGCGAGGCTTCCTCTCGGTCGGGGGGGCGTAGCGCTCCCTCTCCAGCAGGCTCTTGTTGAGCAGCGTTCCCACCCAGCACAGCATGCTGCCTCACATCCTCCAGACCACAACCAGAACCCTCACCTGCAGCCGCTCCACCTGCAGGATTACCTGGGTGTTAGCTGCTAATCCCCAGCAGATGGTGTCTTTAACCCCCCGCTGACCACAGCTTATTTACTCACCGCTCACTAACAAGCTAATGGAGGAAGCCAACTCTCTCCGTGCAGACTAAGATTCACTCTCCACTCAGAAGAGGTCTGATCCAGGTCTGGATAGAGAGTACAGGCCGACTATCAGACTGGCTTCAAACACCACAGAGGACATGACCATGTGTTTATGGTAAATGTTCTGTACTTATATAGCTCTTTACGACCCCTCAAAGCTTTAAACACACACACACACACGTGTGAGTGCAGATTAAAGCTTTAAGGTTGGAGTAAGACGCTGGTATGCCACACACACACTAAATGTAAGTATTATTAATGATGACAGCTGCTGACACTTTCCCCTGCAGACTGTCTCCACACACACACCATGTACATACATCACTTCAGGGGACATTACATTTACTTAGATGCATTTCCTGGCGACTTATCCTAACCTTAACCAACACATGCCTAACCCTACCAAGTCTTCACCCTAAAATTAATGATTCCCCTTATGGGGACCTCCAATTTTACACACACACACACACACACACACACACACACACACACACACACACACACACACACACACACACACACACACACACACACACACACACACACACACACACACACACACACACACACACACACACACACACACACACACACACACACACACACACACACACACACACACACACACACACACACACACACACACACACACACACACACACACACACACACACACACACACACACACACACACACACACACACACACACACACACACACACACACACACACACACACACACACACACACACACACACACACACACACCAACATTTGTTACCGTCTGCTTCCTGGTTTGTCAGTACGTCACCAAAAACTACATTTTCCAAGATTACTATTTGAGCACATGTTGATGAATATTATAATATATCTTCCTAATAGTCATTTTTACTGAATGGAGCTTGAACGCACCTTCAAGTCAATAGCACCTACAAGAGTGGATGCTAACCGCTAGCAGCTAAGAGCTAGCAGGTGATTTAATGACATTTCTCACACCTGTTTGTCTGAATTATGGGATGTATCTTTCTGATTGTGCTAAGCTGTACCCTGAAGCGTCTTTAACAAAAAGGACGTAAAGCTGTAATAAAACCATCAGTTTAGCTTCAATGTTTCACATCCAGACCAGATCCAGATCACTTCCTCCTCTCCTCTGAAACTGGGTCAAATCTTCCCCTTCTGTTTTTATCCAGTCTCCATGTGCTCACAGTCACACACACACACACACAGACACACACACACACAGACACACAGACACACGCTCATGCACACAGACACAGACAGACAGACACACGCACACACACAGACAGACACAGACACACACGTCTACACACAGCTTTGCTACGGCAGCTGGTGGTATTTCTAAATCACTAACGTGGAGGGAGTCAGATCGTTTGTGTTTGTTCACCATTCCTCTCCCATTAGTAAAACACATCTGAAATACATTTACTGATGCAACAGAAGAGTCCGTATAAAATATGTCTGCAGACACAAATAAGGCTGCAATTAAAATAGGCTGAAAACATGTACTGTTTATATCTTTCACTGAAAGTCTGCGAAAAAAGCCTCCAGGTTGAAGCAATAACCGACTGCTGTTCCTCCCTTAGAGAAGCTGAGGAAATACAGTCCGCCATTTCCGTCTGTAGACAAAGGTAAAGTCTAAAATATCAAGACATAAAGCCCCTAGTGACGCAGACATCCATCAGACTTTTTCAGTAGACTCGACGACTGCAATGGTGTCTTCACAGGAAGCTGCAGCTGATCCAGAGTGCTGCTGCTCGAGTCCTCACTAACACTAACAGAGTGGATCACATCAGTCCGGTTCTGAAATCTCTACACTGGCTTCCTGTCGGCCAAATAATTGATTTTAAAGTACTATTGCTAGTTTTTAAATCACTACATGGTTTAGGACCAAAGTATATTGTTGAACTCCTGCATAATTACGAGCCTTCAAGGTGCCTCAGGTCTTCTGGGACGGGTCTGCTATCGGCTCCGAGAGTAACATCAAAACATGGAGAGGCAGCATTTAGCTGTTAAGCCCCGACACTCTGGAACAAACTACCCAAATCATGCACGTCCGCAGAAGCGCTTACTATTTTTAAATCGAGACTAAAAACATATCTCTTTGCTTTTAATTGAGCTGATCATATTCTAACTACAGTATGCCTTTTAAACATGTATTGTTTACCTGTGGTGTTTATTTTTATTATCTTTGTAATGCCTGTTGTAAAATGCCATTATATGTGTTTTACTGTATTTATTCCTAAAAAGTCTTTTCATTTGTTTTGTAAAGCACTTTGAATTGTCGCGTACAGAAAAGTGCTATATAAATAAACTTGCCTACACAGCTCCCTCTGAAGACCCTGAAGGCATCGTACTACTCCGCAAGTAAATAACAAATGGGCTTCAAATCCAGTCCGACAGACAAAGAGTTAAAGAGAGGAACTAACCACGTCCCCCTGGAGAGGCTGGAGCGCGTGCTGTGGCATTTCATCTGAAGGAGGTTTATTATGTCCAACACATGTATTTATTGGACTAATCGCGTCAACACGAGTAGAATCTGGGTTTATGTTGGGTTTCATATTTATCACCGACTTGTTCAAAGGAGGTACGATGCAGCTGTTTCCTGGGTTTACAGTCAGGCTTTGAGGACAGAGAAAAACAAAAAGAGAGCAAACTGATCAGCTAATCTTTAAATCAATAACAGAGCCTTTTTATCCTCTCCTGTGCAGCAGACCTCTCACTATATTCATTTTACTAACGCACTCTGAGGTCAGCTCAAAGACACCCGAGTCACCTGAGCTGCAGAGACTCCTTAAGGCTGGAAGCATCTGACATTTCTTAAAGAAGGTGATCTACCGACTGACCCGAATCCAGCAAAAATCACCATCAATGACACATCGACCCAAACCGTGTTTCAGGATGAGTCCCAACACAGTGAGGGAGAGCATTGCAAGCCATTTCAAAAAGCGTCTCAAAGTCACAATGAAGTCAAAAGTACCTGAAGGCATCTCCACCTGATACAGGATCCTCCGAGGCCTGACACATCGACCATCCATCCACAATGCAGACGTATTTCTATATTGCCGTCACGCGTGTTTCTATCAACCGTGAAGCTTCATAAAAACTGCTATAGTGCATTAGCATGTCTAAGTGCTACACACTCGCAGAAGCTGCAGCTGATACATATTTGGACATCAGGCGGACTTTACACCAGCAGATCTTCAGAACAAAGTGTGTCGGGTTAGGGTTAAAAATGAACGTCTGAGGTTGAGGAAGATGAGGAAGATGAGGATGAAGGAAGGTCATTTTCACCAAGAAGCCGACAGACATCTATAGAAACACTGGAGGGTGTTATAGGAGAGACTGGAGTGTTTCCAGGGAGTGAGAATGGAATGAAAAACTAAGGGTGAGGAGGAAGAGTCATGAGCACGAACATGGCAGCAAGAAAAAGAGACAGATTCGAGGTACGCCGAGAGACACCTGACCACGAGCTGCGAGCCGGCTACGTGACCGGGGTTCATCAGAATACTTCCAGGAAGTGGACGATCTGCTGCTGTGCGCTACATGAGAGACCCTGCAGACGATAGCAGGATAATGATCCATACATCAGTGCCCAGCCCGAGCATGAAGGAGCCCTAATGCTGCCGTCTGTCCTGCACCTGAACGCATCATCTGGTGCAGGATCACATAGACATTACAAAAAGGAAATTAAAAGCGTGAACAAAATCAGACCTGAGTCAGTGGGCCACATTAAACCCCAGAGGACCCCCGGAGCGATGGGAGCAGATTACCATCCAACAGGAAGAACAAAATGAACGCCCGGTGCTCCGAACACTCGGCAGGATTCAGGTCATCTTTCTGCATCAGGTTACACACTCAACATGTCTCCCGTCCTCCCCCCCGACCTCCCTCTTTGTGTCCCCCATCCTTACCTCGCCGTCTGCATCATCGCTGCATCCTCCTGCTGCTTCACACACTCTGCAGGATCAGTGTCAACACACACACACACAGCTTCCTCCCTCTCTGTTCCCCTAGCAACAGCACAGCAGCATCACACCTCCTCTAGCACCACCCCTTACAACATCCCCCCCCCCCCCCCAAATCCTCCCTTCCTCCCCCCTTTCACCGCCGACAGATAGATATTTCAGCATCAACTGAAGCGTAAGAGCGGCTCCTCCCCCCCCTGCAATATGCAACAGCAGGGTGTGTGTGTGTGTGTGTGTGTGTGTGTGTGTGTGTGTGTGTGTGTGTGTGTGTGTGTGTGTGTGTGTGTGTGTGTGTGTGTGTGTGTGTGTGTGTGTGAGAGCATGCGATTAGGAGCATAGTGAGAACATGAATGCATTGCTCGAGAGCTGCAACCAAAGTTCTGATAATATTAAAAAGGAACAAACCTTGTAAAAAGGGTAAAAAGCACCAAAAACAGCAAAAGAATAGCCAAATAGCCGACTTCCTGTTGGGTTCAGAGTTCACCTCCAAGAGGCTTTTCTGTACGCCTGACCGCGGTACACATGCATGCAGAGTCTAAGTTACATTTTGAGGCTTTTGTTTGAAGGCGGGGAGGGGAGGGGCTTATGAGGCGAGTTTTTGAGTATCCTCAAGACCCCAACACAAAGGTGTTCAAAGAGGAAAAACAAGAATCAGATTCATTACAATTTATTAGCTATTTTAATGATGGTCTGCAAACTTCTGCCTTTTCATTACAAATAATAATAAACCTGATTTTCACTTTAATAGAGAGGCGAAGTCCCGCCCATCTACTTCCGCCCCATGGGACCTTATTTCTGAAAAAGTATGTATTGAAGTCAACGGAGAGAGAAAGATTATCTTTCGATCCCGTTTGAATTGTGCCACGAATTACACACATGATGTTTGTCAATCTTAACAAATCATTTCCATCTCAAAAAAGTCACAGTTTGTCGTAAAACTGTTGAAATATAAGAATATGAAAAATACGCAACTAGAAAGACTACAAATCCCAGAGTCCCGGTCCCATTTAATAAAATGATCAATTAGTTTAAAATAGTTGTATTTTTTGTATAATAGTCTGTTTTTGTATTTTAGCCCGAACCCATGATTAATAACGCCAGTGTTTTCTTATTTGAAGTGTGTCGATCTAAATGGCAGCAAAGAAAGATAGCATGTAGTTAGTCTTTCCTCACGCTGGAGAAGCTGCACTCAGTACGTCACGTAAATAATATATATTCTGTATAATAAAGAAGGGTTTTCAATTTTAAGAATACATCTAAAAAGTCATCATGATATTTGTAAAAACGAGTTTTGAAATCCAGATCTTGTTGCACGGATAAAAGTGAAAGTCCTTCATGAGATGAAAGCAGACGTTTGAACACGGAGCGTTCAGATCGAGACCCTCAGACGATGAATGGGTCTTTATATAACACAGGATTCCAGACGTCATGTGACCACAGGCTTCACATTCCTCTGAAGACGCTGGCATTAACCAGCAGACATGGAGTCATTGAACACATCACCAGCAGGAGGGATTTTAACTGCAATAAAAGATGAAGACCTGAAGCTAAAGGTCTCTCTGCCCTCCATCAGACCCCCCACTGAGGGACGCTCACTTTGAAGTGCCACATCAGCAGAATCACACTCACTGGACATGTGTTTGTTTGGATGCATCTTGCTTTACGCCTGCATGTAGAGTCAGAGTGAACACGAGAGGCTGCAGGTTTATGCATTGCTTTTTAAATATTAGAGAGGAAAGAGAAATAACATTCACTCACAGCTAACTTCTGTGCTCACTGTCAGTTTGTGATGAGTAGAAAACAGACTGCACACAAGGTCTAGCATTAACACTTTCACAATAAAAGCCCAACGACAAAGGCCAAGCATTCATTTTTCACAATAAAAGCCCAGCGAAGAAGGTCAAGCATTCATTTTTCACAATAAAAGCCCAATGCCAAAGGTCCAGCACTAACACCTTCACAATAAAAGCCCTGCGATAAAGGACCAGCACTAAAACCTTCAAAATAAAAGCCCTGCGATAAAGGTCCAGCACTAAAACCTTCAAAAATAAAAGCCCTGCGATAAAGGTCCAGCACTAAAACCTTAAAAAATAAAAGCCCTGCGATAAAGGTCCAGCACTAAAACCTTAAAAAATAAAAGCCCTGCGATAAAGGTCCAGCACTAAAACCTTCAAAATAAAAGCCCTGCGATAAAGGTCCAGCACTAAAACCTTCAAAATAAAAGCCCTGCGATAAAGGTCCAGCACTAAAACCTTCAAAATAAAAGCCCTGCGATAAAGGTCCAGCACTAAAACCTTCAAAATAAAAGCCCTGCGATAAAGGTCCAGCACTAAAACCTTCAAAATAAAAGCCCTGCGATAAAGGTCCAGCACTAAAACCTTCACAATAAAAGCCCTGCGACAAAGGTCCAGCACTAAAACCTTAAAAAATAAAAGCCCTGCGATAAAGGTCCAGCACTAAAACCTTCAAAATAAAGCCCTGCGATAAAGGTCAGCACTAAAACCTTCAAAATAAAAGCCTTGCGATAAAGGTCCAGCACTAAAACCTTCCAATAAAAGCCCTGCGATAAAGGTCAGCACTAAAACTTCACAATAAAGCCCTGCGATAAAGGTCCAGCACTAAAACCTTCAAAATAAAAGCCTTGCGATAAAGGTCCGAGCACTAACACCTTCACAATAAAAGCCCTGCGATAAAGACCAGCACTAAAACCTTCAAAGAATAAAAGCCTGCGATAAAGGTCCAGGCACCTAAACACCTTAATAAAAGCCTGCGATAAAGGTCCAGCACTAAAACCTTCAAAATAAAAGCCCTGCGATAAAGGTCCAGCACTAAAACCTTCACAATAAAAGCCTCGATAAAGGTCCAGCACTAAAACCTTCACAATAAAAGCCTGCGATAAAGGTCCAGCACTAAAAACCTTCACAATAAAAGCCTGCGATAAAGGTCCAGCACTAAAAACCTTCAAAATAAAAGCCTGCGATAAAGGTCCAGCACTAAAACCTTCAAAATAAAAGCCCTGCGATAAAGGTCCAAGCACTAAAACCTTCAAAATAAAAGCTTGCGATAAAGGTCCAGCACTAAAACCTTCACAATAAAAGCCCTGCGATAAAGGTCGAGCACTAAAACCTTCACAATAAAAGCCCTGCGATAAAGGTCCAGCAACCTTCAAATACCTGCACTAAAACCTTCACAATAAAAGCCCTGCAATAAAGGTCCAGCACTAAAACCTTCACAATAAAAGCCCTGCGATAAAGGTCCAGCACTAAAACCTTCACAATAAAAGCCCTGCGATAAAGGTCCAGCACTAAAACCTTCACAATAAAAGCCCTGCGACAAAGGTCCAGCACTAAAACCTTCACAATAAAAGCCCTGCGATAAAGGTCCAGCACTAAAACCTTCAATAAAAGCCCTGCGATAAAGGTCCAGCACTAAAACCTTCACAATAAAAGCCCTGCGACAAAGGTCCAGCACTAAAACCTTCACAATAAAAGCCCTGCGATAAAGGTCCAGCACTAAAACCTTCACAATAAAAGCCTTGCGATAAAGGTCCAGCACTAAAACCTTCACAATAAAAGCCCTGTGATAAAGGTCCAGCACTAAAACCTTCACAATAAAAGCCCAATGCCAAAGGTCCAGCACTAAAACCTTCACAATAAAAGCCCTGCAATAAAGGTCCAGCACTAACACCTTCACAATAAAAGCCCTGTGACAAAGGTCCAGCACTAAAACCTTCACAATAAAAGCCCTGCGATAAAGGTCCAGCACTAAAACCTTCACAATAAAAGCCCTGCGATAAAGGTCCAGCACTAAAACCTTCACAATAAAAGCCCTGCGACAAAGGTCCAGCACTAAAACCTTCACAATAAAAGCCCTGCGATAAAGGTCCAGCACTAAAACCTTCACAATAAAAGCCTTGCGATAAAGGTCCAGCACTAAAACCTTCACAATAAAAGCCCTGTGATAAAGGTCCAGCACTAAAACCTTCACAATAAAAGCCCAATGCCAAAGGTCCAGCACTAAAACCTTCACAATAAAAGCCCTGCAATAAAGGTCCAGCACTAACACCTTCACAATAAAAGCCCTGCGATAAAGGTCCAGCACTAAAACCTTCAAAATAAAAGCCCTGTGATAAAGGTCCAGCACTAAAATCTTCACAATAAAAGCCCTGCGATAAAGGTCCAGCACTAAAACCTTCACAATAAAAGCCCTGCGACAAAGGTCCAGCACTAAAACCTTCACAATAAAAGCCTGCGATAAAGGTCCAGCACTAAAACCTTCACAATAAAAGCCTTGCGATAAAGGTCCAGCACTAAAACCTTCACAATAAAAGCCCTGTGATAAAGGTCCAGCACTAAAACCTTCACAATAAAAGCCCAATGCCAAAGGTCCAGCACTAAAACCTTCACAATAAAAGCCCTGCGATAAAGGTCCAGCACTAACACCTTCACAATAAAAGCCCTGCGATAAAGGTCCAGCACTAAAACCTTCACAATAAAAGCCCTGCGATAAAGGTCCAGCACTAAAACCTTCACAATAAAAGCCCTGCGACAAAGGTCCAGCACTAAAACCTTCACAATAAAAGCCTTGCGATAAAGGTCCAGCACTAAAACCTTCACAATAAAAGCCTTGCGATAAAGGTCCAGCACTAAAACCTTCACAATAAAAGCCCTGCGATAAAGGTCGAGCACTAAAACCTTCACAATAAAAGCCCTGCGATAAAGGTCCAGCACTAAAACCTTCACAATAAAAGCCCTGCGATAAAAGTCCAGCACTAAAACCTTCAAAGTAAAAGCCCTGCGATAAAGGTCCAGCACTAAAACCTTCAAAGTAAAAGCCCTGCGATAAAGGTCCAGCATTCATTTTCACAGTAAAAGCCCGGAGACATATCACTTTGCTTTCTGCCTGACAAACCTTCAGAAAGACTGAATCTGACCACCAGATGGCGCCGTTTACAACAGTCCGATAGTAACTGGATTATCTAACAAATAAATAATGAGAGATATTGTCAGACGCTCTGTGGCGAAAGGGTTTACTAAAGCTGTCAATTATACGGAGTGTAATGGGAACACTCAACTGAAGCGCATGTACCTTAAATAATACATTTTAGTCAATATTGTTTCTTGTTATACTTCAAAACTATTCACTGTGAAGAGTGGCGCCTGCAACTGTCTTACTAT
Source organism: Pogonophryne albipinna (assembly GCA_028583405.1). Taxonomy (NCBI): domain Eukaryota; kingdom Metazoa; phylum Chordata; class Actinopteri; order Perciformes; family Artedidraconidae; genus Pogonophryne; species Pogonophryne albipinna. Next base: position 120,698 of record JAPTMU010000079.1, read on the forward strand.
ATTAAATAAACAGATACTGTATATAGAATATATTTTGAATTGCGTGTGAATCGTTACAAAACGTTTAACTTGAGAAGTACTCAGTGGAGAAAAGTGAGTTTTACTTCTATACATGTTTGCATTGGATCATATTCACCTGTATATAAACACCTCAGACAAACGGCTTGTTGGTGCACTACAAAGTCACTAGAACACATAGAAAGTACTCCGAGGAAAAAGTGACTTGCTTTCATGATTGCATTTCTTCATATCATTTGTTGGTAAAACACTCGAGTGAAGCGCAAATCGAAAGGCCTTTTTAACTGTGTTTTCTTCCTGAACCTGATCTCCATCTGCTCACCTGCCCTGGCCTCCTGCTGCCGTCCCCTCCTCCTCCTCTTCCTCCTCTCCTGCAGACCTTATGGCTCTTCTTCCCCAGAGACCCTGACGCCCCCCCACTCGTCTCCACCTTCCTGTGGCTCCAGCGCCGGAGGAGGTCGTGCAGGGTGAGGACGGCCAGGGTGCATAAAACAAACATCCCTACGATCAGCGTGAGAAACAGGGTCAGTGCGAGGCTTCTTGAGGGAGGGGGCTCCGCTCCACCACGACCCCCCTCAGAGTTACATCCCCTCTGAGTCCAGCTGTGAGTCTAACCCTCTCTTCATGCAACGCTCTCCCTGCTCACCTCTGCTCTGAATCCACAGAGCTGATAACCGCTGGACTTTATCCTCGTCACGCCCTCAGAGTTTATCTGAAACCAGAGCCGGCAGCTTCAGTTTCTGCACGTAACTCAAGACTCTCTCTGCACGTCTGAAGTCACGGCTGAAGTCACGTCTGCTGGACGTGTGTAAACACAAGTTTACAAAAGCTCTGATAACTTTTCAATGATAGTCTGCACATTTTTACTGAGGAGAGAGGAAAAAGGAAAGAGACAGTTTTTTTTCTCTTTCAAAGCAGAACAATATTTAAAAATGTTAAGGTAGGTTTTATTTGACAAAAGACCGATATGTATTTAATTGGTAGCCACGAGGAGAGTAGAGTAGATTTGGCATTACATTAAAAAAAGACAAATACGAGATGAGATGAGATTTCGATTTTTGTTTCTATAAACTTTACGTTTTTGCCGATAGGAGCAGGAACACTTTTTTTAAAACATATTTTAAAATGTTTTTATTAACATAATAATAACACATGTTTTAATTATAATTTTCTTAGTATAACAAATATATATTACAGAAGTGGGATTTTTATTTTCTAAACTAGATTTTTTATTTGTTTGTGTAAAAAAATATACGTTGGGAGACTTTTTTTGCAAAATCTCTAAAAAGAGAAAAAGTAGGTGAAAATATCTGAGGTTTCGTTACATAGTCGAGGCTGCAGAGCTACAAGAAGAAAACAACCAAACTTCCAAAAGAATATTCATCTTAATAAAACCCGACCCCCTCGAGTTAGATCACGAATATGAGAATCCAACAACAAAAAGACGAGACTGTGATGGGAAAAGTTAGGCTTCTTCACTCTGCGGTTCTTCCATCGTTAGTCCTTCGTTTTATCCTCGTTAGTCCAACAATAGATCCACGTTAGTCCCTTTTTGTTGGTCACACATTGGTCCCTCTTCAGTCCCTCTCCAGTGTCTCTTCAGTCCCTCTTCAGTGTCTCTTCAGTCCCTCTTCAGTCCCTCTCCAGTGTCTCTTCAGTCCCTCTTCAGTGTCTCTTCAGTCCCTCTCCAGTCCCTCTCCAGTGTCTCGTTGGTGAAGTTTCCCTTGTGATTGGAGCAGGAACTGTCCTCTCTCTGGGTCGTTATGCTGTGACAGTCCAGCAGATTAAAACAGAGGCAGGTCAGGTCTTCACCTCCATCAGAGCGAGAGAGAGAGAGAGAGAGCGCGACCCCCCCTCCCCTCCTGGGACCATCTGTTGTTCCAGGATAATACGCTCTCTGATTATGTAACATTGTGATACTCCATCATGTATTCATGGAAGAGTTCAATATCTGACGACTTTTAGCACTTGTTGGAAGTTCATATTTACATTTGAGAATTTTGCAAAAATTACATTCAAATGGCAGAAATCAAATATAGCTCTTGTACTACTTTAAGCTGCAGTGTCGTATCATTAGCTTAGATGCTCACTTTTGTTGTTTGTATCAGATATGCTTCTACGTTTGTAATCATGCATACATTTCTATATTTTGATTTATTTGATCAGACAGACCCTGAATATATATATTCTTAATTTCTTTTTTGAGCAGTATGAAAAGGATATTTGAGAATGAATCACATAAAAGTATGTCAACAGTTTACAGGAGTGCTTGTTCAGGATTTAGGGTTTTACTGCGTCAAGAATCTTGAACTTTCAGCGGCATCGAATACTAAACTTCTGCTTTTGAGATAGTCTTACTTTATATTGACTGATACTTAACTCTTGCTTTAGGGTCTATATTTTGTTCTGCAGAAAGGTGAGACATTTTTGAATAAATAGTATTGACACCATGCAACATGAAATAAAGTTTTTGTCCTCCCGGTCTGAGTTGATCAACGTCTTGTATATGTGACAGAACAAATGGGGGGAGGGGACTCAGTGGGGGGTCGGACAGTCTGAATCAGGATCCATCGCTCGCTGTACATCCAGTTCGCTGAAACAGAGCTCCAGGATTTCTGGAAACCGTCCGGCGGAAACAAAAGAAGTTTCCGGTCCACGGAGCTCTTTCAGAGTCCTAATGAGGGGACGGGGTCACAGCGGGGGTCACATGGTGCAAAGCATCCAATGAGACGCCAAACATGTCAAACTCCCATTTACAAGGAGGGTCCTTGTGAAAGGTCACAGAGTTTCTAAGGAGATTCAAAGGGTCTCCTAGAAGTGGAAGAGATATGAATCTCCTCAAAATATACAGATTCAACTTTCTAATTCTGTACCAAATGTGCTTTTGAGTAAACAAAGATGTGATCACTATTGATGGTAGTTTGCTATTTAAAGAAGCCGAGTTTGTGCAGGATGTCCAGCAATTACAACCTATAAGGTGGTACAATAAAAAGTACCAGGTACTTTCACAACTTTCCCAAATGGAAACCCAAAACTCAAAGAGTCAAGTTGTGCTGTGCAGAAACTACAGTGTTTTTCTCTTGATCTCGATTGGCTGCTGCCGGTTCAACCAAAGTCACGGATTCAGGAACTGTGGTACACCTTAAATAACATACTACTTATCGTTAGGCTTGATGGAAGGCATCAAGCATTTCTATACATTTAATATTATAAATGATTCTTCAGCATCCCATCGTCATTCAAATGTGTTAAAACGAGTTCAGGAGACGCACAATACTTCTTCCAGAAAATGCTACCTGTGAAAAATAAATCTGTGTAAAATCTGCAGGCTAGGTAGCTAACGTTAACTTTTAGCTAGCAAGCTAACGTTAGCTGTCAGAGTTGCACTGTGATGTGTTCAAGGTCTATCAAGTGAAATTGAATATTGTATGCAGATATAGACTTATGAGGCACAGCTGCCCCTTTCTTCAGTTTCCAATTGTCAGTAGAATAACAATCATATGAGTTTGTGACGTAGTATAAACTCACCAACAGAGAGAATATGGGATCCCCAATATTTTCTTCCAGATAATGCGACATGCAAAAAACATATTTGTTTAGGATAGTTAGCCAACGTTAGCGCTACACAATGCGTTCATGCTCTATAACGTAAAAATGACTACTGGTTAAAGGTTATTTACACCATTTTCGTGATGCATTCAAAACGTAATCTTCTAAAAATGTAGTTTTTGGAGATATACTTGAATAAATCCAGATGTTTCCAGAGTAAAACAAACTAGATATTAGAGGAATTATGATCTGTTTAACTTCATGCTACTGTTGAAGTACATAGGATTTATTTTGTTGTGTCGACTACTATATTTCTGGTCTCTTGACATCCCTGATCTAAGCTATGAGACTGATACAGGATTTTAAAGGCTGATTGTTTTTAAGATCTAATAATATATAGATTTTCTAGTTGATTTCATTTGAAGTCGTTTTGAAAAAGGACAAATATGTTTTATTTTGACCTGAAGTGGATGTTTATAGGGTTAGGGTTATATGTCCAGCCTGACTCAGCGTCTACAGCCGGTACCTGATAAAGTTCCAGAGAAAGTAAACATGGTCTGAGGTTAATGTCCAACACACCGAGCTGTTATCAGATCAGACTGATTTAAAATCTCACTTATTAAACCAGTCACATTTAAAAGGTAAAGGTCCTGCTGCAGGTGTGTGTTAGATATGAGGCATCAGGTGTTGGTTATTATAAAAAGCTCAGAAGACTCCGGATTAGAGCGGATTAGGGGAAACATGTCCCTCTTTTTATTATTTAAGGAGCTTATAGGAACTCAAATCGGACAGAAAACGTCCCAAAAGGTTATTAAAATGATTTCTACTCTCCACACCTCATGGGAGGCAGTGCTTGAACACAATGGGGTTTCTTGAGTTTGCATGCAAAAATAAATGGAGAAAACTATCACACCATATTTGATTTTACTGATGGATCGTTTTGATGGTGTTATTTTAAAATGACAGTCTTTAAACGTTCTGCACCTTTTAATGGTTATCAACTTGACAGAATGATTGAGTTTTATAACATGTTAAAGCTGTTGTTGTGAAAGTAAACAACTCTAAATGTGCGGGCTTTAGAAAAAAACGTTTGAATGTTTTTTTGCATAGTTTCTTTGCATGATGTGTAAAAGGTCTATTTATAAAAAGGTGCATGTTAAAAGGAGCTAATACTACGGTGGTCAACAGCACGCAACAACGTCCCAAACCTCTTCCATCAGGAGAAACGCGCTGCAGCTTCAGAAAGGATGCAGCTACAAAAACCAAATGTTCCACATCAAGAAACCTCTTCAGCAACAACACATGCAGCGTTTAGAGAACATTCAGCAACTTGAGGAGACATGGCAGCGTTTACTAAAAGCTGCAGAAACCAAACGCTGCATCCCATTTAGGAACAGTGCATTCAGACAGGCTGTCTTTTCATTCAGCGCATCCCATCAATGGAATTCAATACCACCTTCGATAGGAGAGTCCTCATCCTACTCCCATTCAAGCACATGTTTACCAAAACAAAACACAACTCTCATAAGAAGCATCTAAATGACCCCTGAGCAAAAAATGCTAACGCACTTTGGCACAGAACTCAAGATACCCTTATTACTTACTAGCTGCACATACAATAGGGTGACCAGACATCCCCGTTTTCCGGGGACAGTCCCCGTTTGTATTGGCCTGTCCCCGGATGAAACTGTCCCCATTTTTTATTATACGTTAAAAACACATAGCAAGGTGAAATAAAACGTTTCATGTCAGGAAACACTGGGTAAACAGACTGTGGTCAAGCCAGCCCGCACGTTGTATTGCGGTGCGCGAATATCCTATGCATTACGGTAGAGGCCTGTAAAAACTGCCTTCAAAATAAAAGCGTTTACTCGGTCAATAACAAATATAACTAAAAAACACACCAAACATATTCATATATACTGGAGCTTAAATTAAGAAATATGTACTATATAATGTGATCAATAATAATTTACAACAAACTACGTATAACTACCACATTATAACTGAGTGAATGTAAAATGTAAGGATACAGTTATGAAGTCATGTGACATTTCCACTGGGTGACTAATTTCAATTGATGTTGACACCATCTCACAACACTCTTAAAATAACATTACTTTCTGAAGCACAATTTAAAATGTATGCTGTTTAAAATCTCAAATTAGATCTATTGTCCATCTATATTTTGATTATTATTTAATGGAAACCAGGGGACACTAAAGAGTGACGCACACAGCTGGGAGACCAGGGGACACTAAAGAGTGACGCACACAGCTGGGAGACCAGGAGCCACTAAAGAGTGACGCACACAGCTGGGAGACCAGGGGACACTAAAGAGTGACACACACAGCTGGAGACCAGGGGACACTAAAGAGTGACGCACACAGCTGGGAGACCAGGGGACACTAAAGAGTGACGCACACAGCTGGGAGACCAGGGGACACTAAAGAGTAACGCACACAGCTGGGAGACCAGGGGACACTAAAGAGTGACGCACACAGCTGGGAGACCAGGGGACACTAAAGAGTGACGCACACAGCTGGGAGACCAGGGGACACTAAAGAGTGACGCACACAGCTGGGAGACCAGGGGACACTAAAGAGTGACGCACACAGCTGGGAGACCAGGGGACACTAAAGAGTGACGCACACAGCTGGAGACCAGGGGACACTAAAGAGTGACGCACACAGCTGGGAGACCAGGGGACACTAAAGAGTGACGCACACAGCTGGGAGACCAGGGGACCCTAAAGGAGTGACGCACACAGCTGGGAGACCAGGGGACACTAAAGAGTGACCAACACAGCTGGGAGACCAGGGGACACTAAAGAAGTGACGCACACAGCTGGGAGACCAGGGGACACTAAAGAGTGACGCACACAGCTGGGAGACCAGGGGACACTAAAGAGTGACGCACACAGCTGGAGACCAGGGGACACTAAAGAGTGACGCACACAGCTGGGAGACCAGGGGACACTAAAGAGTGACGCACACAGCTGGGAGACCAGGGGACCCTAAAGAGTGACGCACACAGCTGGGAGACCAGGGGACACTAAAGAGTGACGCACACAGCTGGGAGACCAGGGGACACTAAAGAGTGACGCACACAGCTGGAGACCAGGGGACACTAAAGAGTGACGCACACAGCTGGGAGACCAGGGGACACTAAAGAGTGACGCACACAGCTGGGAGACCAGGGGACACTAAAGAGTGACGCACACAGCTGGGAGACCAGGGGACCCTAAAGAGTGACAAAAGTAACAAAGTATTTACCAAGATCTGTATTTATGTTTTTGACCCTCCACCTGAACTCTCTGCTGTAGAAAAATATGTTTGGATTCAGTGGTTTTAAAAAAAGTCCCACAATGCATCACACACACTCATTACAGGTCAACATCAGAGCTATTTTAGGAGGAAATTACAGTGTTAGGACACACACACACACACACTCTATAAAGGGAGGATGGAGGAGGTGCAGAGAGGAAAGCTGACTGAAGAGGAAAGAGACCCCTTCACCTCTTCCTGTTTAACGTTCGGCTGCTTTAAAAATGATCATTATTACAGCTCTGATTAAATATGGGGTTTATCCATTAGAGAAACACACATCTTCATGCTGGTTTTGATAGCAACAGCTCCCCCTGCTGGAGACCTGATCAGTGTGCAGCGTCTGGTTTTAATCACACACACACCCCTCAGTGTGTTCTGGTGGAACTGGTTTCCGACAGTTACAGGGATTTTCCTCTGAATGAACACACACGCACACACACACACACACACACACACTCTCTCTTGTCAGACTGAGAGGCTCAGTGAGCTAAAGGACTCTCAGTGTGTAGATAGTTCACTTTAGTCTAAGTTGTCTCAAACGGTTTGGTCAGGATTAATGTAAACAATTATTTCCGAGGCTCACGTTTACATTACTTGTTAGACACTTTTATCCAAAGTTACTTACAGACTCAACACTGTGGACAATCCCCACAGGAGCACTTTGGGGTGAAGTGTCTCAGGGACACAACGACTGCAGTGGGGTTTGAACCTGTGCCCCCTGATCCTAACACCAACACTCTATCCACTGCGCCACAGCCTGCCTTATATGATTATTATAGTTATAAAAAATAAGAGAATAAATGAAAAACAGGTATGAAATACTATATGGCAGAAAAACAAGAATAAAGTTTAAAAGAGTGATTTGTAAAATATCCATAAAGAAAAAGAAAATCTGTTTCCAGTTCCGTTTCATCTGGGTGTTGAGAGAGGTATCCATAGATCTCTCATGTTGCTCTCAAACGTCAACATTTTAAAACAAATGTTCCCGGGGGAGCATGCCCCCAGACCCCCCTAGAGGAGGTGAGGACCCCCCTAGAGGAGGTGAGGACCCCCCTATGTGAGGTCCACACACCACCTATAAAAATAGCACTTGACCCCTGCTTACACCTATATACCGTGAGCTGACTATCGAGCCTTCATTGTAACAGTCACACTGTGTATTTGCGTGGGGAGTGTTGCAGTAGAACGTTCCTCTGTAGCGCCCGGTACATTAATGGGAAACCCTAAATGTTTGAGCACCCTCTATGAAACGTCAAGCTACCCCACAGCACCCCCAAAAGAAATCTCTGTCGCCGCCACTGAGCCTGCGACCCCGTTCTGAAGAAACGTGCAGCCACTAATGCTGTGATAAGACACAATATCAGCATTTTCTTTCTTTTCATTTTTTTGCACAGATTGCAAAGTATTATAAATTACTGCTCAAGCAACGGGATTACACAATATATAGACTTATGGAGCATTGTTTTATTATCACTGTTCTGGCAAAGGAATGCTCACGTTCATATTGATGTATTTTAATAAAAATTAACTTGGCCCATTACGTGACTATTTGTGTTGGGGGGGGGGGGGGGGGGGGGGGGGGGGCTGACAGAACAAGTTTGAGAACCACTGAACTAGACAATGTTTTGTTTCTAATATTAGAAAATAAAAATACATTTGAATACAAAAAAAACTATAATTGTTCATTTTCTAGGGCTGCAACGAACACTTATTTTTATCAGATTATTCAATGTTTTCTCGATTAACTATTTGAGCAATATAATGTGAGAACATTGTTTTTCCATTTAATATAAAACAGAGAATAATTCAGAGTTTAAAAACAGCATTTTATGACAAAAAGTTGGCGATAACTTTTCTGTCGTGAGAATATTGATGAGTCTAGTCATTGTACCAGTTCAACAAAATGTCGAAAATAAAATCTAAAAAGTATTTGAAAAATGTCCAAAAAAAGTCCATCACAGTCTGAGTCCAAGCTGATGTGTTTAAATGTCCCGTTTCTTCAGTCCAAACCCACAGCATTCACTTTAATATGAAATAAAACACTACATTTGAGAAAAGAGAGCATTTTGACATGAAACATTACTTTAATGAGAACCCGATCAGAAAGATAGTTTGAGGTTATTTTCCTCTCATGCCACTATTGGTTAGATCAGAGGTTCTCAAACTTTCTTCAATAATGTACCCACTTTGAAAAAAAAATGTCAGCCAAGTTCCCCCTGATCAGCACAGAAACCATTTGTTAGGGACAGAAAGCCTATAAAGAGGTAGAGCACAGCGCTGCACCATCAGGGTCTGATTTATTAACAACAGTAACTGAGAAACACTTAAATGCTACATTTCAAATGTTTACAATCCATCACTAAATTCATGGCAAACCAATTTTAACATCGTGCAATAACACAGAGACGACATTAGTTACATTGAACTGATCTTTTTAATAAGTTGTACTTAATGTAGTGAAACATGGGCTTGAGCTTCACTGAGAGCTTTGTCATTCTGACAGGGAGGCAAACTGCAGTTATTACACTTCCTGTTTTGAGATATGTGAAACTCTGTTCATATAAAACCCACACTGCTCAAACTTCCTTACTTTTCCTAAAATGTGTATATTTATTTATTTAGGGGCGTGGGGAATGAAGAGAAAAAAATATATGAGCATTTTATGAGCATGGAATTTTGACCCCTCATATATATAATATATATATATATATATAATGCTGCACTATACTTTGCGGCCACACGCCGTTGCCAAGCAACGCTTATTGTTTAGGTCCTTTGATAAGCAGGCAGTCATATCATGAACTAGAACTAGCTAGATCTGATAGATTTGGACATAAACGCGAGTGAAGTCTAACCGGACGAGAGAGAGAGAGAGAGAGAGAGAGAGATCAGATCAGCTGCTGCTGACGGAGAACACGCAGCTCTGCATGATCACAGCTCCCCCGCTGTGACGGACCGGTGAGTGGAGCAACATACACTAAGAGTTAGACCGAACACACTTAGCTAGTTCATCTACTCTGGAACTAGCTAAACTAGTTATACATATATGTATTCTTTACTGTCGGGTCACTTATTACAGGTTCAGCGAGCTGCACGAGACTGACGGGCTGTCAGGAGAGGGAGAGGAAAAGAGAGCACCCAGTTTACTGTTCCCATTTTATTATCCAGAGTTTCTGTAAACCTTTACTAATAGTAGATGAACTACTTAATTCAGTTTGTTTAAATGCGTTACTTATGTTGTTGTTTTCATTAACATAAAATAAATCTCACGTACCCCCTGCAGTACTGCAACGTACCCCTAGGGGTCCGCGTACCCCCATTTGAGAACCACTGGTTTAGACCAATCACTGTTGCTGAAAATAATAAATATGTCCAGTCCCTCACAGACATGTACTTGACTCATATCTGCAGCTCTCCCTTTGTAATTCTCCTTCTCCCCTCCGCAGTCAGACGTCACAGCGTCTTCCTCAGAAACTCATGAAGCGGGAAATCACATTTCACAGCGGAGGGAAACCTCGTGCTGCTGCATTCCTGCTGTGATCACACTGAAGGAGAGTTAGTGATAAACTCCAGCCTGATATCAGCACAAATATTAGCTCTCAGCAGCGGTGACCCTGAACGCAGCACGCAGAGTTAATCTTTAATAAACCGCTGCAGGAATGTGTTTGTAAAGCGGTGAGAAAACCTCATCGGAGGAAGTCTGTTGAACTGAGGGCGGGTTCCATCCATTAGAGATATGGAGCTGCCTCTAACAACGTGCATCCATACAACAACCATCTCATTTAGTCATTTTAACTCTTTCATATCCAATTCAGCTAGTAATGACTTTCACTTTAGATCCATCATTTGTATACTGTTTCTATTTGATATCATATTTTTCATTTTATCTGTACATCTTTAGTAGTTAATTCTCTGCTCCACTTTTTCAGTATTGTTATGTTATGTCTGAACACACTGAAGCAAAACTATTTATCCATTTATCCAACTAACTTTAAGTAATTAATTAACATGAATCCTACAAAAACAATTGGTCTATTCATTGGACAACTACTTTCCATTTGATCCTTCATTCGGACACAAACGCAGATTACCAGTGAACTCATCACATGCCTAGTTTCTGTTCGCAGTAAAAACACCTATCTTTTTAAATTGAAGCTAATTTCAAATTGTATAATTGTTCTTTTCTATTTAATTTCTAATTATGTGCAATACTTTGATTTACATGCTGCCGCAACAAAAACATTTCCCAATTTGGGATCAATAAAGCACGTCTTATCTTAACAACGTTTTTGTTTACAGCTAGAGATTATTTTTCTGTTCATTGATTTGCTGCTTAGTCGACTCAGTCCATAAAAAGGGAGTACGTAGAGAACAATGGGTTTAAAATGTATATACGAAAAGTATACATGGGGACAGTCAAAATGTTAGATAAATGTCAAATATACGTGACAAAGGTCTAAGAAGCATGCAGGAAACAATCCCAAGAAGTACACATGCAAATGTTTAAAAAAACACCTGAGAAATGTCTAAAAGGTGTACGTGGAATCTACGCAAAATATATGTAAAAACTTCCAAAAAGTGATCAACGTAAAAAAACAACGTAACATGAAGACACGTGGAAATATATGTAAACAATTGAAAACATTTTAAGTAAAAAATGATTTCGAAAAGTCAGAAATGTTCGTAGAAATTGTCCGGAAAGTGAAAGACGTCAAATAAGCAAACTTGAAAACAGACGGAAATCTACGTGAACATTTTTGAAAACGTTCGTGTAAAATGTCCGAAACCATGAAATTAAGCTTTAAAAATCGATAAAATATTAATTGTGATTGTGGCAATGGAATTTCACACACACACACACACACACACACACACACACACACACACACACACACACACACACACACACACACACACACACACACACACACACACACACACACACACACACACACACACACACACACACACACACACACACACACACACACACACACACACACACACACACACACACACACACACACACACACACACACACACACACACACACACACACACACACACACACACACACACACACACACATATTTTATATTCTTCTGAGATTTTATTAGAATAAAGTAGAAGACAGTGGGACCCACTCAGCATGAAGACAAACGGAGAAAGAGTCTGTGTCCCAAATGTCCTCACAAGGAAAAAGAGAGAGGACGTTCTGTAACTGGCGGTCCGTTTAAAAAGGGATGCCGGGTAAACTGATCCAAGATGGAATAAACGTTGTGTTTTGGATCTTCGGTTGGAAGTTATTTAAAGACGTTACGTCAGGTTCTTGGAAACTCTGAGGACATTACTCATACTTTATAAACTCACTCGGCATGAGCAGGAAACAGAGAGAGGGTCAGCAAGATAAATGCATCCTCTAGAGAGGACAGTCTGCAGTTAAGTGTTGGGTTCAGGATCTGTGTTTTAATCAGCTGCTGGAGAGTCCTCCCAACGAGCAGGCTCTCAGTTAACAGCGTTTCACTTTGGGAGAACTCCGTTTCTACAGAATGCAGAAAAACAGCTGCTGGAAACAGACAGGAAGTGAGCAGCGAAGACAAACGGGGCTTTGACATTTGGAACAAAACAACAAAACGTGATTATTGAGTCTGTAATTGTGATAGGGTTTCCATTATAAGAGCATGATGACATAATTCACCCTACTGAAAAATATACAAAAACAAACGAGGAAACAATACTTCATTCAGATATCTTCACAAATAGTGCTCTTACTGCTAATTAGATATTGCACTAGTCCATTATGCAATTTCGATAACATTTTTATATTTGTGCTCTTTGTCTCTGCTAGCAACACATGTCAAATATTCACAAAATGTAATGTTTTTCTTAAATAATTGATGTACAGTGATTATTAAGTTAGATATATTGACAATACAGGAGGTTTTATTGCTTTTTCATGTTTTGTAAATGTGATTTATTTGGGTTTGGGCTGTTGGTGTTTTGAGGACTTTCACAAACTTATGTGACGTTATTTTTATCATTACGGACAAATGGCTGCAATATTTTTGATTAAATACCTCAAGATTAAGACGATATTTTAGGGTTGACCAAAGATGCTTTCACTAAATATTTCTACAATAAGAGGTTTAGATAAATATTATCAGTAATTTGGATTTATTGACCAAGTAGGTAAAGACAAATAATAAAGTTGTCTGTGAATATTATGTACGAAAATGATACAGTCGGAAATTCACGTAAATCTCCGGATAGTACTGAACAATTTCCAATTGTCCAATTCTACGTGAAAACAGATGAACATTCACATAAAAAAATGCTAAAAATACATGTGAAAAATTATCGAAAAGTAGATGTGATAACAGTCGGAAATATTTGTAAAGAGTGTTCGAAAAGTATGTGAAAAAATAATAACAAAGTCTGTTAAATTCATAAAATTATATAAATGTACCGCCTTTAAAACTTGACATATCAAAAATCGAAAACCTAAGACGATAATGAATCATGCAACAATATAATATTGATATATTGTCCACAAACATTGCAATAAGACTTCAAAACCAGGAAAATACACTTACGATATCAAAATGTCCAAAATCCTACACGATTTCTAGTCTTATATCACGATATTGATATATTGCCAAGTCCTACAAGGACAACTAGAAGTCATCGTCAATTACCAATACATATTTAATATTTTCAGCCAGCACTGGCACTGTGTGTGTGCGTGTGCGTGTGCGTGGACCAGGTGAGGCTCTTTTGTCACACACAGAAAGGCTTTGCAGCGATGGAAGCTGCTGGACGGCCGCATGAAAAGAGCGAGAGGTGAATCAGATCTGCACTGTGTGACACTTTCCCCAGCTGGTTCATTTAGAGGACAAACACACACATAACTCACACGCACACACAACACGGGGACAGTCCCTCTAAAGTCGGGTGAAAGTGTCCCTGTAAACCACATAGACCCGTTATTGTGTGTTAGAAAGAGATACAAAGTTTCAAGACGCCAAAGTGTTCCTCACCTCCGGTCCGAAGCAGCGACTCCTCTCCCTCCTCTTCCCCCGCCTCTACACGCTTATTCCTGGCACTAAATCCTCCCAGTGTCACTCGGGGGAAGACTTCAGATGTTCCAGAGTGAGTTTAGAGTTCAATCCTGCCCGTTATCAGCCGGTTTCTGGAGTCTTCTGCGGATATTTCTGAGAGTCTCCGCCGCGGAGTCACTTCTGCCTGTCTGAGCTGATGCTGCCTTCATGGACTGTCGGACGTTTGGGGATTCATCTGCGCATGGGCGGGGAGGATCAGAACATTTATAGACCGGGTCGGATCTGCGGTCTCGGACCACATGAGAGAAATGTTCCGGGATTCAAACGAAGGGAAACATGTGACCAACACGTGTCATTAAACTACACATTCTGTACACACATATTAAGCTATATTGACTAGATGTAAACTGTGTGTGTCCTTTTATTACACTGACATCATGCTCAATGATCATAATGTATACATGTTATTCTTTGGAAACATATTGTCATATTGTCATTATTAAATTCAAATTAAAAGATGCTTTATTGGAATGACCATAATCATATTAATAGGAAGCGCTTTGAGCACCAGGAAAAGCGCTATATCAATACCATGTAGTATTATTATTATTATATTATTATTCAAATGTGTAAGGCTTATTTTTGAAATAATTGTATTCTCATTTATCATAACAGCCTCATTTATTATATCAAAAATTATACTTATGTTTGAAATATTAGGCTGTTATACTATCTATACTATTAAATGACATATTCTTTTGCGCTAGTATTCTGGTATTTCATAATTGTCATGTCTCATGTGCATAAGATTGTCTTTTTTTGGTACTAATATTACTCTGACATATCAGTAGTGTGGGGGAAACTTCTGAAGCAATTGGAAACAGGACTCAGAGAGACACGGGGAGAGCAGGAGCTTTGATGGCAAACACTGACGGTTTATTTGGAGTTTCGGCCGGAGAATTTACAAGACATGTCACGAGCCATGAGTTGACACAACGGATTCCAAACCAATTCTGAGGATCTCTACCCAGACCCATGTATTTAGCTGGTTCTGAGAGAATAATCAACATTGTGCATAACAAGATAAAACCATAACACCTCTATCAGCTGACGCCAACAGACAGGAACCGGGAGACAAACCCCTGAGAGCACAGCAGCCAAGCTACAGGTGCGTGTGCTCAGTGAGGTCAGTACAAACTGATAAACTGGGTCACAGTTATGGGCCTAGGAAGATATTCCCCCAACCCTGTGTGTGTTATGAAAATGTTTACAGCTTTTTCATCAACTTACAATGATCTGTGTAAAACTCTATTTTGCACAAAAGTTGTCAGAATTAATAAAACACATTATACAGCTTGATTTGAGTAACTAATAACCTTCTCATATTTAAGTATAATTATGGGTACATCTTGTTCTATATATTTTTCTAACATTGTCAATGTTGTCATAATGTGTACATGTTGTTCTTTTACAATACACATAACATCTTGTTGTTTAATGTTTAATGAAAGTGTAAAAGCAGCAGTTTGTTGTTAACGAGGGTTGGATCTATTTTTATGAGGATTAACAGCGTATCCATCCGCCAGTGCAGGTTCGTGCTGTTGAATTATAGCATTATTAATGTATGACCCTCTGTTAATCGGTGTAGCATCATTTAAAGTTGTGTATTGGTTTCATTAGCAGAATATTGTAAACATGTTTCCCTTTGTTAGCAGCACCTCGTGTCCTTCTTCTTCTTCTGTTTATATTCTGCGGTGATGAGGAAGCTATACATTGTTCTTATTTTCTTTTCTCATGTTGTCTTCCTCTTCGGCTCAGTCTCACACAATGAGAGTTTCCTGAAGCTTTTCCTGCATTTCTAAACACGTGAGGCCCTGTATCTGCAGGCCTGCAGCTCAGAGAGACAGTGCCCCCTAGCGGCAGGCACAGCAACAGACCTGCAGGTTTATTCAAAATATAATTCATTTGTTATGAACCCAAAGACATTTGATACAAGCATACAAATTAACATATGTAAACAAAACAAACTTGACATCTAGAGGCACACGTCTCTATGGCTAAGGCAATGGCTCTCAAACTTTTTCTGTCAGGCCCCCCCTTTGGAGAAAAAAGAAAGACGGCCCCCCCAACACAAATAGTCAGGCTCAGTGGCGGCGCCAAAGAGATTTATGCTGTGGGGTACCTTTACGCTTCATAGAGGGTGCTCAAACATTTAGGGTTTCCCATGAATGTACCGGGCGCTACAGAGGAATGTTCTACTGCAACACTCCACACGCATATACACAGTGTACCTGAGACTGTTACAATGAAGGCTCGATAATCAGCTCACGGCATATAGGTGTAAGCAGGGGTAAAGTGCTATTTTTATAGGTGGTGTGTGGACCTCACATAGGGGGGTCCGGGGGCATGCTCCCCCGGGAAGATTTTTTTTAAATATTGAAGTTAAAAGCATCAATCTGGTGCACTTTGAGAGCAACATGAAGAGATCTATGGATACCTCTCTCAACACCCAGATGAAACAGAACTGTAAACAGATTTACTTTTTCTTTATGGATATTTTACAAATCACTCTTTTAAACGTTATTCTTGTTTTAATGTCATATAGTATTTCATACCTGTTTTTCATTTATTCTCTTATTTTTTTATAACTATAATGATCATATAAATGTGTGCCTCGGAAATAATTGTTTACATTAATGGTGACCAAAACGTTTGAGACCCACTGAGATAACACAGAGTCCTTTAGCTCAGGGGTTCCCAACCCCCGGTCCGCGGACCGGTACCGGGCCGCGGAGGTGTTACTGCCGGGCCGCGAAATAGCTGTGAGTTTATCGTAATATTTGCAGAATTATAAATATAGAAAAATATTTTATCATAATATTTTTTTTAAAAAGTGTTTAATGTTCGCACCTATACCAGTCATATTATTTCATCCAATAGCCTAGTTAATCTTTCACCAGATAACTGTTGAAAATGGAGCTTTTCCCTCTTCAAGCTACCTAACTTCACTCCTTCCACCTTTGAATTCCATGCCGTCACAGTAACCCATCCTATACAATTAACCATTGTTGTTCTCTACCGTCCACCAGGCGCCTTGGGGGACTTCTTGGAGGAATTAGATAATCTCCTCTCACACATCCCTGAAACTGGCCCTCCCGCTGTACTTCTCGGAGACTTCAACCTCCAGACAGGGAAGATAGACGAACTAACATCTCTGTTAACCGCCTTTGCTTTCTCACTGTCTCCGTCCCCACCAACTCATAAAGCTGGCAATGTCCTTGATCTCATATTCTCAAGGAACTGCACTACTTCTAACCTCTCTGTAAACCCACTCCACACATCCGATCACTTCTTCATTTCATTCTCTCTACCCCTTTCCAAACATAACAAACTAATCTCTTCTCATCCTGCACCTGTCCGCCGTAACCTTTGTTCCCTCTCCCCCTCTACCTTTGCCTCATCGGTGCTCTCAGCCCTCCCTTCCTCTGACTCGTTCCAACTCCTGCCTCCAAACTCTGCTGCAGAAACTCTCCTCTCTACTCTCTCATCCTCTCTGGACTCTCTCTGTCCTCTCACATCTCGGCAGGCTCGTCAGTCCCCTCCTGCTCCCTGGCTAAATGACGCACTGTGTGCTAATAGAACCGTCCTTAGGGCAGCAGAGCGGAAACGGTGGAAATCCAAACACCATGACGACCTCCTAACCTATCAAGCTCTCCTCTCTCCCTGCTTCGATCTCTCAGGCAAAAAGCACTTTCTTTCAAGATAAGATCCAATCTTCCTATTCCAATCCCAAAAGACTATTTTCCATCTTCTCCTCCCTCCTGGACCCTCCGAAAGCCCCTCCCCCCTCCTCACTTCTGTCAAGCGACTTTGTTAACCACTTTGAAAAAAAGGTTGATGATATTCGCTCTTCTTTTTCTGACTCACCGCTGGGTCACCTGACCCTCCTTTCACCCACACACTAACCTCCTTTTCCCCTCTCTCTCCAAGTGAGGTTCTTACCCTCATTACCTCTGCCCGCCCTACCACCTGTCCTCTGGACCCTATCCCTTCAAACCTCCTTCAGACTATCGCTCCTGATATTCTACCGTTTCTCACCCATTTCATCAACACTTCTCTAACTTCTGGTCACTTTCCAAACAGTCTCAAGGAGGCAAGAGTAAACCCTCTCCTAAAGAAACCCACTCTCAACCCGTCTGATGTTATAAACTACAGGCCTGTCTCTCTCCTCCCGTTCCTGTCTAAAACACTTGAACGCGCTGTCTTTAAACAACTCTCCTGTTATCTCCATCAGAACAACCTTCTGGATCCGCACCAGTCTGGTTTCAAGGCAGGTCACTCAACAGAAACTTCCCTCCTTGCTGTCTCTGAGGAACTGCACACTGCCAAAGCAGCATCCCTCTCCTCTGTCATCATCCTGTTGGACCTGTCTGCTGCATTCGACACGGTGAACCATCAGATCCTCCTTCGCACTCTCCAAGAACTTGGAGTTTCAGGCTCTGCACTTTCCCTCCTCACCTCATACCTCAAAGACCGCACCTACAGGGTAACTTGGAGAGGGTCCGAGTCCGACCCTTGTCAATTAACTACAGGGGTCCCTCAGGGCTCTGTTCTTGGTCCCCTCCTCTTCTCCCTGTACACAAACTCGCTCGGATCAGTCATTAGCCCGCATGGTTTTTCATACCACTGCTACGCTGACGACACCCAATTAATTATGTCCTTTCCCCGCTCAGAGACCCAGGTCGTCGCACGCATCTCTGCTTGTCTAGCTGACATCTCTCAGTGGATGTCTGCTCATCACCTCAAGCTCAACCTTGACAAGACTGAACTGCTTTTCCTTTCGGGAAAAGATTGTCCCACTCTTGACCTGACGATTAACATCGGCACCTCTGTTGTTTCCCCGACTCAGACTGCAAGGAATCTGGGTGTGACCCTAGATAACAACCTGTCCTTCACTGCAAACATCGCTGCTACAACCCGTTGCTGCAGATACACGCTTTACAACATCAGGAAGATACGTCCCCAGCTGACCCAGAAAGCCACGCAGGTTCCGGCTCTCGTCACCTCACGCCTAGACTACTGCAACTCCCTCCTGGCTGGTCTACCTGCATGTGCCATCCGATCTCTGCAGCTCATCCAGAATGCAGCGGCTCGTCTGGTCTTCAACCTTCCTAAATTTTCCCACACCACTCCGCTCCTCCGCTCCCTTCACTGGCTTCCAGTAACTGCTAGAATCCACTTCAAGACAATGGTACTTGCGTACCATGCTGCGATTGGATCTGGCCCTTCCTACATCCAGGACATGGTTAAACCGTACACCCCAGCACGTGCACTCCGCTCTGCATCAACCAAACGGCTCGCTGCACCCTCGCTGCGAAGGGGACCCAAGTTCCCATCAGCAGAAACACGTGGGTTTGCTATCCTGGCTCCAAAATGGTGGAATGAGCTCCCCATTGATATCAGGACAGCAGAAAGCTTACACACCTTCCGGCGCAGACTGAAAACTCATCTCTTTCGACTCCACTTCGAGCGATAGAACTATTAACAATGAACTGCTAACAGAGCACTTATATACTAATAAAGGACTGGCTTATCTATAGCCAGTTTAGTAGCACTTGAAATGTTTGGCTCTATGAAACCTGATGTACTTTATGATTCTGTTTTCTTCAAGGTTGTGTCTTCCTGGTCGATTGTACTTATTGTAAGTCGCTTTGGATAAAAGCGTCAGCCAAATGCAATGTAATGTAATGTACGACAGGACACGAGGAGCTGGCGTTGGCTGGAGAGCCAGCAGGAGACGAGGTGCTGGAGTCGGCCGGTACGCCGACAGGACTCGGGGAGCTGGCGTTGGCTGGAGAGCCAGCAGGAGACAAGGTGCTGGAGTCGGCCGGTATGCCGACAGGACTCGGGGAGCTGGTGTTGGCTGGAGAGCCAGCAGGAGACGAGGTGCTGGAGTCGGCCGGTACGCTGACAGGACTCGGGGAGCTGGCGTCGGCCGGTAAGCCAGTCCTGGAGCCGAAACTGGAGTCGGGACCATGGCTACTGGGGCCGGTACTGAAGCCGGAACCATGGCTGCTGGGACCGGAACCATGGCTGCTGGGGCCTGAACTGGGGCCGGTACCATGGCTGTGTGGGCCGGTTCTGTAGCCGGAACCATGGCTGCTGGGCACGGAACCGGAACACGGATCCATGGCTGTGTGGGATGGTACTGGAGCACGGAACCATGGCTGTGTGGGCCGGTACTGGAGTATGGAGCCATGGCTGCTGGGGCTCGGGCTGCTAGCCTGGCCTTGCGGCTCCTTCTCTTAGCAGCTGCCTGAATACTCCGTGGACCTCCATAAGCCAGACGAGTTCCAGAATACGACTCCTGGACAGGAGCAGGAACTGGGGCAGAAGCATGGGTTGACTTCAGACGGAACCCACGAGGCGTATGGTACTAGGTTGGGAATTGGGAGCCAGGGAGCTAGCATGCCTGGGGCTAGCAGACCGGGAATCACACACCGGGAGGATCTTTGAAATCCAGCCAGGTAAGAATTTCACCAAACCTGGTTTCTCTCTAGCCATCTGGCGCGCCTCTGATAACACAGCCTCTCGCTGCTGAACTCCGGGTGCTCTCTTCCATCGATCCGAGCAGTTAGCCAAAAAAAAGGAAAAATTCAATAATTCCAGCTCGAACGGATCTGCTGGGCCCATTTCTTGGTTGGTGCTTTCTGATACGCAGAGTGAAGCAGGTAGCACCCAAACGCAGATAGCACTTGATAACACCTTTATTTCAAGGACTTAATTATACTTGGACAGAAAAAACACTCTACGGTGAACTAGGTCACAAACAAAAGAAGCACCAACACTGAACACAGGAAGAGACAAGACTAAATACAGGGAGGGGTAATCACAAGACGAGAAACAGCCGGGCAGGGGAGGAGAAACACAAGGGCCACAGGTGAACACAATCAGATACCTAGACACACCAGGGAAACTAACGACAGGAGGAAAAACACAGGGAAAAGGACCAGACAATATACCAAGAGGAAAACATGACAGAGAGAACAGCAAAAACACCCAAACCTAGACATAGAAATGTGACATGACATGAGAATCGTGACACAGACTTCATTTTAAGGACATGTTGGCCAGGGGTGTAGAGCTATATGTTTATTTTATTAGCTTTTCTTTTTAATGACTGATTTTAAATGCCATTTTCTTAACTTGCCTTGCCTTGCCGTTGTTTAAGCACCGGATTGGCAAAACAGTAAACCAGTCTGCCTTGATCTATGAATTCATGTCCGGGACTCTCACGCTATCTGCTGCCCGCAGCTGTTTTATAGAAGGAAAACCTCCTTCACTTCATGAAATGGCTGCAGGCAGCATCAGGAGGCAGCGGGACGTATACTCCGCCTCTGAGAAGTGCAGCACCAGCGCGCCGAGAGCTGTGCCTTTTTACGCACCGCCTTCGCTGTGTTTACCTTCATCAGAACAGCGAGTGACTGCAGGCTGCTACGTGTTAACCACACACATCTCTCCACACATCGAACTGCCCGATTACTCCCCCTTTTATTAGTTTTATGAAGGAGATGTCCAGCCACCAAGGCGCATGATGTGTGTGTGTGTGTGTGTGTGTGTGTGTGTGTGTGTGTGTGTGTGTGTGTGTGTGTGTGTGTGTGTGTGTGTGTGTGTGTGTGTGTGTGTGTGTGTGTGTGTGTGTGTGTGTGTGTGTGTGTGTGTGTGTGTGTGTGCGCGCTCTGCTCTGCTCTGCTCTGCTCTGCTCTGCTCTGCTCTGCTCTGCTCTGCTCTGCTCTGCTCTGCTCTGCTCTGCTCTGCTCTGCTCTGCTCTGCTCTGCTCTGCTCTGCTCAGCTCTGCTCTGCTCTGCTCAGCTCAGCTCAGTGTTTGTGTCTGTCCGGCACCGGCATTTGTTTTCAAATGACCATGAACAGTAATTTACACAAATCTGGCTAACTCCATAGGTAGCCTATATGCGGGTGTTCCCAAAAGAAGTTAGTTTAATCTTAATCTCGATGTAGTGCTAAATGCTGTCGGACGTGCACCGGAACGAACGTCACTATCATAATATCTTCTTAAAACAAATGCCCCACGCACACACACACACACACACACACACACACACACACACACACACACACACACACACACACACACACACACACACACACACACACACACACACACACACACACACACACACACACACACACACACACACACACACGCCTCCTTCATAATGCGCCTTCTCCTCGTTTTCCCATCACTGGATTATCCGTAAATCATACAAACAAAACCAAAACCTTGATTTATCTGTTTTCCCGTTTTGGTTTAAAAACTGAATAACGTCGGTTTTTTGGTTTTCCGTTTTTTCGAAAAACCAAAAAACGACACCGGTTCTTTTTTAAACGTTGTTAATATGTTTTGGATGCATATTGTTCTAGTATTTGTTCAGGCTGTTACATTCAATTAGCCTCTGTTGCTGCCTGCTGGTGGTGAGTAAATATTAAAATCAGTTAAAATTGACAACCGGTCCGCGATTTCTTTTTAATGTATCTTCCGGTCCTTGGCACAATAAAGGTTGGGAACCCCTGCTTTAGCTCACAGAGTCTCTCAGTCTGACAGGAGAGGACTCTCCTCCACTTTGTTGTTGAAAAAACTCTTTATATCCGTTAGCGTAGCTCGCTAGCACCAGAAGCTAACAACAACGATCTCCGGTACCGGTGCGCTCTCTCTCTCGCTCGCGCACGCACACAAAATGGCTCGTTCCACACACACACAGAGCCAAGCTGTAATGAAACACAGAGACCCAGACGTGATAGTACTGTATCATATTATTTTCGAATCAATAATTTTTCAAATTATGATTTTTTTTTTTTTATCTTTTTTTATTTTATTTTTTTAATAAAAAACATTTTTCCTCCTGGTCTCTTCCCCCTGTCATGCCTCTGCGCCCCCCACTTTGAGAACCACTGGGCTAAGGTGATCATTATTCTAAGTATTTTAATGTTTTGTTATCTTAGACATTCAGTTTTTTTTGTTTTTTATACACTTACTGTTTTTTCAATCTGTAACAAGTCAACTTTCCGAAAAATAAGTGTTTTAACTGAATTTAAAGAAGATCTTTAGAAAATAACGTGAACGAAGTCTTGTTCTTTATCCACTCCTGTGGATTCATATAGACATCTCGTGGTATTATGAATGTATTAACAATTGAACATTTGATTAATAAATGCCATGATTTTAGCGGGGCTTACAAACACAAAGCGCAAATTAGTTTTAGGGTTAGCAATACATTTCATAAAAGCAAAAGCTTTTGGTATCCACTATGGTGACTGGAAACAAGAGTAATCATTATCAGCTAAATGCACTTAAAATATGAAAAATAAAAGTAATCATTCGACAGTTAAAGAACCAACAAAAAGAGAACAGTTGTGATTTTATTTGACTTGTTAGTTCATCAGCAGACAGGAGGCTCCTATGAAGGATAATCAGTCACAAGCTGTTGGGCTGATACTAATAACCTCGTTAGCTTAATTAGAGACGTTAACTCCGTCTGCTGCAGATCATCTTAACCTCCTTCTGAAGGTCTCTGAATCTGAAGGGAGAGTTTGGAGTCACACACACACACACACACACACACACACACACACACACACACACACACACACACACACACACACACACACACACACACACACACACACACACACACACACACACACACACACACACTGACCTGGATACAGCAGAATGAAATCATTAAAAGCCATCAGAGCTCAGTCTGTTAGTTATTGAGCAGTGGAAACAGGAAACAGGAGAAATCGATCGTACCCGCACTACAGAGCACTTATGTTATATAATTCTTATTTGTATTTATTATTAAAACATTTACAGATGATGCAGATGTGATTATGTGCAATAAAATCAACAAACGTATACGTCTACATCCTCATCACCACTTTCAAACTGAAGCTGCTGCTTGAATATAATCACCTCAAAGAAGGCCACAGTGCTGAGAACAGAAGGGATTCTGGGAAATGGAGTTTCATAAACATATTGATCAAACCCTGTTTCTTACAAAATGACGTTCCCATGCAGCTGAAGTGCTCTCTTTAATTTGTTTTAGGTAAACAAACCTGCGGCTGATTCAGCATTACATTCATGCTTTGATGTTAATGCTGCATTCAAGTGGTGCCACAATAATAGGAAAAATGTGATTTGGACTCGTAAGCTAAAGTCAACTAAACAACTCTAAAGGTCGATGGAAATGTTTGCACACGACTTGCCGAGTGCACGTCATTTTAAACAGAAACACGAGGGACGAAAATTAGAGTTTTGGTAAAAAACGTTTTATTATTTCACATACTGCATATCAACGTTTTGCTTACATGTAGCTGTAATAGAGTGTTTTCATTCATTGCTGTCCCTGTAACACGAGCAAGATGAGTTAGAAAAGTTGTTGATAAGCATTGACCCTGGAAGAAGATGTGACCTCTTGAAACGCAAAATTCGGGCCAATTTACGTGAAATATAAAATGACGGATTGGGGGAGGGGCAGCAACATTACAAGGTTAAAGTAAACATTTCACAAGAAACAACGGGACAATTCCTTGAGATCAAATAAGTACATTTACGAGAGGAACACTTGAATATCCCCTGAGGTTAAAGTCGGAAAAATAACTCAAATATTTATGAGGAAAAAACCTTCTCTGAGGTTGTTGTGGTACATTTACAAGTATTCCCTGATTTGAACGTAGTAAATGAATGAGAAACATATATAAGTAAATACTCTGAGATTTTAGAGGTAGATTTATGAGAAACCCAGAAATATATGAGAAGAATATCTAAAATGTACTCTGTAAGCAAAGCAGTAAATGATCAAGATGAAGTCTGATGTGTCCGAGAACACACCTGGATATTCACTGAGATCAAAGTGGTTGGAAGTAAGAGATGATGGGGGTTCATTTACCCCAACAAATAACAAACAGTCTTTTATATTAACATTTGATGTTCAGTTCATCACTAAACCATTAAATGCAGAAAATGAATGCATCAATTGAAAAACTGACGCTAATTTCACAAAGTAATCCTTCCTTAATTCATCTTTGATCAAATGAGCCGATGAGAAGCGCCCCCAAATTCAGTAAGTTAAGAAAAGTAAATCACCCTTTAGATGATTTCCCATCAATTCATCAGTTTTACTGATACACGAAATCCAAAGGGGCCAAAAAAGGAAGAAGAAGAAGAAGCAGAGAGCAGTTTGCACACAGAGACCATGATGCACTGGGGTTTGTAGTCTTCCTCTTGTGGTCTGCATGCCACGTCTCTTCCCTGAAGGTTGCTGAAATGCATTGTGGGAAGCAGAGTCTTTGCCTCAGGGCACCTCCACAGACAGCGTCTCCTCGCCCTGCAGCCGGGGGGTCATCCGGATGGTGATGGAGGGCGTCTCCGACACGGCGTCCTCTCCGTCCTGCACCGTGACGCGAGGGATCGGAGAGCGCCGGTGAACCGGGGAGGGGGGGGGCATCTGAGAAACCTGCAGAAAGAAGCATAGAAAGTGTTGGTAACATCCTGAATGTCCTCTTCCAACATGAGAGTAGCATGCTAACAGAGGTATCCCAACTGCAGCTGTGAACATGACAGGATGTCTGATTACCTAGAAGAGCATCAGGACTGTTTGAGGCATATGATAGCTATGTGATTAACATGATGATTCAGCCTCTATGGAGAGAGACATCAAGCATGCTCATTTCTGACGTGGAGCTAATCTGAAGTAAACATTGAATACTGCTTTCTATTCCTCCATCTTGTGACTGTGTAACTCCCTCTCTTAGATATCAGCATGTGGAAGAAGACAGACAGGAAGTAAACACTAAAGGGAACAGCAGAACAAGACAGACAGGAAGGTGAAGCACTAAGGAACAGCAGAAGGAAAGAACAGACAGGAAGTAAACACTAAGGGAACAAGCAGACCGAAGAGAGGCAGAAGTAACTAAGGAACAGCTAGAAGACAGACAGGAAGTAACACTAAGGGAACAGCAGAAGAAAGAAGACAGGAAGTAAACACTAAAGGGAACAGCAGAAGAAGACAGACAGGAAGTAAATACTAAGGGAACAGCAGAACAAGACAGACAGGAAGTAACACTAAAGGGAACAGCAGAGAAGACAGACAGGAAGTGAAACACTAAAGGGAACAGCAGAGAAGACAGACAGGAAGTAAACTAAAGGGAACAGCAGAAGAAGACAGACAGGAAGTAACACTAAAGGGAACAGCAGAAGAAGGACAGACAAGAATTAAAACACTAAAGAACAGCAGAAGAAGCAGACAGGAAGCTAACACTACAAGGTAACAGCAGAAGGAAGACAGCAGGAAGTAATACTAAAGGGAACAGCAGAACAAGACAGACAGGAAGTAAACACTAAAGGGAACAGCAGAAGACAGACAGGAGGTGAACACTAAAGGGAAGACTAAGTATATAAAGCTGTCATGCTGCCTCACCTCTGCGGTGCCTTCAGAGGTTTTGAAGGTCTTCCTGAGAGCGCTGAAGGTTCCCTGGAGTCCTTGCTGCTGCGACATCTTCAGCGCCGCCGAGAACATTTTGGGGGTTTCTGCTCGGGGCGGGACGACCTCTTTGACCTTCTCGTCCGGCTTCTTAT
Organism: Pogonophryne albipinna; assembly: GCA_028583405.1. Classification (NCBI taxonomy): domain Eukaryota; kingdom Metazoa; phylum Chordata; class Actinopteri; order Perciformes; family Artedidraconidae; genus Pogonophryne; species Pogonophryne albipinna. The sequence continues at coordinate 147,310 of JAPTMU010000079.1, forward strand.
CCTTGGACAGCATCGTCCTGCACAAACACAGAGACACAGGGACGGGTTGAAGGAGAAACACAAACATTGGTTCAGACACAGAAACGCTTCACCCACAACGACTACGATAAGGGGCATTACAACCACAAATACAGAGAACGTAACACACAACATGAATACAAAGAGACACCAAACAGCCTCACTCACAAAAAGGACCGCTAAAGGACACAAAATGACCTCAAAGAAACACATCATAAGCACAAAGAGACCCAGAAACCTATGAAAAGGTTAACAACCACAAAGATACACAAAGAAACTACAAGGAGACATACAATTATTTCAAAACTACCTAAAACGACCTCAAATTAAAACTGAATATATTCACAAAAGGAACAACAACATCTATAAAAAGGGGCGAAAGACCACAAGACGACACAAAGCCACTAGAAAGAGACACACAACCACTACAGAACCAGAAACTATTACAAACACACACACTTTAAATCTCTGTGCCAATGTTCCAATAGACTCAAAACGTTTAAATCTCTGTGGAGAATCTCCCCTATTAACTCACACTCTGCCGCTGTTGAGAACATATATTTAAACGTTTAACCTTCTACACAAACAGCCACACAAAGACTACATTCAGATCCCTGGAGGTCCGTACCAACACCCGCTCCAGGTCCAGCACATCACAACCGCAAAGAGACAACCAACAACCTTATAGAGACAACAAACGACGGCTCAGACACAAAATGAAACTACAAGGAGACACAAAATGAAACTACAAGGAGACACAAAATGACTTCAAAAGCCACGAAACAACCTCGGGGAGACAAAACGACCTCAAAGAAACACAACATAAGCACAAAGAGACCCACAAGAGCTATGAAAAGGCTAACAACCCAACGAGACACACAGAAACTACAAGGAGACATAACATGACTTCAAAGAGACACATCAAACAGAAAAATACCTAAAACGACAGCTCTGAAAAGGGGCAACACGACCACAAGAAGACACAACACAGTAGAAAGACACAACAACAACTACAGAAACTATATCCAAGATACAAAACAACTTAAAATCTCTGTGCCAATGGTCCTATAAACTCATACTATGCTGCTGTTGAGAACATATATTTACACCTTACTTTCTACTCAACCAGCCACACAAAGACTACATTCAGATCCCTGGAGGTCCGTACCAACAGCCGCTCCAGGTCCAGCACATCTACCCGCTCTGCTGCAGCTCCATGATGAATCTGAGCTCTAAGGCTGGCCGCCTGAGAGAGGATTACCAGGGTGGACTAATCCTGTCCAGGATCTACCGGGAGGAGTCCCAAGATCTTCAACCATCAACGACTGGTGGCCGTGCAAGATGCAGAAAAGCCTCTGTATCTTTGAAACTAGCTGTACATTCAGGCGACGCAGCATGGTGACACAGCACATATTTCTATTCCAATTCTATTTCTACGAATTCAATCTTATTCAATGTAAATACTGCTATATTTCACTAAATGTTTAAAATATTTTTTTAATGTTATTATGGTTTCTTCACATAGTTTTCTATCTGTGTTTTTAATTTTTGTTTTAGTTTAATGTATGCACCACAACACCAAGTACAATTCTTCATATGTGTTAACCTGCAATAAACCTCTTTCTGATTCTGATGTGAAAAACATACATTAGTTCTAATATCTCAACACCATATTATGCCTCTTATTTATCTTATATAACTTATCCATATTAATACGTTAGCTTAGCTTTATCATTGCTTGCCTTTTTTAACCTGCTTGACACTTGTATTTCCCCGCTAAAGGAATACTGATTCTGATCGTCTAAGGCAGTGTTTCTCAAACTTTTTCATACCAAGGACCACTTAACCAATAAAAAAACACTCGCGGACCACCTAACTCCACAAATATCCAAAAACACATCGTTTTTTGCAAATCGCCTGAAAATTGTACAAACAAGTGGCAACATGTGTGATGAAGGTGCTTATCTGGGCTATATCATGCAATCGAAAGTGAAACTTAAGCTCGTTCCATTGCAGAGATATTCCTGCGAGAGTGCGAAAAACTTAAATAAATGTATTTATTTCAAATGTGAAATTTTACCAATATACTCACGGACCACTAGGGGACGCTCACGGACCACCAGTGGTCCGCGGACCACACTTTGAGAAGCACTGGTCTAACATGAAGAACACAGTTTAGCAGCTTCCCTTTTTCTCTATATAATTATAATAAGCTTTATTGCACAGTGACCCATGAGCCAGGCAGCACTTCAGAGAAAGGCCTCCGTAACATTAATCTGTGTGCAACCTATACATATCAATATTCCAATTACTTGTATATAGACTACTCGGCACTATTTCTATTTTATTGTATTTACTTGCACTATTACCTGTGTTATTGTGTTGCTCTGTTGGAGGAGCCTGTGACCTACATATCTGCACTGTAGCTCTGACACAACACATGACAATAAAAGCCTTGAATCTTGAATCTCTTACTTGGCCTTCTTGCGGAGGAGTTTCTGGGACTCGGGGTAGTGCACCAGGATCTCTGCCAGGTCCTTCTTGTCGAGGATGAAGAGGTTAGCGAAGCCGAGCGCCCTCACGTCGGCCGTGCGCCGGTTACCCCCGCCTCCCGCCAGCAAACTGACCAATCACAGAGGAGGGGGTCAGCAGGTTTCAGAGAAAACTGAACATCGATTTTCAGAGTTATCGAGTGGTGCTCTAAGTATTTCTGTGGTGGACCCTGAAGGCAACATCTCCCTGGTTCCCGCCACAAAATGTTGGGCTCGAAGATGTTTAGTCGTCTCATTTAGACTCTTGTTATTTACTGACGTTATTTATGTCGTGGAACAAAACAACCAAAAACACATTCAGGAAACCATTGACTTCCGGACGAGGCTAGGTTCTGGTTTTAGGACTCATTCCAGAACCATTTTCCATATTAACTTGTTAACATTAAAAAGTTAGCTAGGTTAAGCAGGCTAATATTAATATACAACACCCTCAGTGTTTTACGCACATCAAAACTAAAGATTGACAATTATTTTCTAGAGTGTCCGAAAATAAAATAGAATGTCTGATACTCTGGTCTACTGATCTCTGCACTCTGAGAACACCCACACTCTGTACCGTATCTCTAACACGTTAACAGGATTTAATTACAGGACATTACTGTGACGCAGACACGGAGCTGCTCTGACCTGATCTCCCCGAACACAGCGCCCGCTCTGATGGTGACGAACACCGTCTGCAGGTCAGGACCCCCCACCACCTGCACCGCCCCCTGCTGGATGATGTACATCTGACGCCCTATCTCCCCCTGCAGAACACACACACAGGTTAACACACACACACACACACACACACACACACACACACACACACACACACACACACACACACACACACACACACACACACACACACACACACACACACACACACACACACACACACACACACACACACACACACACACACACACACACAGAAAGGTGTGTGTTACCTTCACACAGACGAAGTCTCCGGGCAGGTAGACGACAGATTTGAGTCTGGTCAGCAAGTCGAACATCATCTGTCTGTCACAGCCCTTAAAGGCAGAGAAAAGAGATACAAATTATACTTAAATAAATAAATATAGAAATATAAAAGAATCCCCTGAAATAAATTAGGAATAATTATGCTGAATTATAAAACGTCAAATGAAATAAATAAATATGGACAATTGATTTTATTTATAATAATCTTTTCACAAAGCATTTCAAATCTTGAATGTATTATTTTGATGTTATTAAAGTTTGCTGACCTGGAACAGGGCCACTTTACTGATGATGGCGTAGTTGACGTCCACAGCGATATCCAGCCTCATCTTTACAGGAAGCTGCACCAGGAGCTCCTGTTCATCTGCAGGGAACACATCCAAACACTCTGTGTCCCTGAATGCACCACGAGACGTTTAGGGACACTTCTCTATATCTCAGTTTCTTTAAATAAAACTGCAAAAATCATCAATTGCAGAAATATAATGATGAGGTACTGTACTTGAATAGTACCCTGAAGCTCCTTTCTGCAGTACTTTACTACAATTTGAGGTACTGTGCATACTTTTTTTACATTTTAAACTTTTATTCTTCGATGTTTTTAGACATTATTTTTGTATAAAAGGTTGATGTGTTGATTATTTAGGTAGTAAACTCATATAGTTACTCAAAAAAAACAACATCAAATAATTTAAATTAGCCCCATTGCAACATTGAAATAATGTGTACATGTAAATGCTTCAGTATTAATAATTCAAACAGTCCGAAAGCACCATTTTCCATAACTTTGATATTGAGATTTTAAGTATATTTTGCACTTATACTTGTGCTGCGCTGTTACTCGTGTACATTTTTAATGATGTATCTTACCCAGCATGCCCTGGCTCTCCCAGGTGTAATCGTACCAGGTGCGGATGCGGTTCTGGACGGGTGCGGGGATGTTGTAAGAGTTCATGTACTTCATCGTGCTGTCCATAGTCGCTCGGTAGGAGCTCTCTCCGGCCGTGGCGGCCCCGACCACATCCCTCATCTGAGGCAAAATCATTTATATCATTTTACATTACATACATCATGTCATATATTTTGTTATTATATTATGCTGACGGAGAAAACGGGAATGACGCTTCGACATTTTTCTCCAAGGGAAGGAACAAAATATCCACACATCTCATAATCCCGTTTTAAATTACATCTGATGAAATCTAGGGCTACACAATTTCAAAACAATATGTTACTGCAATTATTTTGACCGACATTGATTCATTTTTTAATCATAATTCTCATTATCATTAGTTTACTACTTTACTTTTACAATGTTATCAATGGCTGCTACTTCAATACTTTTATCACTTTTAACTAACTTGCTTTTTCATAATGCTGGTACTTTGACCATGTTAGTGGAATTAGTTTTTTAATGTATATGCCCCTTTATTAAATACATAAGTCTCTCTGTCCCTTTGTAATGCTAAAGATGTACCCGCTGTGTGGCGAGTAACAAAGCACTGATCTTTAAGGATTGTATTCCCTTCTAATCATTTAATGAATCATTGAATGAAATAAGAGTGTGTTTAATGGCTGACCTGCCCGATCATGATGGAAAACGCAAAGACGCCCACAAAGTAGTTGATGAGCTGGAAGCAGATCTCGAAGACGGTGGTCGGGTCCGGCAGTCCTCCGATGGTGATCAACGTCTTCACCGCAAAGTAATAGCAGCGGATATAACTGTGAGAAAAACAATATATATACTGTCTTCAATCTGGTTCCAGACAGAGGGTGAACAGCACAGGCAGCATGAGGACAATAAAGAGCTACATACTGATATACACCTGAACATCAGCAGGAGAGGACTCTTTAAAGTAGAGACACTACATACTGATATACACCTGAACATCAGCAGGAGAGGACTCTTTAAAGTAGAGACACTACATACTGATATACACCTGAACATCAGCAGGAGAGGACTCTTTAAAGTAGAGACACTACATACTGATATACACCTGAACATCAGCAGGGGAGGACTCTTTAAAGTAGAGACACTACATACTGATATACACCTGAACATCAGCAGGAGAGGACTCTTTAAAGTAGAGACACTACATACTGATATACACCTGAACATCAGCAGGAGAGGACTCTTTAAAGTAGAGACACTACATACTGATATACACCTGAACATCAGCAGGAGAGGACTCTTTAAAGTAGAGACACTACATACTGATATACACCTGAACATCAGCAGGAGAGCACTCTTTAAAGTAGAGACACTAAATCCAAAATAACAGACTGCTACATTGTACATAACCTAAATCAGTATTTTTATATAAAGATAGTGACTTACGCGTTGCCTTTTCCATCGTAGACCCACTTGGTGGAGCCCAGTCCTTCGTAGACGGAGCCCACGTAGAAGAGGCAGGCGTTGATGTGCAGAGAGTATAGCAGGTAGGTGGAGGTCCGGATCACCCTGACACACAACAACAACAACAACAACAACAATAACAAAGGACCAAGATTCAGTGAAGTGAATGCACACTCACACATGCACTGAAAGAAAAACATGCGTGGGGTTCCTCAGGGATCAACACTGGGGCCCCTTTTCCTTTAATCTTTATATAAGACAAGATAAGATAAAAGTTGAAAGGGTAGTACAAAGAAGAGTTCAAATATAACTAAATATAAACAATACGGTGCCACATGGATAATGGCTTTCCTTATTTACTTTTTTACAATCAGTCATTATCGAGCTATACAGATGACACACATTATACATTTGCTGTGTGTTAAAATGTCCAAAAATCTAAATTGTTTTTATTTATTTTAATATCAATTTGACCCTAAACAGCCAGTTTGTTTTTTGTTTTATTACGTGAAGAAAAAACCCAAAAATTATTTTTTTCAGGAAAACATGAGAAGATGACACAAAGTATGATTTTCTAAATAATTGTATTTGAACATTGGTGGAGGTAAAAAAAGATACTTCCAATTTAAATAAATTATTTTGTAAATCGTGTTCTGTGGCACGAGAAAAGGGTCAAATCAACATGTACACAAACAATAGATCATATTTTGTGACCATTGCACAAACTGGTGTTGAGCTTGGGTCGGTTATTAGAGTTGAAATCTCACCTGTAGATGTACGCTTTCTTCATCACGGCCTCCATTCGGTCGTTGAACTCAAAGAAAGCCATGTACTGGGAGAGGAGGAAGAGGAGAGAGTCAGTATTTCATCTTTAACGATCAGGAAATGCATAAAGACAGAATCCTGCGGACCTTCAGCATACGAGGGAATCTGAGCAGGGAGTTCACTCCGGTGAAATAGTAAAGAATCTCCAGGGGAAACAGACTGAGGACGTCCATCTGAAGACACACGGACAATGAGAAGAGGAAGAAGAAGACACTTTATTTAAGATAAGATAAGAAGATAGGAAATGTTTGCATTGCAGCAGCATAAAAAGACAAGGCATTTACATTAGAGAATTTAAAAGACTAGAAATAAACAATCCAAAATGTAAACCTCTCAAAAAGAAATAAAATAGCATTAAAAAATAAATGTTGAAATACAAATGTACAGTGGATATTATATATACATTAAGTGTTAAGGAATGGAATATTAAATTGAATATAAATGTAAAATAAATGTAAAATGGACAGTACAAATACACACACGCATATGAATATAGATTTGCACAAACACATGCATTGTTAGAGAGGTGGCAAAGGGAGGAGGCGGTCAGTTTTCAAGCACCATGGAGCATTTTGGGGTTCAGTGCCTTGCTCAATGACCTCTCCAGTTACCAGTCCACACTCTGTATATTTATATATGTATATACTTGAACGAGCGACCCTTCAGTTCCCAAACCACTACAGACGGAGCCTGCTGCCCAATTGAGTTTGATAATAAGTGTTCATGTTCAACCATAAAAATAGATGAACCTGGCACAACCTTAAAGACATAAGTATATACAATGTGTATTATTAATTGTTGGTGTTAGAAACCCCAAGAAAAGAGTTAAAGAAAGATATGAATCTTTGGATCTTACCTTAAATCTCTCCGTCTTCATGTAGTTTTCTCTCATGTCCTTTTTGTCACACTGAAATAAAAAGGTTCCACATTAAAAAAGGTTGTTTTTGATAAATCAGGAGTCTTCAAAATGTTTCTGGCCAACAACCATTTACCTGGTTTAATTGTATTACACCTGTGGCTGCCTCTTTATTTAAGATGTTCTCCAATTTATTTTATTTTTGCCTGAAAGGGTAAGGGCCTCTGATTCTAACTGTATGTATGCCATTTAGTTGCATATTAAATCGGGCTTATCTAAAGTCATATCTGTAAATATACTTTTTATGTTGCATGAAAAACCACTTCTATCTACAGGTTCATATTATGTTTAAATGTTTAACATTCATGTGAACCGCCTACGATTTATTACCAAATACACGACACAATCTTCTAAAGGTCACCTATCGTGCTATTTTAAGGCATATATTATGGGTCTCAGATATATAAAAAGATATAAAAACATGTCTATGAAATGTTTTGCTCAAAATACAAACAGATCATGCATTTTAGACATCCCTCATATATTCCAGTTGTTAGAGGAACATGGATTTTGGGTCTTTAGCTTGAAAAAAAAAAAGAGGAGGCGGAGTTAATGCCTGATCGGAATTCTACCGGAGATAAAGTTAAATTCTGCTGTGATAAAACGCCATCCTGTTCTAAACCACATCAAGGATTATTTCTGAATCAGTATGGAGCTCAAATGCTTTTTCTCTTGCGGGTTTATCACAAGGTGAGTTCCTTTTTTCATTTCCTGCTTTTTAAACACATGTGCTCTCCAGTACAGGTTAGCTCTGAGTGTTAGCGAGGCTTGCTAATGTAAACAAAGACGAGATTACGTCCAAAACACGTCAGGCATAGTTTCTGATAGCAACTTTCTGTGGGTCCACCATCCGAAATTACGTCATATTGGCAGCAAATCTGTATCCGTTCGTTGTTTCCCCGTTTTTAAAAGATGTGGGTACGGAGGAAAAGAGAAAGGGTTTTATTTTCTGATGCTGCGTGAATTCCCCGACGCACCGGGGACACATGTTCATGTATAAAATACATCAAAAAGTGCATTTTGCATGATAGGTTCCCTTTCATATTAACAATTCTGACAAGTGTGGCACCTGTCTCAATTAAAGTTTAACGTTGTTGACACATTTTAGTTTACAGGTTTTAGAAGTTGTTTTATTGCACTTTATGTTATTTTCTATATATTTTCATAGACCAATAAAATCTCCTTAAAATATATTCCGTTTTATTCCCATTTTTTCCAATTCATTTATGTGTTTATAATTTATACATTTGAAATCTTCAGAATGTTTTTTTAGTTTTTGGGTAAGGCTTACATATCCAAAACATTTTATGGACTTATTTTAAATAACATTATAAAAAGATTTCACCGAAAGAGGAATCCACCCATGTGTTAATATGATAACCCATCAGTTTAATTGACATTTTAGTGTTTGATTCATATTAATTTGTATTTTCTAAAATAAAAATAAAAAGCAATAATTTGGTGTCCCCCATGATAACGACTCAGACCTCTTTTTCGACCCCCATGTTCTAAACTTAAATACACATTTTGCAGATTTCTTTCTTCAGTAGCTCACTGACCACGATGTCTCCTCCGCGGATGAACTGCAGGCGTGGCTGGAAGACGAGGATGTCGGTGATGTAGATGAAGTCGCAGGTGTAGTCGGCCATTAGCCACAGGTGGACGTTAGCGGCGGTTTGGTACGGGAACGCCCAGCGCACCGGGATCAACCAAACGTTCCAGTTCCACGCCGCCACTACGAAGAACAGCCAGATCACATAGATCGAATCTGAGGAGACAAACCAGCTTAATTTATCTCCAGTCAGAACTAAACATGGAGAAGTTCAGTTATTAAATATCTGGAACAAACTCCCAGAAACCTGCAGGTCCGCTGCAACTCTGACTACTTTTAAATCCAGGCTGAAGACTTTTCTTTTTGCCGCTGCTTTTAATTGAGCTATTCATATTATCTTTGCTTTTTAATGACTGTTTTTAAATGTCATTTTATATATTATCTCTTCGGCCCCGTCCACACGGAGAGGAAAACGAACCGAAGTCGTTTTCAAAAAAGTCTTCCGTCCAAACGAAAACGCTCGAAAACGCTGTAGGCGCTGTCGTACATATGCCAGGCCTGTAAGTGGCGCTGTACTTCCGCCATAAAATACACCAAAAGCAGCGAATAACACCGATTATTATTATATTATATTATTATTGTTGCTGATGGTTGTGGTAGAGGAGCTGTAGATTTTGCACTAACATCTGTATCATGGTCAGTAGCGTCTGGAGCACGAACGCAACCCTGTGATCCGCCATTGTTGTTGTTGTTGTTGGCGAAACGCATCAGCAATGACGCGGGTGAGCAGGAGAGGTGAGGAGAGGCGGGGCTATGGCGTCATTGTTTTCAGGCAATGATCGTATAGGGCGTACACACGGAGCCGCAAGCATTTCGGCCTTGTGTGGATACAACTGATATCGCCTCCGTGTGGACAGGGCCTTAATGCTCTTAATGTCTTTCATTTTTGTAAAGCACTTTGAATTGCCTTGTGTTGAAAGGTGCTCTATAAATAAACTTGCCTTGCCTTAATGCAAGGTGGGGGAAAAGTGACTTTTCAACTAGAACTCCAACTACGTCAGACGCTGGGGTGGGAGGTATGCAGAAATCAGTTCATGAGGACAATGACAAAGAGTGAAGAAAGTGTAGAATGATGCTCTGAAAAGAGTAGAACGTTCTTATAGAACAGCAGAACGCTTTTGAAGAACAGAAAGTTATCAGAGAAGAGTCGAACGTATTTGAAGATGAGTAGAGTGTTGTTGAAGAAAAGAAGAAAGTTGTCGGGTAAGAGTAGTAGAAAGTGATTGAAAAATGGACAATTGTTGGATACTGGACGGTTGTTAAAGAGTAGAAAGATGTTCTAGAAGAGTAGAAAGTGTTTGAGAAGAGTAATAATGTGTTGTTGAAGAGTAGAAGGTTGTTGGACGAAAGTGGGAAGTTCAGAAGAGTAGAATGTTTTTAGAGAAGAATAGAAAGTCTTTGGAACAGAAAAGGAAGTGATTGAAAAACAGTAGAAAATCATCTGAGAAGGGTAGACGGTTTAAAGTTGTTGTTTTGGGTTTTTAGAGGAGAACAAAATGAATAAGAGAAAGTAAAAGTTAAGCAGTTGCAGAGTAGAAAGTTGTAAGAGAAGCAGTGAGGCCATATAGTTAAATGTGGGGGTCCTCAGGGATTAATACTGGGGCCCTTTTGCCTTTAATGTTTAAATGAGGAGAGTACATGTGACGCTGCAGTACAAAAAAGGATTCAGTGCCAAGAACTAAATGAAAGATGAGATGCAAAACAAAGTAACGATGCCTCTCATTATGATCTGTCATCATGTGTCATGGAGCTATGCAGATGACACAGTTCATATTGCTGTGATCGCTTTTATCATTTCATTTATTCGCTTTTTTTAATTTGGACCCTTTAAACTGTAGGTCAGAATAATGTCACTGTTGTTTATGAAAACAAACAGATTCAAGATTTAAGGTTTATTGCTATAACATATAAACAACTACGGTGTAATTTAAGCTTTGCGAAACAGAACAGCTTGTATGATGAACGCCATGCGGTGTTGGATATGTGAACAATAATCAACATCGATCTGATGCGTGTTCATCTCACCGGTGAATTGGTCGATGCTGGAGGGGAAGCGGTACGCAGCGACGGCTCGGAGCCAGTCCGGCATCACGGGGAGTTTGGGGATTTTCACCGGATGCCCCAAAATGTCAAAGGGGAGAAAAAACTCCTCCTCCTCCTCTTCATCTTCATCTTCTGCAGGCGGGTCCTCTGGGGGAGGAGGAGGAGGAGGGGGAGGGGGGGCTTTGCTCGGAGCTGCAGACATCACACAGTAATTATTGACATTATTATAAAGATGTCTGATATGTTCTGATTTTACAGAAAGAGAAAGTTAAATAAGGTGAAATTGATGGACTGTAAATTAAATTTGATTTAAAAAAAAGTAACATTTAGATTCAGAACATTTAACAATCAGACTGTGCATTCAACATTTCGATTTTAACTTTTACTGTGCAGATTCAAATTGAACATTTAAATTTTAAATATTTTACATTAACATTTAGGATTCATAGTATCATTTCGATTTTAAATGTAGTTAAACCTTATATTTAGTATTTACCTTCTGGATTACATTTTTTAATAAAAATTTTTTACATTTTAATTTGGAATTTAACATTTTGATTAAACATTTACGGTTTCATTTTACGATTATACATTGCATTTAAAAAAACGCTTCAATGTAGAGATCAAGCATTTTACATTTGTATTCAACATTAAGACGTAGCATGTATTTGTACATATAAAGACATTGTTAACAATAATCTATATTTTCCTCACATTTCTGCCTCAATGGGAGGAAAATAATCAGAATTTGAGGAAAAGAGATAAATATTCAAAAGGTTTCAGCTAGAACAGTGTTTCTCAAACTTTTTCATACCAAGGACCACTTAACCAATAAAAAAAACACTCGCGGACCACCTAACTCCACAAATATCCCAAAACACATCGTTTTTCTAGAACAGATTAAAAATCGCCTGAAACTAGTACAAAGAAGTGGCAACATGTGTGATCAAGGTGTTGCGCTGGGCTATATGATGCAATCGAAAGTGGAACTTAAGCTCGCTGCATTGCGGAGATATTCGCGCGAGAGTGCGGAAAACTTAAATGTATTTATTTATTTCAAATGTGAAATTTTACCAATATACTCACGGACCACTAGGGGGCACTCACGGACCACCAGTGGTCCTTGGACCACACTTTGAGAAGCACTGTTCTAGAAGGACACGATGATAACGAGAGGAAACACGTGAGAAACGTAATGTAAATAAATCTATAGAAAGAATTTGACTCACTGGCTGGAGGACTGTCCTCCTCGGACTCGTCCAGGTCCAGAAGACGCTCCTTCTGACGCTCCGCTCGACCTTTGAACATCTGGACCAGCTGCAGCAGACGCTCCTGAAGCAACACGCTGCCCACGCCCGGTAAGGACGGAGGACGCATCCTGAAGGACAGAGGACACAAAGGAGTCAACATGGAGGACAGAAGACAGCAAGAGTCAACATGGAGGACAGAAGACACAAAAGACTCAACATGGAGGACAGAAGACAGCACGAGTCAACATCATCCTAAGGACAGAAGACAGCAAGAGTCAACATGGAGGACGGAAGACAGCAAGAGTCAACATGGAGGACAGAAGACAGCAAGAGTCAACATGGAGGACAGAGGACAGCAAGAGTCAACATCATCCTAAGGACAGAAGACAGCAAGAGTCAACATGGAGGACGGAAGACAGCAAGAGTCAACATAGAGGACAGCAAGAGTCAACATCATCCTAAGGACAGAAGACAGCAAGAGTCAACATGGAGGACAGAAGACAGCAAGAGTCAACATGGAGGACAGAAGACAGCAAGAGTCAACATGGAGGACAGAAGACAGCATGAGTCAACATGGAGGACAGAAGACACAAAAGAGACAACATGGAGGACAGGTGGACAGCCAGAGTCAACATGGAGGACAGAAGACACAAAAGAGACAACATCATCCTAAGGACAGAAGACAGCAAGAGTCAACATGGAGGACAGAAGACAGCAAGAGTCAACATGGAGGACAGAGGACAGCAAGAGTCAACATCATCCTGAAGGACAGAAGACAGCAAGAGTGAACATGGAGGACAGAGGACAGCAAGAGTCAACATCATCCTGAAGGACAGAAGACAGCAAGAGTCAACATGGAGGACAGAAGACAGCAAGAGTCAACATGGAGGACAGAGGACAGCAAGAGTCAACATCATCCTGAAGGACAGAAGACAGCAAGAGTGAACATGGAGGACAGAGGACAGCAAGAGTCAACATCATCCTGAAGGACAGAAGACAGCAAGAGTCAACATGGAGGACAGAGGACAGCAAGAGTCAACATGGAGGACAGAAGACACAAAAGAGACAACATCATCCTAAGGACAGAAGACAGCAAGAGTCAACATGGAGGACAGAAGACAGCAAGAGTCAACATGGAGGACAGAGGACACAAAAGAGACAACATCATCCTAAGGACAGAAGAAAGCAAGAGTCAACATCATCCTAAGGACAGAGGACACAAAAGAATCAACATCATCCTGAAGGACAGAGGACACAAAAGAATCAACATCATCCTGCAGGACAGAGGACACAAAAGAGTCAACATGGAGGACAGAAGACAGCAAGAGTCAACATGGAGGACAGAAGACAGCAAGAGACAACATGGAGGATAGAAGACAGCAAGAGTCAACATGGAGGACAGAAGACAGCAAGAGTCAACATGGAGGACAGAGGACAGCAAGAGTCAACATGGAGGACAGAGGACAGCAATAGTCAACATGGAGGACAGAGGACAGCAAGAGTCAACATGGAGGACAGAGGACAGCAAGAGTCAACATGGAGGACAGAGGACAGCAAGAGTCAACATGGAGGACAGAAGACAGCAAGAGTCAACATGGAGGACAGAAGACAGCCAGAGACAACATGGAGGACAGAAGACAGCCATAGTCCACATAATCCTGCAGGACAGAAGACAGCCAGAGACAACATGGAGGACAGAAGACAGCAAGAGTCAACATGGAGGACAGAAGACAGCAAGAGTCAACATGGAGGACAGAAGACAGCAAGAGTCAACATGGAGGACAGAAGACAGCAAGAGTCAATATGGAGGACAGAAGACAGCCAGGGTCATCCTGCAGGACAGAAGACAGCAAGAGTCAACATGGAGGACAGAAGACAGCAAGAGTCAACATGGAGGACAGAAGACAGCAAGAGTCAACATGGAGGACAGAAGACAGCAAGAGTCAACATGGAGGACAGAAGACAGCCAGAGACAACATGGAGGACAGAAGACAGCAAGAGACAACATGGAGGACAGAAGACAGCAAGAGTGAACATGGAGGACAGAAGACAGCCAGAGACAACATGGAGGACAGAAGACAGCCAGAGTCCACATAATCCTGCAGGACAGAAGACAGCCAGAGACAACATGGAGGACAGAAGACAGCAAGAGTCAACATGGAGGACAGAAGACAGCAAGAGTCAACATGGAGGACAGAAGACAGCAAGAGTCAACATGGAGGACAGAAGACAGCCAGAGACAACATGGAGGACAGAAGACAGCCAGAGTCCACATAATCCTGCAGGACAGAAGACAGCCAGAGACAACATGGAGGACAGAAGACAGCAAGAGTCAACATGGAGGACAGAAGACAGCCAGAGACAACATGGAGGACAGAAGACAGCAAGAGTCAACATGGAGGACAGAAGACAGCCAGAGACAACATGGAGGACAGAGGACAGCCAGAGACAACATGGAGGACAGAAGACAGCCAGAGTCAACATGGAGGACAGAAGACAGCCAGAGACAACATGGAGGACAGAAGACAGCCAGAGTCCACATAATCCTGCAGGACAGAAGACAGCCAGAGACAACATGGAGGACAGAAGACAGCAAGAGTCAACATGGAGGACAGAAGACAGCAAGAGTCAACATGGAGGACAGAAGACAGCAAGAGTCAACATGGAGGACAGAAGACAGCAAGAGTCAACATGGAGGACAGAAGACAGCCAGAATCATCCTGCAGGACAGAAGACAGCAAGAGTCAACATGGAGGACAGAAGACAGCAAGAGTCAACATGGAGGACAGAAGACAGCAAGAGTCAACATGGAGGACAGAAGACAGCCAGAGACAACATGGAGGACAGAAGACAGCAAGAGTGAACATGGAGGACAGAAGACAGCCAGAGACAACATGGAGGACAGAAGACAGCCAGAGTCCACATAATTCTGCAGGACAGAAGACAGCCAAAGATAACACGGAGGACAGAAGACAGCAAGAGTCAACATGGAGGACAGAAGACAGCCAGAGACAACATGGAGGACAGAAGACAGCAAGAGTCAACATGGAGGACAGAAGACAGCCAGAGTCCACATAATCCTGCAGGACAGAAGACAGCCAGAGACAACATGGAGGACAGAAGACAGCAAGAGTCAACATGGAGGACAGAAGACAGCAAGAGTCAACATGGAGGACAGAAGACAGCAAGAGTCAACATGGAGGACAGAAGACAGCAAGAGTCAACATGGAGGACGGATGGGACAGGAGGACAAAGTGAGTGTAAGGTAAGGGTCTCCCGCTCATGTCCAGCGAGACAGAACTTCTGATGTGTCCACACATGAGGAAGTAAAGTGTGCTCTGAGTGGCTCCACTTGCTCATTCTACAGGACATGGCAACCATTTTGAAATGACATGGAAAGTTAGAAACTGTGAACTCTTCCCTCACTGATTCATCTGTTTGTATTTGAACTGAATTAGAACACAGATTTACTAAAGTCAACCATGACTCACATTTATCTCAACCTTCTTATGTGTTGTTGTTGTTTTCAACCATCTGTTTGTCTATCATTTTAAATGTTTTTTGTACTATTAAAGGTGGGGTAGGTAAGTTTGAGAAACCGGCTCGAGATACACTTTTTGTTGTATTCCATGGAATGCTCTAAACATCCCGATAGCAATGAATATCTGAAGTGCTTTGACAATAAATCCATTAAAACATCTCATCTGTGGAAGCCGTAGCGCTGTAAAAAGCACGACCAATCATCTGAGCCGGCTAAAGTAATTGGATGGCCTACCTGCCTGTCAGCCTTCCATCTGTGCACAAACTCATCTCGTGCCCTCATTGGTCATGTGCGCGTTCGTGTGTGTTGGAGGAGGGGCTCTGGAAGGAAGTGGCAGATTTTTTCCGGCTGTGTATTTTCAAATTCTAGCGCACTCGAGCTGGTTTCTCCAAAATTACCTACCCCACCTTTAATCTTGTCTTATTGTTTTTTATTAAAAAAAATTGCACACCTGTTTTTTGTTGTCTTTGACACTGTATGAGGTAAGGTATGTTTATTTATAAAGCACATGTTCAGACACAGAGGCAATTCAAAGTGCTTTACATTAACATTAACAAGAAGACAGCAGAAAGGAACACAATGGAACAACAGATTCATAAAAAACATGCGTAAAAGAGAGAGTTTAAAAACAACATTGTAAACACGATAGGTGCTAAAACAAGTCAAAAGACTTCTGGGTAGGCAGATTAAAGAAGTAATGTTTTTAGACTTGACTTAAAGGAACTCAGCGTTGGTGAAGACCTCAGGGTTTCTGGAAGTTTGTTCATTTGTGGGGAGCTTAACAACTAAAGGCAGCCTCGGCGTGTTTGTATGTGTGTGTAGTTTCTCTCACTCATTGTCCTCTCGATCGACCTTCATCACTGCATCACCTTCCACACCTGCAGCGCTGAGGAGACATCAACACATCGAGACATGAATACAAGAAGTTCATGACTGTATCGGCCTCTGTTTTACTTTCCCAACTCTAGTTTTTGGAAGTATTTGCTTCATCCCTAAAGGTAACTCAGACTCAGAGCACCAGTGATATAGTGGTGCAGGAATGTTGTATTTATGTGTTGGTCCCTGAAGGCAGCATCTCCCTGGTCCAATGGGATTTCTCCATGTGATTTTGGATTATGTCAGAAAGTGATCTCTGTGGCAAACAAATGTTTTGTCCAGCAGGATAGTCTCCACATAATAACACCACTTTATGGTTTCTGAATTAAAAAGCTAACATTGGGCTATAAAGGAACTACAGCACGGTCACATGACTTCACCAGCGCTGACTTATGTCCGGGTTTAGGACTCATTCCTTCACCACTTAAATCCCCGCTCCAGAGTCTCTCTCTCTCCTGGACTCCTTCCTGCCAACCACTCATTCTGGCTTTCGCTTGGTCACACCTTTGTTTTGGCATACTACACCTAATAAACATTATGCTCACCCATTCACCTTTACATTACTATACTGACATACACATTTCATATCAGTAGTTATGTCTTTATTTCTTTATTACACTCTGGTATCACCACTTCTACGGCAGTCAAAGATCTGAGGACTTCTTCCACCGCACACCAGACCCTAAACAGATCACACACATCTAAAGTCTGTCAGCAGCAGATGGACATGTCTGTTACCTGAGGTGTGACATAGGGGCGCTGAGCTCTGGTTCTGGAGTTGTGATAATTCGGGGGACGTTCAGGTTTGTTTCCTGCCCTTCCTCCCAGTCCACATCCTCCACCCTCAGCACTGGAGCTCCACCCAAACCCCGAGCACCGCTTCCTGTAGGACGGAGCAGAAACACTGAAGGACTTGGATTCTGAGGTACTTTATATTTGTCTCTGAGATACTCTTCATCTCAGAGACAAATGTAATGATCTATTGCTACCACTGAATTTGATGAATTTAATGTTTTTCAGATCACAAAAAGGTAATTAATTAGCTGGATAGCGGCCCATTATATCTGTAACCAGGGTAGTGTGAAAGCATGGAGCAATTAGCAAGCTAGCAACCTACCTAGCCAGGCAATACATTACTTAACAACCTAATTCCTGATCCGCAGACTGATGTTACTTTAAAGGAAGGTAACAGTATGACCAATAATACAACAATATTTACACCACGTTACTTAGTTAATATTACTGGAGTTTTGTCAACAAAAAACAGATAGAACATTTGAAAGTGGGGTTACTTACTGACGTATTTTAAGTCGTAGAACAAAGCGTTAAAATATCTTCAACTTGTGTTAACCACAGACCTTAATTCAGGCTAACAACCAAAAACACATTCAGGAAACCATTGACCTCCAGACCAGGGGACAGGAAGTGGAAGCTGACTCATTTCGAGGTTTTAGGACTCATTCCTGCATCTCTTTACAGAAAAAGGTACAACAGAAGCACAAACATCCACTTCCTGTAAGATCACCTGTTTAGCTCGTGGTGTAGCCGTGCAGAGCAGCAGTGCATGATGGGAGTCTTGATAATAAGGAACCACGGATTTATTTTGGCACGTTAAAGGTTTTTTCTATCTACTTCCAATGAGGCGACTAAAAGGTTTCTCTAGAGGGTCTGCTGCAGGAGGAGGGCGGGGCTAAGGCTGCTGAGGATGCTGGGAGTTGGAGTTAAGGCGTGCTAAGCGGCTAGCGATGCTCGTGCAGCACTGCCACGCCTGTGAGGAAAGCTGCTGCAGCTCCTGGGTCAGCATGGCGAGCTCCGGAGGGGGGGTCGGCATGGACAGCGTGGGGGGGGCCAGGTTATGGTCGTGCATCAACTTCCTGCCGCGCTCCAGGCATTCAACAGCGAGCGGGAACCGAAGCAGAAAGCTCTTTATCGGGATACAAACCTCGGGAACTGCACGGAGAAACAGTCAAACATTTACAGAGACCAGGGGATCTTTAGATATACAGCAAGTAAATATAAACTGCATGTAAAAATATAGGCTGACAAACTACGCATTTGCTTGACTGCTACCAAAAATATCCCAAATTGGGATCAATAAAGTACTTCTCATCTTATCTGGTGAGGAATTTAATGTTCATCAGATGTAAATTAGAACATTAATTAGCTAACTAGCGGACCCTTATTTCTGAAACCAGTGTAGCATAAAAGCATGGTGCCATTAGCAAGCTAACTAGCTAACAAGCTAACAAGCTAACTAGCCGGCTGCTGAATAATAACCGCGGTAAAAACAGTCAAGATTCAAATGAGATTCAAACGTTTGAAATGAACATTTAAATACAAAATAAACCTTATTCTAAAAGATTGATAGAGAAACCAGAAACTAAAGCTATCTATTCTCGTCTGTGTTATTCGTGAGTGATGAGGCTGGTTTGAGATCATACGTCCTGTCCTTACCTCCACATTCACTTTCTGCAGCTTCGACCTAAAGAAGAAGAAAAAACATACATTTTCAGGCTTGTTCAAAGATGCTATTAAAGCACTGCCAATCTGTGGCTTAGTAGCCTATTTACACTAGTGTTTTAGGCTATACGTTTTTACAATTTGAACTACTACTATATTTGATTTCATTTCACAGTATCATAGTTTATTTGAACTATACACAAAACATGTATTTGATGTACAGAACGGCCTTTGAAAAAGGTCAATCCAGTCAATGGTGAAGCATTAAACGACAAATATCGATCAGATGTTAATCTGTAAAGCAATACAACACCTGACCCCGACAGATGATATCATTAACCAGGCTTCCTCTTTACTGCCTAATCATTTATTGGGTATCTGGGCAAATGTGCTCTTCAAAAGTTAAAGAATACTTTTACTTTTTCTTTGCCCATTTTGTGCATCAGTAACAGTTACTCTGCACACATAGGCAACCTGGTGACTACAATGATATTATAACTGATACTAATGATGGAAAGATAAATTAGATATAGTCATAATTAACTAGAACTATCCTCAAACTCAATGTCTTCTTGAAACAAAGTTCGACAGGAACAGTTAGGAGTTGTTGCTGGATCTAAAGACTCTGTATCACCTGAAGTGTGGGGGGGGTTTCTGGAGGTTGTGACTCTGGCTCTGGGATGATCTGTTCGGGACTTTCCAGATCTTTCTTCTCCGATGCCGGCTCCACATGAGTTGACGGAGGAGGAGGAGGAGTCTCTTCTTCAGCTGGACTGACCTCCTTCAGACTCCTGGTGAAGAAGAGGAGCAGAATAAACCTCCTGAAGGTCTGATCCTTCCGACCTGCTGCTGGAACTTAACTGCTTGGCTTGTATCACTGATAAGGTGTGTTCAATAGGTAAAGCACAATTAAGAGGAGTTGCAAATTACTACAGGTCAACAAAATAGATCAAGTAGGTTCGAACAAGACAAGGCGAATAAACACCACAGAATTGATGATATCCTACATTTCTTCACAAGGTTTTTACAACCCCGAAATGCTCAATGAAAGCTCAGTAGCAAAGTAAGATCTCTGATTTAAACACTCCTCTTCTTCAATACTAAATGCCTCTCTGATCACCATGATGTCACGTGACCAGAACGTTGTAATTCCACCGTTTGGCCACTACGAAGATTTGCTTCAAAGACTGCCGGTCTTCCTTTGTCAGGAACAGAAACTCCAAATAGAGAGGGTGCTGGTGTGTGCTTCATGAAGATGGACTTACTTTGGTTCCTCGTTTTCCTCCTCCTGGATGTTGGGTAGTCTGTAGAGAACAAGCAGCAGTGTCTCAGGTCAGTGTGTATGATGTGTGTTTTTTAGCATCGAGAGCAGGGGTATTCAACTCAAATTCAACGAGATCCAGTTAGAGAAATTCTCCCCATGCAAAGGTCCGGAACATCAACATGTCTCAGTTGCTTTATGAATGAATGTGATATATATTGAAGTAGCTGCAGCTTTATCACCGTCTGCATGTCATCAACAACTGACTGCCAAATAAAGGAAGTACAATTACTGTTAATTGACCATTTTTATTGTCAATGAACATTGAACTCTACAGATATATAGTAAATACTGTGGATGTGTGTAATGTTCCTCTCGGGCTGCATTTAAAAATAAAATAGAGAAAATAAATAAAATAGCTTTTGAAAATATGTGCATCTTAAAAGTGCTAAAATAAAGTGTAGCAGCAGCTTGAGTTTCCCTTTGTTAACCGTTTCACATCATGACTTAACAGTTTCAGACGACTATAGAACAATATCAGTCTTTACATCATAACAATTGAACAGTTTTAAAGTTTCTCTTTCTCTCCCTCTTATATTGCAGACCCTCACTCACTTTGTTCTGTTCAGTGAGAGAATTCAGCTGGAGCTTATTGTCCTGCCAGGAGTTTAGATCTGGGCTGAAATGGTGTCAGGGCCATTCTCATACACATGCAGGTGCTCATTGGTTAGCCTCGGTTAGCTCATTGGTTAGCCTCGGTTAGCTCATTGGTTAGCCTCGGTTAGCTCATTGGTTAGCCTCGGTTAGCTCATTGGTTAGCCTCGGTTAACTCATTGGTTAGCCTCGGTTAGCTCATTGGTTAGCCTCGGTTAGCTCATTGGTTAGCCTCGGTTAGCTCATTGGTTAGCCTCGGTTAGCTCATTGGTTAGCCTCTGTTAGCTCATTGGTTAGCCTCGGTTAGCTCATTGGTTAGCCTCGGTTAGCTCATTGGTTAGCCTCGGTTAACTCATTGGTTAGCCTCGGTTAGCTCATTGGTTAGCCTCGGTTAGCTCATTGGTTAGCCTCGGTTAGCTCATTGGTTAGCCTCGGTTAGCTCATTGGTTAGCCTCGGTTAGCTCATTGGTTAGCCTCAGTTAGCTCATTGGTTAGCCTCGGTTAGCCTGCGCTGGAACGGTATTTAGTTTTTATGACCAAAGTTCTGACTTGAGAGGGAATGTTTGGTCAAACACTCTGTGTTTTGTCTCATAGAGGCGTGTTGTCTCTTTTAATCAGCGCCTCGGTCTCTGACCAAATGAGACACCCTGGCTCTGTGCTCCCAGTGGGCAGGAGGGACATGAACGAGTCCACTCAGGGTTCAAAGCTCTGTCCTCACTGTCCACGTTCCTCTTCTTGGAGAACGCCATGTGTCATTATGTGTCTCTCCCTGTTTCTCTCTCTCCTCTCTTCTTCTGTGTTTCTCTCTCTGTATCTCTCTCTCCTCTCTTCTTCTGTGTTTCTCTCCCTGTATCTCTCTCTCCTCTCTTCTTCTGTGTTTCTCTCCCTGTATCTCTCTCTCCTCTCTTCTTCTGTGTTTCTCTCCCTCTATCTCTCACTCGTCTCTTCTTCTGTGTTTCTCTCCCTGTATCTCTCTCTCCCCTCTTCTTCTGTGTTTCTCTCCCTGTATCTCTCTCTCCTCTCTTCTTCTGTGTTTCTCTCCCTGTATCTCTCTCTCCTCTCTTCTTCTGTGTTTCTCTCCCTGTATCTCTCTCTCCTCTCTTCTTCTGTGTTTCTCTCCCTGTTTCTCTCTCTCCTCTCTTCTTCTGTTTTTCTCTCCCTGTATCTCTCGCTCGTCTCTTCTTCTGTGTTTCTCTCCCTGTATCTCTCTCTCCTCTCTTCTTCTGTGTTTCTCTCCCTGTATCTCTCTCTCTCTCCTCTCTTCTTCTGTGTTTCTCTCTCTGTATCTCTCTCTCCTCTCTTCTTCTGTGTTTCTCTCCCTGTATCTCTCTCTCCTCTCTTCTTCTGTGTTTCTCTCCCTGTATCTCTCTCTCATCTCTTCTTCTGTGTTTCTCTCCCTGTATCTCTCTCTCATCTCTTCTTCTGTGTTTCTCTCCCTGTATCTCTCTCTCCTCTCTTCTTCTGTGTTTCTCTCCCTGTATCTCTCTCTCCTCTCTTCTTCTGTGTTTCTCTCCCTGTATCTCTCTCTCATCTCTTCTTCTGTGTTTCTCTCCCTGTATCTCTCTCATCTCTTCTTCTGTGTTTCTCTCCCTGTATCTCTCTCTCCTCTTTCTTCTGTGTTTCTCTCCCTGCATCCCTCTCTCCTCTCTTCTTCTGTGTTTCTCTCTCTGTATCTCTCTCTCCTCTCTTCTTCTGTGTTTCTCTCTCTGTATCTCTCTCTCCTTCTGTGTTTCTCTCCCTGTATCTCTCTCTCCTCTCTTCTGTGTTTCTCTCTCTGTATCTCTCTCTCCTCTCTTCTTCTGTGTTTCTCTCCCTGTATCTCTCTCTCCTCTCTTCTTCTGTGTTTCTCTCTCTGTATCTCTCTCTCCTTCTGTGTTTCTCTCCCTGTATCTCTCTCTCCTCTCTTCTTCTGTGTTTCTCTCCCTGTATCTCTCTCTCCTCTCTTCTTCTGTGTTTCTCTCCCTGTATCTCTCTCTCCTCTCTTCTTCTGTGTTTCTCTCCCTGTATCTCTCTCTCCTCTCTTCTTCTGTGTTTCTCTCCCTGTATATCTCTCTCCTCTCTTCTTCTGTGTTTCTCTCCCTGTATCTCTCTCTCCTCTCTTCTTCTGTGTTTCTCTCCCTGTATCTCTCTCTCCTCTCTTCTTCTGTGTTTCTCTCCCTGTATCTCTCTCTCCTCTCTTCTTCTGTGTTTCTCTCCCTGTATCTCTCTCTCCTCTCTTCTTCTGTGTTTCTCTCCCTGTTCTCTCTCTCCTCTCTTCTTCTGTTTTTCTCTCCCTGTATCTCTCGCTCGTCTCTTCTTCTGTGTTTCTCTCCCTGTATCTCTCTCTCCTCTCTTCTTCTGTGTTTCTCTCCCTGTATCTCTCTCTCTCCTCTCTTCTTCTGTGTTTCTCTCTCTGTATCTCTCTCTCCTCTCTTCTTCTGTGTTTCTCTCCCTGTATCTCTCTCTCCTCTCTTCTTCTGTGTTTCTCTCCCTGTATCTCTCTCTCATCTCTTCTTCTGTGTTTCTCTCCCTGTATCTCTCTCTCATCTCTTCTTCTGTGTTTCTTCTCCCTGTATCTCTCTCTCATCTCTTCTTCTGTGTTTCTCTTCCCTGTATCTCTCTCTCCTCTCTTCTTCTGTGTTTCTCTCCCTGTATCTCTCTCTCCTCTCTTCTTCTGTGTTTCTCTCTCCTGTATCTCTCTCTCATCTCTTCTTCTGTGGTTTCTCTCCCTGTATCTCTCTCTCTCCTCTCTTCTTCTGTGTTTCTCTCCTCTGTATCTCTCTCTATCCTCTCTTCTTCTGTGTTTCTCTCCCTGTATCTCTCTCTCCTCTCTTCTGTGTTTCTCTCTCTGTATCTCTCTCCTCTCTTCTGTGTTTCTCTCCCTGTATCGCTCTGTCCTCTCTTCTTCTGTGTTTCACTCCCTGTATCTCTCTCTCCTCTCTTCTGTGTTTCACTCCCTGTATCTCTCTCTCCTCTCTTCTTCTGTGTTTCTCTCCACTGTATCTCTCTCTCCTCCTCTCTTCTGTGTTTCTCTCACTGTATCTCTCTCTCCTCTCTTCTTCTGTGTTTCTCTCCCTGTATCCTCTCTCCTCTCTTCTTCTGTGTTTCTCTTCCCTGTATCTCTCTCTCCTCTCTTCTTCTGTGTTTCCTCTCTCTGTATCACTCATGTCATCTCTTCTTCTGTGTTTCTCTCCTGTATCTCTCTCTCCTCTTCTTCTGTGTTTCTCTCTCTGTATCTCTCTCTCCTCTCTTCTTCTGTGTTTCTCTCTCTGTATCTCTCTCTCCTCTCTTCTGTGTTTCTCTCCTGTATCTCTCTCTCCTCTCTTCTTCTGTGTTTCTCTCCTGTATCTCTCTCTCCTCTCTTCTTCTGTGTTTCTCTCCTGTATCTCTCTCTCCTCTCTTCTTCTGTGTTTCTCTCCTGTATCTCTCTCTTCTGTGTTTCTCTCTCTGTATCTCTCTCTCCTCTCTTCTGTGTTTCTCTCCTGTATCTCTCTCCTCTCTTCTTCTGTGTTCTCTCCCTGTATCTTCTCTCCTCTCTTCTTCTGTGTTTCTCTCCCTGTATCTCTCTCTCCTCTCTTCTTCTGTGTTTCTCTCCCTGTATCTCTCTCTCTCTCTTCTGTGTTTCTCTCCTGTATCCTCTCCTCTCTTCTTCTGTGTTTCTCTCCTGTATCTCTCTCTCCTCTCTTCTTCTGTGTTTCTCTCTCTGTATCTCTCTCTCCTCTCTTCTTCTGTGTTTCTCTCTCTGTATCTCTCTCTCCTCTCTTCTTCTGTGTTCTCTCTCTGTATCTCTCTCTCCTCTCTTCTTCTGTGTTTCTCTCTCTGTATCTCTCTCTTCTTCTGTGTTTCTCTCCCTGTATCTCTCTCTCCTCTCTTCTTCTGTGTTTCTCTCCCTGTATCTCTCTCTCCTCTCTTCTTCTGTGTTTCTCTCTCTGTATCTCTCTCTTCTTCTGTGTTTCTCTCCCTGTATCTCTCTCTCATCTCTTCTTCTGTGTTTCTCTCCCTGTATCTCTCTCTCCTCTCTTCTTCTGTGTTTCTCTCTCTGTATCTCTCTCTTCTTCTGTGTTTCTCTCCCTGTATCTCTCTCTCATCTCTTCTTCTGTGTTTCTCTCACTGTATCTCTCTCTCGTCTCTTCTTCTGTGTTTCTCTCCCTGTATCGCTCACTCGTCTGTCGGCGGCGGTTAAAATAGAATCGCACCGTCAAAATTGAAATCCCCTATTAATATATTGATTATAGGTCCGGGTCCGTATAGGTCGGCGTCCGGATCCGGACCGCGGTCCGCCTGTTGCCGACCCCTGATCTAGTGTATGTGCAAGTGTTATTCGTCTCAAAGTGAATTTGTTTGAGATAAAGCCTCTCCTAAAACAGAAAACGAATCAGCCTGTGTTGAGATACTTGCTTGAGATGCAGACTCATAATAAGGGTGTTCTTTGTCAGTTCTAGAAAAGCGTGTGTGTTTGAGACACAGGGTTTCAACCCGACAGCGTGTGTATAAATGTGCCGTTTTGTGACTTACGGCTCGTTGCACACTGGCACTGTCTCTACAACGAGTTTAGCCGACTGCTCCGCCTCCAGCTGCCGGACGGCCTCCTCCGCTGCCGTCCTGGCGATTACCTCTGCGACGCGAGCCTCCTCCAGCTGGTGCTGCTGAAGCCTGTAACACCGCGAAGAGCTCGGATGCTCAACAACATTCAAGGGAGTTACACTTTGGAAAGAAACCATGCAAGTGTCCCAGAAAGCTGCACCATTAATGACATCTGACAATAAGAACGGCCTTCAGTCGCTGAGATGTCTTCCTTCGAACAAACTTTTTAAAGCAACAATCAGTAGACGTTTCATTCTTAGTGCACTTGTTGGACAGAAGGAAGGGAGTCATTTACCCAGAGGAAGTCGTCACTAACCTTTCCTCCATGTTGTCCTGACCCTCCTCTTCAGCCTCCTCCTTGGCGCTGTCCATCACTGGAGGGGATTGATCCACCTGGGTCTCTGCGTTTCTGCTTTCCAACTATCCACAGGATTTAACATTTTCAAGAGTACTATTTTAGCACCTTTCTTAAAATATCCGTTACTGTAGGTATGCACTGATGTCTCAGATGTCAATACAGATGTTTAGAGTAACAATTTAGCCTTTGCCGATGTGTTTGTGTCAGGGAAACGTATACATCTACAGATCTAAATCTATTCCTCTCAGCCAAATGATTTTCTGGTATTACCATGAACAACCCTCCAACATGAAGTCTACCGTTTTAATTATCCTGGTAGAACTTTGAGGGGTATTAGGAGCATGGTTTACCAAGCAAAAATGCTATATCCACCAAGTTAGTACCATGGTACCCTTTAGAGGGACATTTTAACTACCCTGGAACTCCCTCAGTACCCTTCCCACAGTGTTCTGTGATAAACCAAGGTACCTACACTGTTTTCTACCTTTCCTTGTACCTTTGTAACTGAAGCTCTATTGTACCTGCTCTGGTCTCGTACCCTCTAAAGAGCCATGGTGCAGACCCTACAAAAGGACATAGTACCCGTCTTAATAGTGAACACATGAACTACTTGAGTACTACACTTCCAAGTTGACTTTAGTTAACAATTTAACACGCATGTCTACTACCCGCTGCCTCACAGACCTGCTGCACCACCACGCCCCTTCCCGCTGCCTCCGCTCATCAGAAGCCAATCTCCTATCCATCCCCACCCGCATCAATCACCGGACCTGGGGGGACAGAGCCTTCTCCGTCGCTGCCCCCTCCCTCTGGAACGCACTCCCCCAACCCATCAGAGACTGCACTGACCTCACCACCTTCAAAACACTCACCTCTTCAATCTGGCTTTTAATTTGTGATTGTTTTTGTATTATTTGACTTTAACTTTAACTATATATTTATTTGTTGTTCCTTCCTTTTCTTTTGTCTTCACTATATCTGTAAAGCGTCTTTGAGCACCTGTAAAAGCGCTAACAAATGTAATCTATTATTATTTATTATTATTATTACGATTGGATGTAGAAATGCTACCATTAGCCTGTTAACAAGCCATGTTGATCAAGAAGAATTTCAGGTCAATTCGAGTAGTTTTTTTACAAGGCATTCTGTGTTTATTTTAGAAAGATCCTTTTTAGACCACGAATGATTGAAATGAAACCCACAGCTTGCTTCCTGCTGATTATAGATAATGTGCAAAACCAGAACTGAGTAATAATCCCCGGTGTAGAGTAAGGTATGTGAAATAATAACTGAGATATCAAAGATGATTGCATCAAGATAAGTGGTTGTCATTGTTCTGTGACTCCTCTCTCACCTTCTTCTCATTCTGCTGGTCGTCGATGTTCTCGTCCTTTTCCTCCTCCACGTCCTCCTCCACCACGTCCTTCTCCACCACGTCCTCCTCCACGTCCTCCTCCACCACGTCCTCCTCCACGTCCTCCTCCACGTCCTCTTCCACGTCCTCCAGCACCAGATCGCTCTCCTTCTGCGCGATGCTGACTGTACGCCACACGGCAGGAGAAACGTGTGTGTTTGATTTTGATTGATTGTTGTTTTACTGATTGTATTTACCTGTTATTTGAAGTGAATTTTTGTTTTTAGGATGACTTTCAACATCTGTCCAGGGACTACAGACGAAAAATAGCCTGTTGGCTAACTCTGGCGCATTTACAGAAATGTCAATCAATGTGCACTGTCCCTGTCAAATAAATATATATATATATATAAATTAAATAACTTTGTGTGCATGCCACTTTGAGGAGCTCAAAATACAAACACAGGATACCATCTAATGCATCTGCAATACAACCACCGTTTATAAAACACGCCGACAGGTAAAACTGCACATGTCTGGACATGATGGGACAACAGATGTTTGGTAGAAGGGTTGATTGATTGGTTGATTGATTGGTTGGTTGATTGGTTGATTGATTGATTGATTGGTTGATTGATAATGTAACATTCCCTGTATGTTCTGTTGTACCAATGAACAAAAAAACACTCAACAAAGCGTTACGTTCTTCTACATTTCTTTATTTTCATAAACAAAGAGCAAAATGCTTTAACAATTTTCAAAGTTTCATTTATTTAGCTGCAAAAGCTTAAAAAAACCGAAGTTGTCCTGAACTATAAGAAGTCAACATTTCAGTTTCTAAAAGCTTATTGAGTTCCGGGTATAAAGTCTGTGCTGTGGCAGCTCTACTGCAGCATGCAGATTAACACTGCAGGCTCATCATTGGCAACACCAGAGAGAAATCTGAAGAAATCTAATTAAAGTACATTTCTCTCTTGCCGCCTTATCCTCCTGAAACAGAAGGAGAAGAGCAGCCGAGTTAAAGTCCGCTCAGCACCGCAGCAGCCAGGCTAATGCACAGCTGGTAAAAAAAACCATCAAAAGATCAACCAACCAATCAATTAACCAACCAACCAACCAATCAATTAACCAATCAACACATCAATCAACCAACCAATGAACGTGCTGTTGCAAACTGTGGCTGTATCAACGGTCAGCAGAAACAACGTTTTCAGCTGCTGTAGTTTTTTTGAATACATTTTTTTAAATTAAAGCTTCAATCTCAAAGGTTTTACATGATGAAAGTATTGCCATATTCATGAACTTGCAGTACTACTACTACCAACATAAAACAATGGATTAAAGTACAGTAAAGTATGTCCTGCTAAACATTCACGTTAAAAGCATTTGAATGACTTGTATTGTGAAGTCGTCACAGGAAATGCGTAGTGTTTGTTCTGTATTCTATCATTAAATAAAGCTGGCTAAATAAATCAGGACTGAAATCCTTCAGCCAAAGTTTGACTGACAACATATTTGCAAAGGTTTTGTCTGAACACGGTATTTCTGTCCAAATTCACAGCTGCTTTTCAGCATCAGCTGTGAACAGCTTTCTGCCCAGGACCTGTACATAGGTTGTGTTTATTAAAAACTAAGAGGTATTAGAATATTTGATTAGAGGAAGGTGCTCAGCAGACTCTAACATTAGTATTACATAATGTAAGCTGTGGAAAGGATGTACTTACTGTTCTGCACCTGGTCACAGCCGGCGTCCTGCAGGAGAACACATGGGGACATTAAGTGTAAGTGCTTTATGCATTTAAATAGTCTGTATAATGTACGTCTGATTATCCTCCATTGATGCCAATTCATGATCTGATGACCACATTTTGATTTAAACGTAGCAGATGAATGTGTGCGCGACTCACCAGCCTCAGAGCAGGCTGAGGAAGCATGCGGCCGACCCATCCCATAATACTGTCAACACAACAGACCAGAGTCAGGACAGAACACACTCTTACACAGAGACTAAACATCTACAGGATTATCTGAGGCTGCTTGTGATGAGGGTAAATGCTGAACCTCTGATGCTATAAACGCTATGTTTCTACCTGAGGATTTAAATATCGTCCTGTATTTTGTTGCACTGTTGGAGAAGCTGGGACTTTCATTTTGTATTAACAGCAACTAAATTGAAGCTGATATACAAATTAGATTAGATTAAATTCAACTTTATTGTCGACGAAAACTAACCAGAGGTGCAAAACAAATGTCAATAAAGCCTATGAAACGCATTTAGTTGTTAAAGTTGTAATAAGATGCACAGAACTCTTCAAAGGGGTGTTTTTCATGGAGGATGGTCTGGATAAATAATACGTCATATATTTTATTTATATAGCGCTTTTCCCAGTGCTCAAAGACGCTCAAAGGGTTTGTTTTCGATCAGTCCTTGTTAGATATCAGAGTTGTGAAAGAACTCAAGGAAACTAAACACTTACTTGGCCTGCATCTCTCCTTCCTTTGAAGACCTAAAGAATAGAAAAGAGAAAAATAATAATGATTAAATAATAAATAGTCCCTTTATCAAGTATAAGCAAATAAATGGGACACATCTGTATTTTGTCTCTAAATGTCAAAGTGTAAACATTTTCCTAACATTTTCGTACAGTTTTCGGAATTTCTTTAAACTTTCTTTGCTTTATTTAGTAAATGCATCTCACAGACAGTGATTGCCATTTTCTTACATTCTTCATATATTTTTGGGTATATTTGAAAGGCATTTTCACAGATTCTGGTCTTTTTTTAGGTTTACTTTTTAAACATTCCAGGTATTTGGCAGTGTTTTACACATTCAAGGCGATACTTTTCAGACATTCAAATATTTGTAATCAAAATGTTGTATTATTTAATGGGGTGGCGTTTTAATCCTTGTCTTAATAGCCACCTCTATCGGGGTTGTGGTTTTTGACGCGCCTCTCTTTGTTTCCAAACAAATTAAGTGGAGATCATGGTTGAATTAGATGAGCTTTATTGATTGGTCCAGACGGCGTATAAACAGCAGGACACATTTCTTTCCTTCATACTAACTAAAAGTTTCAGTCTCCAACAGAACAAAAAGAACACGGTCAAAGCAGCCTCCCTCTCCTCTGTCATCATCCTGTTGGACCTGTCTGCTGCATTCGACACGGTGAACCATCAGATCCTCCTTCGCACTCTCCAAGAACTTGGAGTTTCAGGCTCTGCACTTTCCCTCCTCAACTCATACCTCAAAGACCGTACCTACAGGGTTACTTGGAGAGGGTCCGAGTCCGACCCTTGTCAATTAACTACAGGGGTCCCTCAGGGCTCTGTTCTTGGTCCCCTCCTCTTCTCCTTGTACACAAACTCGCTCGGATCAGTCATTAGCCCGCATGGTTTTTCATACCACTGCTACGCTGACGACACCCAATTAATTCTGTCCTTTCCCCGCTCAGAGACCCAGGTCGTCGCACGCATCTCTGCTTGTCTAGCAGACATCTCTCAGTGGATGTCTGCTCACCACCTCAAGCTCAACCTTGACAAGACTGAACTGCTTTTCCTTCCGGGAAAAGATTGTCCCACTCTTGACCTAACAATCAACATCGGCACCTCTGTTGTTTCCCCGACTCAGACTGCAAGGAATCTGGGTGTGATCCTAGATAACAACCTGTCCTTCACTGCAAACATCGCTGCTACAACCCGTTGCTGCAGATACACGCTTTACAACATCAGGAGGATACGTCCCCAGCTGACCCAGAAAGCCACACAGGTTCTGGTCCAGGCTCTCGTCATCTCACGCCTAGACTACTGCAACTCCCTCCTGGCTGGTCTACCTGCATGTGCCATCCGACCTCTGCAGCTCATCCAGAATGCAGCGGCTCGTCTGGTCTTCAACCTTCCTAAATTTTCCCACACCACGCCGCTCCCTTCACTGGCTTCCGGTAACTGCTAGAATCCACTTCAAGACAAATGTACTTATTGTAAGTCGCTTTGGATAAAAGCGTCAGCTAAATGCAATGTAATGTAAAAGACTTTTCCGTTTCCCCGTCTATCCCCCCCAGCTGTGTCCTATCAACCTACCATATATAGGCATAGCCATGCACGTGATACTGACGCACATATAACAAATAATAAGTGAGCCTTAAATTAATACATTTTAAACCATAATGTGACTCACAAAAATACCCGATAATTTACAGTTTAATCTAATTTATATTATTATTAAGCCTAACATTCAGACAATAATAACAAAAGGATCATTTACCTTAAACTTATTGGCCATATTCATTGAAATGTTTCACACATTTCTGGGATACTTTTATTAACACATTTATAGAAAAGGTATACAACTAATCCTGGAAATCTTGTTTGTGTTGTTGGTGAAAATACAACAAGAATAAAAAGGCATAACCCTCTTACTTTACATTTTATCTCCCCTCTTTGAATTTTGTTCATTTGTTTGTCTGAGATACAAATGTTTACTCACTTCTCAGTTTCAGGAGCTGCTTTTGTTTCTGGAGCCGGTTCTGGTGCTGTTTAAAGAAGCAGGACACGCAGGTTATATATATTTATTCTTAACATTAGTATGAGAGGTATTCATGTTGATGATTAAAAGCTGACCTTTTGCTACAGCAGGAGCTTCAGTCCTTTCCATGATGTCTGTCTTCGGCTGAGGGACGACTTTCTCTAAACCTTGTTTGATCCAGTCCATCATCCTGTAATGAACACACACATATAAACACACACACACACACACATTGAAGTGAAATATTTGTATGTATTCATGTTAGCAAACTATGAATAAGCTTAAATGGGAAATAAACTGTGTAAAACTGGGAGCTGGATTCAGGGCCTGCTGACATGTGTTTTTGAGAACAAAGGAAGATTGGGGGAAGGGAAGAGCATGTCTTGGTTGGCATCCATCTTAGATCGAGAGATAAGGCTGACCTACAGTGATTGGGGAAACCAAGATCTGAGGTGTTTGTGATATTTGGGCGGCCAATCAAGGAGGTCCACAAGGGAGGATCAGATACCTCCCATCCCATTGTAAGACGAGTATAAATCACAGACACACGCTATGTTCAGTCTCTTTTGCTGGCTGGCTGGCTCAAATGATCATCAGGTAAAATCGGGATCCCAAAGATAACTGTATTGAATTTGTACTGTATTGATTGTATTGCATTGTCATATTACCATTAAAGTAGATTATTGTTTAACGGTTACTTGGTAGCTCTGGATTC
This sequence comes from Pogonophryne albipinna, assembly GCA_028583405.1. Lineage (NCBI taxonomy): Eukaryota > Metazoa > Chordata > Actinopteri > Perciformes > Artedidraconidae > Pogonophryne > Pogonophryne albipinna. Next base: position 180,152 of record JAPTMU010000079.1, read on the forward strand.
CTTCCTGTATCATAATCAGCTTGATAGGGACGCGCGGAGATTTGAAAAGCGGACAAGTTATCCCTTTAAATCTCCATCAAATGGTGACCCGACGTGCCTGATTCGAACTAAGCTGAGGAAGAATCCAGACGACCGGAATGGGTCGGGAACAAACGCTTTCAAACATCTCAGACAATCAGCAGGGCTCTGCACAAATAAGGTAAAACATTAGGGTTGTCTGTAGGCGTTTCACAGTGTTTTTAAAGTTTAAATGGAATATACAATGCATATTTTACTATGTTAGGAAAGTTATATACAAAACGTAAACGTTGATCGCCAGGTAGACGGAAAGTCCTGCGTAACGTAAATAGAGCAGTTTGGCGTGGATCTACAGGTAGTTTATTCCTGAGTGGCGTAGAGACGGTGCAGTTTGTAGGTTGCGAGGTTTCATTCCTGCACTACAAAACCTGGAAACTCGATATTTAAGATCGGGTCGCCGTTTAAAACTGGGGTTAAATAACGGACCTAGGCTGATAAAAGCTAAAAAGCCAGAGGTCTGTTATATGTTAAATCGAGGGAGAGAACGCGAACCTCACCAAAAGTGTGACGGGACCGGCTCTTGTTTCCCTTTGACTGTAAACTTAATTTGAAAAGCTAACGTGTGATGAAGGTTAAATAGACGTCACATTATAAAAGCTGGACAAACTGTACGGGGAATAAATCTGTGTGATTTTTACCTAAAATACCTGTGTGAGCGGTTGTCTGCGGAGCTCAGAAATGCACTCAGGAGAGTGAAGCTCATTTGTGGTCTGCTGCTGCCATCTAGTGGCTGAAAGGGGGTAACACCCCTTTGACATTTTTATATGGTTTAGCTTCGAGCGTGGAGTTTAATCATTACATTGCTGGCCGGTATTGAAGACGGGAAGCACGTTAATAGTAACAACGACAATAGCCCAGTATATTAATACAAGTGAACACATCAGATGAAGAGATGCGAAGTCATAATGGTAGAATACCATGGGTTTAAGAAAGCCCCCCTTTCTCCACATTTCTGCTCTAATTGCTGGACATTGCTCTGGAAATTGGATGCTGAGCGTTGAATTTAAAGCAAGGAGTGAAAGATCAACGACTGATCTGAAGTTGGAGTGAAAAACATTGAAAATTAATGGATCAATGTGTGATTTGAGGTGGTAGATATTGAAATAAATAAGATACTATAATTTGTTGTTTTTAGCATTGAGGGATACAGTTACGTCACATCGTGGTTTTTATGAGAAGTTTTGAGAACTGATTGTTACTATTGCATTGCATTGTGAATTTCATGGTATTTGTCATTAACTGGGAATTGTACTTAATCATATTTCAGAGGAATTTAATTACATACAGAAACGTTGAGGGAAAGTAAAAGGAGATTTACTGAGTATATGAAGTACATAGAGGTTAAGGTTCCATTCAAATTAAATATGATAGTGGATTATTCCACCTAGATTAGACATAAAAAGAGGATAATTTGTTAAACATTAAATAACAAACTCACTGTAAGAAATATACATTGTAATGTTATTTAGGAGTTGTGTTGATCATACCACAGTGACTCTATAGTTGGTGGTTGTTTAATGTAGATAGGAAACTGAAAACGCAAACAATTCACCAAAATTGTGTTTTTAAGTTTGTGAAGAAAGAGTAGAAAGTACACAGAAGGTTTTGTAAGTTTGTCAGACAGAGAGAGAGAGAGAGACAGAGAGAGAGACAGAGAGAGAGACAGAGAGAGAGACAGAGAGAGACAGGGAAATATGATCAAATGATAGGATATGAGGTGTTACATTTTTTATTGAAGCCAGACTACAAGTCGTATGGTTTAATTTTTATTGAACTCAGTCTAGTCAGTTACACAATCTTGTGTAAGACAAATCAGTGTTCTTTTGTCACATTTTGAATTACGTAAGATTTCATTTTGCTAAATCAATTAATCTATAAATGTTGTAGGTGGAGTTTGGTGTTTGCTAACATTTCTAGGAACGAAATAGGCCTACGCTTGGGTCAAATTACATTACTGTGATCTGATTAGTGTGCTCTGCAACTTTACAATTGTTGCTAGATAGCAGTGGGATTTTCGAATGCGGAGGGGTTCTTTCATGGTGTGTGGAATATGCGATGCTGGAAACATGTGGGTGTTGAGAAACTTAGTTTGGGTAAATATGTCACAATGGATGAAACGATTATTAGAGGGAGTTTATGTAATATCATTAGTAGACATTAATTGTGTTGTTTGGATGGCATTTAACTACTAAGACAAATAGTATGATTAGAAAGAGACGGAGTGGAAAGGGTTGGATTTATTTAACCTCAGTGTGCTAGAATTTCTATAGGTAATGCGTCCCGAGACCTGGACTCTCTCTCTCTGCATGTCAGACGGCTAAGACCCCGATCCGCTTGAGCAATCAAAGGCCTAACCCAACAGGAGACTCCTCCTTCTCAGTGAACCAGAGCTGAACCAACAACAACAATAAGAACTGCATCCAGAACTATCTCCACCTGTGGCATCCAGAACCAAACAGCTTGCTGACAGGCAGAGATCTATCAGTCCCTCAAACAGAGCAAAGTGTGGGACATGAGAGCAGAATCCGCCCTCCATAAAGCAGCAGAGAGACTGTGAAGGAGGAGATGAAGTGCAAAGCAGTGCAAGAACAGTGGCATGATGGGGGCTGCAGATGTAGCTGGGCAGATGGCTGCCTCAAAGAGTGACAGCTGATGGACAAAGGGGGAGGAGTCAGAATCAGGGGAATTGGCCGAGAATGTGAGGTGGCCAGGGATCACGGCTTGAGATAAACCAGAGGAGAGGAGAAGGGAATCAACGGGAATGAGTGAGTTTACACATAAACACACTTATAAGCGCACATTTAGATAACTTGAATTGACTTGATAAATAAGTGAAGATAAAAAGTTGTATTAACCATGAATTAATCAATTGGTAAATTGAAAATAGCAGTAAAAAGGTAACTATTAAAGTAAAATGAGAATCATCCTAAAACACACTGAGGGATAAAGAGGGTTACATATAGTATTCCATAACTATATTCTTCAATCTTTTCATCATGTTAACAAATCATTCTTTAAGAGATTTTTATTCACTTGTGAATAAAGTAGTGATCTCATTTGTTACAATATTGATCACCATTAAAGGGATAGTTTTAGGAACCACTCTAAGACAAATCTTTATTTGAATGGATAATGTTAAAGGGAGAGCTAGTGCCAAGCCAGATATAGTATTCCAATCTAAAGTGTTGATTTCACCATTGTGCCATAGTTATTACCATAGGAGGGCTTTAAGATGGAAATATGAAATGACTTCTGTTTTTAAATCCTTGATAAAGGAGGGAGTAATTGTTGCATGGTCGGACACCCGATGTTCCACACACTGCTAAAGAGTTTAACATTGTTTTTTAGGTGGACCAGAATTGAAGATGAGCTATGAAATGCATAGCAGAGCTACACAGATCCTAGTAATGGTTTGACACAAGATAATAGTGATGTACACAAGTTTCTGAAATAGATCTATTAGACATTTTAATACTAATTAGGTGTAAATGAATTGCAGTAGTAGTACTATAAGGAAGTGACATTTTTGGCTAACACTTTTCAGGGAATGTGGGGAACAGCTGTTCCGATGAAAAGTTAGAGATATCTGGAAAATTATAGTTGTGGTCGTGAATTGATTGATGATGGCGCTCCATATATAACAGATTTTTGTAGACAAAGGATACTGGCCTATGCCGAAATATCAAAGTCTCTGCAGAGCACGACACATGGCCAAAAAGACTGAGACCAACTGACCTTTGACCCTGACCGACAGTGTAACTTGAGAAGGCACTGTCAATGACTGACTCTGGGGTGAATCTGACCAGACCAAGACTTTACAACCTGACAGACGGTGTGAGTGTGAATGAATGCCGGCATGTGATCAGTGTAACTGCATGATTCTAAAACAATAACTAACCAAGCATGTTTTTGGACTAACATATTATTACCCGTTTCTAGTCCACTTGATGATATTTTACACCCACAGGAGGTGGCAGTTTGCAGAATGGGAAACTCAAACTAAAACATGAAGATTCTGTTTCTTTTAGGACTGAAGGATGGAGAGAAACACTTCATCTCACTGAAGTGTTTACTGTGGAAATGATGGATGTACATTTGGGAAAATGTTTGGCATTTTCTTATAATCCATGGTTACACATGAGGTTCATGTGTAAAAAGGGGGAGTGTAAAATTCACAATGTACATTTTTCATTTAGGGACTGAAAGGAACCTGCTGCCCCAACTCGATTGTTCAATCTGACCATTGATTGACAGTTTTAGAATGGACCTGCTCCATATCTGGGGATAAGATACTGTTTGATGAATGTTGACATGTTTCTAATATTGATTGAGTTATAACAGGTAACACAGATGCAGAATCAGTGGCCAAGGGGCTGCTGTAAGTTGACCGGTGAGTAATGTTTCAACAGGTATTAAAGTAACTGAGGTTTGAAATGTAGAAAGAACATATTACAGTTAAAGCTAAAACATAGTAATGTAATGAGACATAATTTAATTTAGACAGCATCATGTAACTAGCCTGGTACAGAAGTAAAAGCCATAGACTCTATTGTTTAGGTCATTATGGGGATATACATTTCATCTAAATTCATAATAGAAAGACATTTGATGACAGTTTGTTGGAATTCTGTATTCATTTTTGAGCTTGATAATATCTCAGCACTGACAGGAAGAAGCAGTATCACCAGGAAATCATTCACTTTGTCAGTATCATGGTTTTGGTTGTGTTTGAATCCATAACATTAGTGTGTTTCTTTACCAGAAACATTAGCAGTTCATATTATATTTAGATTTTAAATAGGATCTCAGGGATTTCATTTAAAAATAAACACAGATGCTTGTCAGAAATTCAGAGCTATTGAAATATGTTATTTAGTTCACCTAGAGATGTGGGGGTTTTACTTTTAGTATTTTTATCCAAGTATTGAGATTCTGAAGCTGCACTGGCAGATAGGAGGGCCCCGGAGCCCGGAGCGTAGGCTTGAGGGATTTGTATCAGATTTCTCCACACAGGTTGGTGATGCCAAAGGGGGACCCAGGAGGCTGACACAGCGGAGTTCGTCTGGCTGAAGGTCATCAGGACAAAGTGGCTCAACCCCAGGCTCTCCGGCCCCGACCGAGTGACCCAGCGGATCTCTCATGCCGTCCGCGTGGGAGGAAAGGGGGACAGCTCGTACCACGGGAGCCAGTGTGCGGCGGGGAAACCACCGGCTAGGACCGGGGACGACATCAGGACGGACGTGGCCCTCGCAGAGGAGGTCGACTCGGAAGCAGCCATCAGTGGAATGGACGACAACGACCTCGAGGACATCCTTACAGCAGACAACTAGGAAGCGGCTGTCAGCGGGCTGGGGGACTTGTCGAGGCAGCAGAGGAGTCTACTTCTCTCTGATCAGTTCCACCAGTGAAGGGAAAGCCGCATCTCCCCCTCCCTATCAGGGGGGGGGGGGGGGGCTGAGGATTCACCACAAAACGAGACTGCTTTCTAGCGCTCAGGTTGCCTTCTCATGGTTCCTTCACTGCCATGGAAAGTGGTGTTCTGTTCCCAAAGATTTCAAGTACTTTGGGTCTCAGTTTCTGATAGATTCATACAATATTGGGGGGACAGACACAGTGGAAAGGAATGACAGTAGTTATGTTTCAAGTGCCTTGTGTAAGTTGGTCTCTTTAGAGAGAGTCCAAAAGGGGGATTGAAGTGAAATATTTGTATGTATTCATGTTAGCAAACGATGAATAAGCTTAAATGGGAAATAAACTGTGTAAAACTGGGAGCTGGATTCAGGGCCTGCTGACATGTGTTTTTGAGAACAAAGGAAGATTGGGGGAAGGGAAGAGCATGTCTTGGTTGGCATCCATCTTAGATCGAGAGATAAGGCTGACCTACAGTGATTGGGGAAACCAAGATCTGAGGTGTTTGTGATATTTGGGCGGCCAATCAAGGAGGTCCACAAGGGAGGATCAGATACCTCCCATCCCATTGTAAGACGAGTATAAAACACAGACACACGCTATGTTCAGTCTCTTTTGCTGGCTGGCTGGCTCAAATGATCATCAGGTAAAATCGGGATCCCAAAGATAACTGTATTGAATTTGTACTGTATTGATTGTATTGCATTGTCATATTACCATTAAAGTAGATTATTGTGTAACGGTTACTTGGTAGCTCTGGATTCCTTCCTGTATCATAATCAGCTTGATAGGGACGCGCGGAGATTTGAAAAGCGGACAAGTTATCCCTTTAAATCTCCATCAACACACACACACACACACACACACACACACACACACACACACACACACACACACACACACACACACACACACACATATACACACATACACACATACACACATACACACACACATATAAACACACACACACTCACCTGGGGGGAAGGAGTCTGTTGTCAGTGTGTACCTCTCGCTCCTCCACATTGATCTGAGGCTCTGCAGGTTTTTCAGGTGCTGCCACCGACACCTGAGGAGAAATACACACTCACATTATATCACAACATCAATATTATACGTCAAATCCAGTTTAATATATTCTCTTAGTCTCTTTCTGGTTGGTATGATATCACAGGAGTGTATTCACACACTCCTCTGCTGCAGTAACAGCTGATACCTCGGTGTGCTGCTCAGGCTCTGCTCGGGTTTCCTTCTTCAGGTCGGGCTGAGGAACGACTTTCTCCAAACCCTCAGAGATCCAGGCCATCATCCCTTTCCTGAGGGGAAATAAAAACAGAAACACAACGACTTATTTCTTCTTCAGGAGATGAGAATCTATCCTAACTGAGACAAATATAATATAGATCACATGATCAGCGTAACAATATGATAAATACAGTAGTAAACAGCAATGAGACTATTTGGCATATATGCTATCAAATGGGCATATAAAGCAGCTCAGTATTTGGCATTATGCAGGGTTGATGGATTTATATCGTAGCTCACTATTTAGCCGTATGCACGTTGAGGGTTATTTAGACAAGCTCACTATTTCACTATTAGTCCGTCTGTTCTAAAGCGGCTCAGTATTTGGCAGTCTGCCTATTGGTGGGTTTAAAAAGGAGCTCGGTGTTCTGCTAATACGTATCAAGCCGGCTCAGTATTTGGCAGTTTGCAAACTGATGGCAGTAATTTGCAGTGTTTGTCCTATAGGGTATATTAAGCAGCTCAGTATTTGACAGTTTGCCTGGTGATGGGTATTTAAAGCATCGCAGTATTTGGCAGCCTATGGCAGCCTATGGCTAATGGGTTTATTAAGCAGCTCAGTATTTGGCACTATCTGTTTCCTGTCATTACTCACTCGTCTTCAGGTTTACTGTTATTACAGAGAGGAAGGAGCACAGAGGAAACATCAAAACACTTGTATCACTGCAACACATCTGGAAACCATTAACTCCACATTTCTGATAAACATAATAAAAAATCTGTCAGAGCACAGCTGCTTTGTGTTGACCTAACAATATCAATAAAGCCTTGGGCAATCATTCACCATAATCATGGTACTTTTATTGGAAAAACTCAAGCTAAGTGTTCTTAAAGTTAGTAAAGGAGTACCACAGGGATCCGTTCTTGGTCCTCCTTTATTTACACTGTACTGCATATAAAAATAGTATAATCTCTGAAACCCCACATCCTTTATATATTATATATATATGTACCTGGTCGTTGTGTTTTCCTCCTGGAAAGAAGGAAAAGACACAAAAAATATTATTGGGACCTACAGAACGACTCTGTTGCAGGATCTGGTCCTGAGTAAGTAAGCGATTCGGGTAAATATCTTGTGCAGGGGCAGTATGTGGTTCTGGTGCAGTATCCGGTCCCATGGTTAATATCTGGTCCTGTGTCAGTAGCTGGTCCTTGGTAAGAACCTGGTCTTGGGTAAGTAAGCAATCTGAGGCATGTATCTGGTCATGGGTGGATATGTTGTCGTGGGTCAGCATCTGGTCCCGGTTTCTAGTGATGGGTCAGTATTTAGTGCTGTGTCAGTATCTGGTCCTGGGTCAGTATCTAGTGCTGGGTCAGTATTTAGTGCTGTGTCAGTATCTGGTCCTGGGTCAGTATCTGGTCCTGGATCAGTATATAGTGCTGGGTCAGTATTTAGTGCTGTGTCAGTATCTGGTCCTGGGTCAGTATCTGGTCCTGGGTCAGTATCTAGTGCTGGGTCAGTAGCTAGTGCTGGGTCAGTAGCTAGTGCTGGGTCAGTATCTAGTGCTGTGTCAGTATCTAGTGCTGGGTCAGTATCTGGTCCTGGGTCAGTATCTAGTGCTGGGTCAGTATCTGGGGCTGGGTCAGTAGCTAGTGCTGGGTCAGTAGCTCGTGCTGGGTCAGTATCTAGTGCTGGGTCAGTATTTAGTGTTGTGTCAGTATCTGGTCCAGGGTCAGTATCTAGTGCTGGGTCAGTATTTAGTGCTGGGTCAGTATCTGGTCCTGGGTCAGTATCTAGTGCTGGGTCAGTATCTGGTCCTCACCTTCTCGACGGAGTTGGCCGGGCTCAGGATTGGTGGGAGTGCAGGTTTCGGCAAACTGGCGTTGAACCACGTAAACACTCCGGACTGAGCGACAGGCTCCGGGCTGAGAGCAAAACATCCAGAGGTAATTTAAATGAGGGCACATAACATCAATAAAATGCAGTAAATAAACTGTATACTTGCTACTTTAATACACTAGAGATTCATTTAAGTTGATGTGAGTTATTGTCATTTTCAATTTATAACTACAATACGATACATTTTTTATATCATTTTAGGCGAATATTATTTCTAAAAACTTTATTTTGTTCATAATCCTGTTTATCAAACCTCCTCATGTATGAAAAGGGACACAAACAGGAAAAGGACCATAAACTGAATTGCAATGCAGATCTTTCATGAAGTAACAAGTATATTAAACATCATTGTATATCTCAGATCATCTCACCCGCTCCCCGCCACCTGTACTTCCTGTTTGGGTTTGCCTTCTTTTTGAGCTGTTAATAAAACACAACTGTTATTGTTTAGCAAGAAGAACAAAACCCAAACTGAACCACGAGATGTTCACGGTGCCGTCTTACCCTGCTGTTTGCTCTCATCTAGAAATGTCACTTTCTTCTCCTGTTGAAAACACAATATGATTTCATGTTAAACATATAAAGTTTACATAATGAAACACATAATCAGAATCAGGGTTATTGCCAAGTATTATGAAAAAGTAATTTGCTTTGTTGCATACAAAACATTAAAGAGGAATAAGCTATGTATATAATGCATAATGGCATAAATGAAATACATGCAGTCTTATAATGCGTATTATATTTGAATATAAAAAATGTATGTGCAGTATATCACCTAAGGTATGTATACGTATTTAAAAATTCTATATCTAAAGTCAGTAAAGTAACCATTAAAGTGTGATTCAAACATTTTGAGTGTAATTTAAAATATTATTTTCCACATTTGGGTCCCAGAATGATAGAATAAAAAAGGAACTCTGGTAGTGGCTGTAAACTTGTAAACTTCATATAATATGTTTTTACGATGGCAATAAGAGATGAAACGAAAATGATAAAATCGTGAGCAAAACATAAACAGGCTTGGTTTAAACTAAGGGGAGGAGTCACCGCAGGGGGCGTGGCCACTGGTTTCCCCAGTTTCTGCTCTTCAACATTTTTTGGCGGAGGCTCCGGCGGCTGCGGAACGACTTTAGCCACCCAGCTCAACATCCTGCGGGAACAAACACACACAGAATAGTTAAGAGTGGAGGGGTGTTGTATTTCTATGTTGGACCCTGAAGGCAGCACCTCCCTGGTCCAATGGGATTCCTCCGTTTGATTTTGGATTATTGCAGAAAATAATCTCTGTGTCAAACAAACGATAATCTCCACATATTAACACCTCTTTATGATTTCTGAAGTAAAAAGCTAACGTTAGGCTATAAAGGAATAGGGATTAAAAAAGGGTTTAAAAACTCATACTCATACAACCTGGTCTAATCTGTATTTGCATTCTTTTACGAATGTCATTGTTGCTCTTATTAAAACAGTATCAAAACAATTTATACCCCAAAAATAAACTAGAAAATACTACTTGATGTTACCCACTCTAATGCATTTACAAATATGTATTTATGTATAAGAATTGACATCAATCTCTCCACTGGAGATTAAAAAAAAATCATGACAGTTCTCACACAAAACTCAAATGTAAATATCTGCTATCATTTCGCCCCTTTTATATTCATTTAACGAAAATGTCCAAACACAAGTGTTAATGTTAATTACGACTACACCAGTCCAACAACACATCTATGCTCATCACACACCACATGGAAGAAAAATAATGAATGTAGAACTTTGGTATCTTTTAAAAACAATAAAAGAGTTCTTGGAAAAGTTCCTAATTAGCGTTCTCTCTATTGACTCGAGTCGCTCGGTGTTTAGCGGCGTTTGGATCAGTTCTGGCTCAGCCTCAGGTTGATTAGCGCTGACTGACCGTGACCCTAATCCGCCTCAGGAGGTCGGCAGCAGAGCTGTGTCACTGTGCTGACAAACATTTCAACTGGAGTCACTTGCACTTTCGAGTTAGCTCTTTAGCCATTTAGCTAGGTTTTATGTCCACCAGTTTTGCAGTTTCGATTGTTATCAGCCAGGTTTACGTTTGGCAAAATCTTTAATCAAATCAAGTCTTATTTATGGATCCCAATCTCAGATATTATGCAATAAAACAAAATTCCCAAATTGGGATTAATACATAAATACATTTTACCGTATATTATCTTTTATCTTATTTTATATTAAATCTGTAGATCGTACAACACTGTCTGTTTTAGGAACATCTCGGCGGCTTGGGAAAAACCAAATCCCCCCCAAAAAAAATAGCTAGTTGCTAAAACCACCAGTGAGTCAGTTAGTTAGCTTTCCAGTTAGCTCTTTAGTCTTTTAGCTAGTTGCTAAAACCACCAGTGAGTTAGTTAGTTAGCTTTCCAGTTTGCTCTTTAGCCAAATAGCTCGTTTGTCAACAAGTAAGTCAGTTAGTTATTATTTTAGTTTGATTTTTAGATTTTCAGCTAGATGCTCAGTCAACCAGTAAGTCGGTTAGTTAGCTTTAAAAGTAGCTTGT